>WEKY01036108.1:156880-261223 GCA_013390045.1 Picathartes gymnocephalus
AAAAAAAAATCCAGGCTTGGATTGGTTGAAATGCTAAGGGTTTTAGCACAAAAACCTCAGAAGTGATACAGATAGTGCTTATGAATGGGTGGAGATGCCTTCACTATAATCATCAATGGATCATTAATCTACAGTCCTGTTTGTCTGTCATGAGGCAGGAGAGAATAGGGGAAGAGGAGAGAAAAAGAGGAGGGGTTCTACAACTCTTAATAGCTGGTGTTGGTTTTACTTCCTCAAAAATGCCACTGGCAGATATTCAATTTGGATGTGGTCAGAACAGATTTTAAAGGCCTCTTTCCACACACAAAAAATTCTAGAGCCATATTTAGCAAGATCCCGTGCAGTAGCAAGAAGAGAAGTCAATCTGGCTTGTTTGAGGCTTAGCACTGATCCCAAGATACAGGAATGACATGGACATTATGCTAGGCTTTGAGGAAACACACATGCAATTCCTCATCCTCTGGCACACAAACAAGAAATATCCATGGAGTGTAGAAGAGCATCTCCTTTCTTTGAACTGTCAGATGAAATTTGTGAGGCTTGCACAGTGCTTGAATGGATCTTCCATCATACCTACGTGGCTGCCAGGCAGTGCTGGCTGGTTGTGCTTGAGTCCCACGTAGCAAATTTGAGGCACCAATACCCAGGGGTTTATGTCAGTGTGGTTCCTCTACCATGTTGAGTTCTAGAATGCCATTTCTGGAAAACATCTCTTTCATTTCAGGGATCTGCCCACATGCATTAATGTTCATGGAAATACTGGGGGCCATATTTATTGTTAATCTCCAGTAAGACTGATATGCAAGTCCTCTGCTGAACAGAAACTTCTGGTCCTTGGACAAGACAGACAGCCATGCTGGAGACTGTAAAAAAGGGGGATGTACAGAAGTCAGCTGTCTCACACTGACAGCAGCACTGGCACACATAGATTTGGGGTTCTTATGTCCTAAAGAAGGCAGTAAGTCACTACTGTCAGCATACAGACTGTTACGGAGTGGTAGGATAGATCTGTTTGTTCATTCTATTCTTGATCCATTGAGACTTTCTAGCCATCCTGTGCTTGTCTTTTTCTGTTGACTTAGTTATATAAACTTCCTCTAATGCAAGAATAAGTATCTTTTGTGCTGTAACCCTAAGATCCCCTGCAAGGAATTCTGCATGGACTGCAAATGATCTCAGATATTGTGACCCTGTAGTGACCATTCAACTACAGTTGCCTGGAGAGCTCTCCGACTTTGAGAAGAGCCACATGAATTGCAACCTCAACAGTTTCTGCAAGTTTAGTCTGGAAAAGTCTATACTAAATCTTTTACTTAAAAGTTTTTATGTTTTTTGTTGATAAACCTGAAGAAAAACCACTTTGGTTGCAAAGAAAACTTTTCCAGTGTTGGGTTGCAATTTTCAGTATCCAGCCCCTAAAAAATGTAATTGCATTTGGCTTTCAACAACTGAAAACCAAAAAAAAATATTTTTGCTTGACATAATCCCCCAAAGTCTAACATGGATTTCTTCTGGAAATGTTAGTTCTGTCCACAAAAATGTGCCAGTTTTGGTATCTTCTATTGTTGATGTCATTCAAATAAAATCCTGGACTAACTTTACTCACTTTTGTGTTTATGACCCTTCCTCTGGCTGAATTTTTTCTTTTCTAAATGCATGCATCTAGTTAAGTTCCAAATTCCTTTGCAGTGACAGTCCATGTCACAGAAGGAAATGTGTTCTTCCCCACAAGCAGGACAGGGAATCCCTTCTCATCCTGTCACTGTGTGCAGAAGAAGATACTGTGTCCCTTATTTCTTTCATTTTATTCACCGGTCCAAAAGCTTCTGTAATGAATACTGATTGTGAATGTTCAGTACAAAGAGAAGTGTTTTTCTTGGTGAGTTCCCATGTGTCTTCTTCATAGTGAGACTAAGAACATTACTGTATTTGGGTAGCTCGTTACAAAAACATCGTATGTCTCCAGTGCATCTGGTTTAGGTACTGACTTGACACCAAGCTGGAAAATGGCAGCGTATTTTATGGCAGCGTATGATATATGCCTCCCAGACACATAATATTGGTGGCATTTATTTATGGTTGGTTATGCTCTTTTTATGGGTTAATTTTCTGTTGGCCAGTTAGAAACTGTCCACTAAACTGAGCACGTTTGAAACGCTAAGTCAGTGTGGATATTCCATCAGTGTCATTCCCTAGAAAGTGATAAGAATTTTAGGTTATGGTGGCCTGAGGTCTGGGCACTTCCAAAACCTAAAAGCATAAACAGGTCAGGCAAGTTTTGAGCTTCTGGAACTGCTTCACAGTCTGTGTCTCACACCTTCCTTGATTGTAGATAAATTCTTCTCTCTTATCTGCTTTCTAGAAACTTTCCCCGACATGAAAAGCCATGGAGAATTAACAAGCACTGATTTATGGTGCATTAGCACATGCAGCATATGTTTCTCTAACTCCAGAGAAAGTCTG
Organism: Picathartes gymnocephalus; assembly: GCA_013390045.1. Lineage (NCBI taxonomy): Eukaryota > Metazoa > Chordata > Aves > Passeriformes > Picathartidae > Picathartes > Picathartes gymnocephalus. Next base: position 159,344 of record WEKY01036108.1, read on the forward strand.
GCTCTGCAATGCTTGGAAATGGTCTTTAAAAGCCCAAGGCAGAGTGTTACACACATCAGAATGTGCTCTCTGTGGGTGAAATTCAGCTCTCTGTAGTGACATACCACAATGCTGAGGTAGTTGCTAAGTTCTGTTCAAGTGCCAGGATGCATTTCATCCTGTAGCCTTTATTGATATATTAGAGAGCATATCAGAAGTCATGTGCCTTGGCATTGATTTGGTATTGGGACTAAATCAACTTCAGCTTTGATTGCTCCAAATTACTCTGTGTATTAGCAGGCTCTGAATGCTCTGGCAGGGGATTAATCACCAACAACAAAGAATTAACTATGTGTCGAAATTGTAAAAGGAGGGGTTTTAAGAAGCCATCTCTTTATCCGTCTTTGTGAAAACAAAGCAATGCGCAATGAGAGATGTACAAATAATCAGAACACCCAAGGGGGAGGAGCAGAGGTGCAGAACAAGCTTCCAGCAAGACAACCTGCTAAAAAGGTTACTTTAAAACCTTTTTGATGATAGAGCTTATTGTATTTATGAAAGATGTGACAGGACACACTTGCCTGTAATAGCAAGGGATTGGAATTGTCGACTGGGGACAGCCCTTCTGGCCCTTTTCCTATAATGCGCTGTCTGAGGCATTGCAATTAAACTCAGAACAACAGCTGTAAGCAGGGGAGAACTGCAAAAGTACAGTCAGGTGAAACTCTTATCAATGAAATAATAAAAGCAGCCAGTGTAATGTGAAGAAAGTGGGTAGCAGGATAGAGAATGGCTGCACAATAAGAGAGGGGAAACCAGCAGGCCAGTTTCTGGACACAGACCAGTATCTTGTGATGCATTGTGTTGTGAAGTCAATCATTTCATGAAGCTTAGGACTTGTATCTCAGGGAAAGGAAAAGATCGTTTTGAGTTCAAATGTCTGTCATCACAGCTAGGTTTGCAATGCCTTTCCAAGAGCTGAAATAATAGCTGAAAAGGCTCATCTGTGTACAAAATCAAATAAAAGATAAAAAGACAGATTTGTCTCCACTGGAAGGTCAGTGGAATTTATCAAACCATTAAAGCCACTTTATTTCTTCAGAAATCCTCCAAATGCAGCCTCTCTAACTCTGTTATTTCCAGACTGCTCACCACTTCCTCTCATCTTTATAATACACGAATGACCCTCCTATCTTTCAGACTTGGCTTTGCTGAAGTTTATATTCTGCTAAATAAATACTACATCATGCAGCTCTTAGCACTAAAAAAATATCAGCCCATCTGGGTTTTTTTCCTCTCTTGATGAAAAGTATCTTCAGGGAAGACTGCACATCTATGTCCTGAAAGATGAGGGCAGGCCATAAATCCCATCCATGATGAAAGCCATGTTCTGTATTTCCTCTTTCTATTCTTGATTATAGCTGTACATACACTTGCCTTTTGCTACTTTCCCATCTTGAGCACTGTCCAGACCTTAGAAACACCGGGGTCAGGGTTGAAAACACTATTCTGGAGCCTAACTGATGGCAAATTTGTGGGCACAGATCCTGATAACTGACTGGTGACTATCTCATCATTAGCACTGAGAACATCATGAGCTACCTTTCCTTCAGTCCTTTTCCACCATCCCCTCTTGTGGTCCCAATGCAAATGAAGCCCACAGATGGGCTGGACTCTGACCATGTCCTGATCTGTGAGCATCACCTACTGCTGTGTCTGTGTCACCCAACCTGGGAAGCAACAGCCGCTATCTTCTACTAACACCTCGTCTCTGCAGCATAGGCATCCAAGTGCAAATGTGCCTAGAATAGCATGAAATGCTCTCCTGAGGCCCTCACCATTGGCAGATCTGGTACATCAGTTAGGGGGAAAAGCTGAGGGCAGGATCGGCACAGGTAGATGGACAGCTCCAGCCAGGACACAGGCTGGGGGCAAGCCCACCTACCTCCCCATCAGTGGCAGGGATAATGCAGAGCAGAACTTGAAAATGTCCCTTTTAATAGTCACTTGAGTATCTTACTGATTCCAGTGTGGTTGGCCTATGGCAGACCACAGGCATCTAACCCTTCTTGAGACCTTCTGGGGCAACAGAAAGATCCAAGTAGTTCCCTGCTCCCTGATGAAATAACAGCCAGCATTTGGGTGATGCAGACATTGTTTCATTCATGTGCCTAGAAGCATGAGAGAGAGTGGGGCCAGATAAGCTACAAGTGACCTGGCCAGTGAGAATGAAATGCCAAGGAAGAGAGACCAACCCAGAGCAGACAACCAGATCTGAGGACAGAGAGCTATCTTCCGTTCAATGAGGTGCATCTCTGACTTGTATGAACAACAGCCATGGACTAAGCAGAAGTGTTCTCCTGCCAAGAGGTTCAGAAGCAATGTCACCTCCTCAACAGCCTGAGATGAAAGACAGGTTTTGCATGTAGAAGTGTCTATCCATCTGACTTGACTTCTGACCAGTCTGGAGAGGTGACTTTTTGTTCTCTCTGATTTGTCCTTTTCATTAACATTTGCTTTCGATTCTTGTCAAAACAAGACCAGCTTCTTGAAGTGCAGCACACACTCTGTCCTGTTTAGTTTTCTAATGTTTAGTTTGGCTGCTTGCAGCTTGTTCATCAGAAGAAACAATACATCCTTGGTCCATGCCCTAAGAAATCCCTGTAAGAGCAAAAATTTAACAAAGCCCACCCTATCCATCAGATTTCAACAGAAATAAAATAGCCAACAACATCAGCCTTCTGACAAAATGTTATCAGAAACCCACTTGGATGAAGCTGTGCAGAACGTTCCTGGGACCAGCTTATTGGGGAACAAGTGACAGAAAGGGACTGCTGTATTATGAAAAATTGTCCACATGGTCCAGTGCCAAAACTACAACTAACAGTAGTGCACGCTTGAAGGACAAGTGCAAAACCCTTCCTAATTCACCTGAATTCCATGCCAGTAGGGTATCTTACTCTGCCCCTTTCATGGCTGATTCTCTCATGCCCTGAAGCTGGGCACTCACGGTTCTTGTGATTTCATCCTGACCAGTCTGGGCTTTGAAGGCACATGTATGTCTGGGGTACTGTAAGTGCAGAGGCCATTGTTCATGCTTTATTAAGACATGGTCCATTCCCTTTACCTAACTTCAGAGGTAAATTTAGTCCCATGTCTATCACATGTTCAATCTAAGCTGTTTGTCTCAATAACATCCTGTAACATAGAGCCCTCTGAAAGTACTATATGCATTGCCAGAAAAAGTATTTCCTTTTATACTTTTAAGTCTATCTTCTTAAAATAAAGGGAGACTCCTGGTTTAGTTTTATTGGAAAGTGAAGTAGCAGTGCTGGTTGGAGTCAGCTGCATTACTACATACTCCTGCTTCCCCTCCTCATGCTCTCACCTGAGTGTAATTCCCCTGACAATATTTTCTCCTTATATCAAAGCTCTTCTTCCTTTCACACCTCCTGCATTTTTGTAACTTTCTGGGTAGACGTATTCTATTACCAACACTCAGTTATCTTAGGAGCAAGGTGATTTGTGGCCCAGACATACCCAAGCTTTTCATACTGGCAGTCATCCAGAGTCCCTGCACTGACTTAGGTGCTGCCCTGTATCCCATCATGAACTGCCTGTTTGTCTTTCCATCACCTTCTGCAGGTGGTTCTAACTTCACTTGGGAGCTCTTTGAGGACAGAGCCTGCCCTTTAACAAGCATGTGTCCCACACTCATGTGCCCCACGGAACACGTCATGAATCCCACACCACAGGCTGATTGGATTCCCTTGCCAGTACAACACAGGCAAAGAGAGCTCTTTAATAGGCAGCACATCCTCTTCGCACAAGCAAGACCACTGGCAAATACAACAGGATCAGGAAGAAACTTGCTGAATGAAGTTGTGTTTAAGTTAATATCAATGAGGCTGGCACTGATGCAAATAACATTTTCTTCATTAGCTTCTAAGCACTTCCAATTGTGTCTCATCCAATTTTTCTGATCACTTTTTACAACCAACAATTGCTCTGTTTCGAAAGAGGGCTTGAAAATATTCCTTCACAGATATATGGAACTAATTCTGCAAACAGTGTTCATGAATAGACCTGAACAATCATCACTTTTGCAGAGAATAATACATATTCTGTAAATGTGGTTTCAGTTGTCCTGAAACTGTTTACACATTATTAGTGCTGCGTTTCATGAATGATGCTAGCTGAGAAGGAAAAGAGGGAAAAAAGGAATTAACTTCACAAATAGGAAAGAGGAGATAGTGCTCTACAAATTGTATCTCTATGTCTGGTTTTAAGAGTGTAGAATAGCCAAGTTAAACTCCCACATAGCAAGGGAAGATGCAACCCTACCTCTCAGCTGCCTGGGGTGTGGCTGTGGGTAGCAGGACACAGAGTGTCTTGTCCAAACCCTCCCAGGGTGTGAGAGTAGCGCTCAAGCTTGAGTCGCTTGTTGGCTTTTCCTGACATAAAGCTTATAGTCCCTCCCAAAAGGAGGGGAATCTGTGCATCCCGTCTTGTGGGACAGTCCTCCAGTCCAGCAGGATGAAGAAGGCTGTCTTCTGGCCCAATCAGCATTTAAACGAGAATGTCTTCAACAGGAAAAGTGAGAGTTATAGATCAGCCAGCTCAGAATCCTTTAGAGACTGGGACTCTTGGGTGAGGAGGTGTCAATGCCCCATGCTTAGGGCAGCTGCTTTACTCCAGGCAAGGACTTCAGCCTGAACTAGCCTTGCACTAGAGATGGGGACTCTCTTATGGCCCCCTCTGTAACAAAAGCTGCAATGGCAGTAGCTGCTCCTTCCTTATGAGGTTGCATAACCCACCCCCTCTTTGCCTTTGTTCACATGTGTCCATAGCAAAGCATTTCATTTTGGATTACATGGAACATTTTGTGTCAACTGAAAACAATAAGGCTGATCCCCTTACTCTGCCTGTGAGTTAAACCCCTAAAAATTTACATTTGTTTTTTTTTCTCTGAATCTAAATTATTTTCCAGTGAGGCTGCCAAGCTCAAAATCACTTCATCATGCAGCTCTAGAGATGAAATAAATGCATCCTCTCCCATACCTACCTGATTCTCTGAGAAACAGGACAAGAGAAACCAAAACAGCACAGCGTGGCTTAGCAGAAAAAGATGTTGTTGATGTCCACACAATAGGCATGAAGAAGAATTTAGGTATGTTGGAGCAAACAGTGTGTTGCTTTTTGGGGCAAGATTTTGCTGCAGAATCCAAGGACCCTGACTGAATTCATAGTCAATACAACTGGGAAGATGGACATGATTTGGAACTAGATTGAAAAATGAGGATTTACACAAACAGCAGCATCTCCTTCACCTTGATCTGCTCAGCTGCAATAGAAGATCCCAACGCCACCTCCACTTTTTTCTTCTGTCACAGCAAAATAAGACCCTAAAGAGCCACTTTTGAGCGTAATTCATCAAGCTCACTCCCCAGTTCTTTTGATCGGGCATGCAACAGATGTTGCACCCCTCTATCAAGCTGCTGGACTATGCTATCACGAGGTTTTTATTATACCTTTTGACAAGCAAAGGCAAGCTTTGCAACCAAAAGACATTTTTACTTTTCAGGGCAGAGTTGTGCTTTACAGAGGAGAAGGACATGCAATTAACAGACCAAAGTGGCTGAAGTGATAAATAACACTCTAAACCAAAGGGCAGATACAGTTACTTTCTGTATGCTAATCAACGCCCCCAACGTGGAACATCAAAGCAGGGCAAACCAAGCACAGAATTCAACGTGTCCCTGAACTCAAGGCTGTGTGACAGGGACAGCATAGAAATGTCCCGATTATGTTTCACAAGCTGGCAGATCTTAGACCCGCCCTCGGAGGAAGACTGGCCCTGAAGGCAGGAAGATGTGGTGGGACATGCTGTTCTGTGTGACTACAATCTGTGATACCCCTGCTTTCCTGTGGCACACTCATGTGAAATCTCCAGTGAAGATAATGAAAGCCTTTAGAGTGGGACACTCTCTTGTTTTTGGTGGGCTTCCCATCGGTGAGCCGAAGGCTGATGGCAGAAGGCACTGGAAAGTAAGGATGAGTGGGAATACTCTTCCCTGACAGTGTTGGTCGAGCTCTGACCCTGCCACTGAATGGGAGATCTTGGAAATAAGCTTGTTCCATTGACATGGCTCAGAGGGATTATCTCCTCCTTGACCTTACAACCCTATGGCTGATGAGCTTACCAGGTGCTTTTATCTAGCCCCAGCTGACACTGCCAAGGGGTTTTGTCAGATCTGCTGCTGTTGAGCAGAATACCATAGGATGGATTCTCCATGCCCATTCTGTTTTATAAAGGACTTGGACAATGAGGCTTTCACACCAAGCAATGGGGCTTTCAGCCTGAGAGTCAGGGCAAGAGGACTGAATGAACCCACACTCACAGTCCAGCCTGGTGTCCAACAGGAGCATGGATCTCAGCAGCTGAAAGGAGAGCTGAACCTCTGAACAAATGCCTATAGTAGACCATATGAGGGGTCTGAACACAAGCAAATAAATCAGCCATTCAGGTTTAAATCCAGTGCTCATGAACACAGATGTGACTGTAGTCAATCTACCTCTGACCCACCCGTCACCGGTGCTTCCAAAGCAAAAGGATGCACGGTCAGAGCTGCTGAAAAATGAGCAGTGGCCACTGAGGTTCCACAGTGCACAGCACTGAAAGTGCATTTTCCTGCATCCATGCAGTCAGCAGAAGCTATGCCTAGGCCAAAGAAAAGGTCGATGTGAAGACACACTAGCTAGTTTCTTGAACTCCTGTGTAGTTCAGGCAAACCATTGTCTTAACCTCACATACACATGAATAATAGCAGTAAATAACTGTGATATAACCATCCTTGCCAAACCACAGGCAATCTGCTGCTTTATAATTCATCACAGCAGCAGGTCCATTCTCTTTCCCATGTAACACTCACAGTGGAGCAGAGAAACATATTCCCTGGCTGGAGTGGGTATAGACCATAATTCAAGATACATGTAGAGACTGTCTGGGAGTGACACATGCCTGTATGTACTGCATATGCATTGCCAGTGTTTCCCTTTGAATGCCACAGGCACAATTTAATCATAATGAGCTAGGCCAGTCTTTTAAGGAACACTTCAGCCGTAGAGACAATGCCTAAAATAAAGAGAATTCTGATAAAAGTGGATTTTTAACACAGACAGGGTTGCATGATTATTGCTTTTATTACAGTAAGTTTAGTGCTGGCAGCTCATTGTGCTGAACAGGCAGCCCTGGAGCCTTAAGTCCTCTTCATCTCCCAGAGTGCTACAACACAAGCATTTGCTTCCACTACAGCGACCTGTCAAGTTGCCTCAGCCTCGGCTCAGCAGGGTCACTTCCAGGAACAAGGAGATAATTCAGCCATTATGACCCTGTCCAGCTCTCCCATTCCTTGATAAGCCTCCTAACAAAGGTACCAATTAGTGACAAGTGTGATGGGGAATTTTGCAAGTCAGGCACCTGGGAGCTGAGCTGAGACAAAGTGCTGGTGGCCATCGGCCCTGCACTGGGAGATGCTTCCCTTTGGCACTCACAGGCACAGAGTCTAGGGATGATTTATGGGGAAAACCCCACTACTGCAGGAGATGCAGTGTGTGCTCCAACTGCAGGCATTTTTCCTCCAGGCTAGTACTGAGTTCCTGCTCTCTTGCTGTGTCTGAGACAGTTTGTTTCAGATAAAAATCAGGCTCAGAGCACTTTTCTGTCACAAAAGGTCCCATAGAATATTTATGGCCTATTTCAGGAAAGAATAAGATGGTAGCTCTTACATCCTCACCACATGTCCCTCTCATCTTTCTAAATCTCCTCTCCACTGTTTTATTTGGATAATGTGGCATTCACAACGTGCTTTCCATTATTATATGCTGCCGTCCAGCTGTTCAGTGTCAGGCTTTGCTTCAGGCTTCTTTTCTCTCCAGTCGTGTGTCTTTCTTTGCACATTTGATTCACTGATGTGCAGCGTATGCTCCAGGGCAGTTCTCTTTCATGGGCAAGCACCGGACTAATAGATGATCTCAGGAATGATCAGATCAATTCATTAACCTTCTGAATAAAGTTCTCTATTGATACAGCCCCTCTTATCAGGGAAGCCTTGGGTATTATTTATTCCACAAAATGGAAACGCTGCTCTCCCCCTCTCCCACCCTGCCAAGGTTATGGCCTTACGTCAGCCTGTGCTGCGGTGACCTTGAGGGTACTAACCCTTTGGAAGCGCTGGGCTTTCTCCCCGTCGGTGCTCGCACGGGCACGGCTCCCACACTGCGTGGTGATCTGCACGTCTCACTGCACTTTGCATACACAGGGCTCTTTGCATATATTTGCATGAGGGTTATTGGCCTTCTCTTGCTGTAGCACCAGCGAGATGTTTGGCTTCAGAGCAGCCTTGTTGCAGTGATTATCAGTACTTGGGCTCGCAAGCCAGGGGCTGAAGAGGCTTGGATTTGTCAATAAGGGAGGGATGGAAATAAGTTGGCCATAAAGGTTATGGAGTTTCCATCCATCATGGTAGTTGTTTAAGATACAATTGGGCATGACCCTGAACAACCTGCTCTAGCTGACCCTGCTGTCAGCAGGTGGGTTGGACTAGGTATCTCCAGAGGTGCCTGCCCAAGTCAACCACACTGTATATGTGTGATTTGGTGACCTTGCTGAGTGTGTTTTCAGGTGAGGAGAATTAGAAGCAGCAGGGCAAATGGAATTTAGGGGATAAGAAAAGGCAGGCAAAGCAGCCTCAGTCCAGGAGTGAATCCACACTGTTTCTTCCTGAAAACACATCCCTGAGAGAGAGGAGACTGCAGCACAAAGCCAAAAAGCCCAGAGCGATGTTCTTGTGAGGCCTGGAGACACATACTTTTGCAAGCCAGCCCTGTCTGACTACCTCTCCTCTTAAATCCATCAGTTTAATAACTCACAAAGGCTACAGACTTCTTGTTGCTCTTATTGTAATTACTTGAATTAGTACCGAATCATCTTTTTCAGCTGTATTATGTGAGACACACACAAGGTTTTGTTTTATGCCTATTTGTTCTTCTGTTTATTCAATACATGTAGCCCTTTAGCTAGATCGTCATCCACTGTGATCTTTCTTCTTACCCCTGCTCTAATAATCTCCAAATGTAATTTTGAACATTTCGGTTACAGTTACCAGTTGTCAGGCTCCTGGAAAGTTCTTGGCACTTCTCAACTAGCGAAAGTAAGCACGTCCCAGCTTCCCCCGTATCCTTTTGAATAAATGAAATAGTTTGTATCACAACACCACAACACTCTCTTCCTGGCAAGTTTGCCTCCCCAGACTATGTGGTTGTTGCGGGAAGGGGGAAGGAAGCCTGCTCTCATCGCTGACCTTCTGTGGTATGAATAAGTAGGTTTTTACCCCTTGCCATAATTTTAGCATGAAAAAGAAAGGCATTTTTATGGTGCAAAAGGTAACATTTCCGGTAACATTAGCGAGCTTTTACCTGCTACATTTTCATGGAAATTTCCTCAGGAAATTAAATTTCCCGTTTGCTTTGCTATGGAAAGCTACTGGTAGCAGCTGTCAAAGAAATTGCAAGTACCCACAAATATTATCATTTTCAAAGGCAAATATTTGCAGAGCATGAAGTCAAGTCATGGAGTTCAGCCATCCCTTTGGAAGAGTTCCTGTTGGCTAAGGCACTTCTGCTAGTGCCACTACTCACACCTTTTCTCTATATGCCATACCTGTTTTTCCCTCCTTCACATTATTATTATTACTGTAGTCACTGTAGTCCCAAAACAAGTGCAGGCCCCCACCTGTCCATTGTACAAGCATGGATAAACTCACTTTTTTCCAACTCTTATTCTTCTATTCACTCCTGTTTGGATTTTTACCTGGAGTATGTTTGGGGACATGTTTTATTTCCTCATTGAGTGTTTTTTTTTTTTTCTTTGAAATAACAATAACCCGCTCACCCTCAAACCAGAAGTGGTATTTGCCTTCACCCTTCAGCATTCATCAGTTGCAATTTGAGCTACAGCAGCCTTCTCCACTGCACACATCCCACCCCACAAACACATTTAAATAAAACAAGGGATCCTTGAGCAAGCACCTGATTTCAGCACCTACAAATGGGAAATATTGTGGAATGTTGACAGTACACCTTTGCAAGCTGATGACCCAAGCACCAGGTGTAGGGTTTGCCAGTGTGCTTCAGGTCAGCACACTGGCATACCAGAACTCACCTGTATCCCTGGTACCTCAGCCCACCATCCTACACGAACACACCTCAGTAGTCCCATGTGAACACAGCCTCCAAGGCAAATCAGCAAAATTAGCAGGAATTTTCTCAGTTGCTTTAAGAGCTCTACAGTCTACACAGTGATGGATTCCAGCAGCTGATGGATATAGACTTACCAAAGGTCTACCATAAGTCCCTCACAAGTGTCTCTAACTTCAAATTTATGCTCATGGTGTGAGAAAACAAAGATCTGTCATGTATTGAGGCTTGTGTGAATGCAGGAGAGAGAGGGATTTGGGAAGGTGGGAGGAGAGGACCTCCTTTGTCAGAGCCCTGTAGCACAGCTGTATGATGTCCCCTCTGAGAAGCTGCAAAACTCCTTAATGAGCTTCTCTGCTTTCTCCTGGGCAGCCATCAGGTCCTTGCCAAGATGGCAGAACACAAGGCTGTGTGCCTTGGGTTTGAGGGGTGATTTTTTTAAATCCAACCACTCTAGTCACACATGTTTTTACCGTGGTACTCTATAAGTACGCAGTCTCTGCGCAGGAATGTGTCCAGGAACAAACAGGTGGACAACCTCAGTGTTTCTAAGAAGATAAGCAGGGGTTATCATTATATGAGGGACACTCCCTTCAGTGTTGTCATGGCAAGGATAACATATGACTGTAAACACCATAGGCTAAACATCCCTGCATGAAATCAAAGGGCTGTGCATTATCTGGTGAAGAACAGCAGAGAAATTGCTGGGTTGGCAAAGAATGGCATTCAAATTATGAGCTCCAGCCTTAATCCTCCCTTTTGGATGGGCAGCTGAAGTCTTTCAGGATGGTACTGGAATCCAAAACCATAAGAAAGATAAGGCTGCCTGAAGGGAGTGCAATTTCTTACTGCTGCAGTGCTTGTGAACGCCCATCCACAACACAGGTGGGAAGCACAGAACTGATGGAGCACCTGGAGGTGATGGAGTCAATGGCTTCAAGGATACCATTACCATACACAGATGAAGATGGTTTTTGTGGGAGAGGGGTTGCCAGAAGTGGGGTTGGAAAAGGGTAGACTCCTTACAACCTGAAGTGTACTTGAAATACAGTGTCACCAGCTGGCCTGAAATAACTATATCCCATGGCAGTCTCCATGGGAGGAGCATCAAGGGGCTACAAGGGAGATTTGGGGTGAGGATGGTCTCTGTTTATTACATTGCACTGATGGGAGGCCACACCATTGGGACAGCCCTGCTGAGGTCTGAGCTGAAGCTGGGACCAGTGGTGACCGCTGAACTCTCCAGCTTACTACCCATACAGACACCAAAGGAGATGTCACCAACTTTAACCCTTTCACCAGTATCATGAGGAGCAATCCCATCTTTGCAGAGCAGGGACGGTGGCAACACTGGACACTCTGGGAAAAACTGTTCCTCTTCTCCATTAGAAATACTTTTACCCTTCCTCCTGCTAGTGTGGCAAAGGGACACCTTTGTCCTAGCACTTACGGGTAAAACCTAGTAAACAACAATATTTTAATAAGAGCAGGAGAAAACACTTTTGGCAGTGCTGGGGCATTTGCTGTAGCAGGATTTACTATTAGCTTAGTAAGATTGAAAGGGATCAGACATGTTATATGAGGAAAAAAAAAACAATATAAACTTTAAAATTCTGTAATGCTTTAGCCCTCCTGCCTCAGGTATAACCCTGCTGGAGTCTTCAGAGATGCCTTTCCATTACTCCTGTCACTCATCCTACAAATTGCAGTGGCATCCCAGTGTGGGCAGGGAGGAAGAACAGTAGTGATGCATCTGGGCTGGCAGCTGCCAGGCACACAGATGCCAGCCAACAGCTGTGTAGACTATGGGCTCCCTCCCGACTAGTCATTCCAGTGATTTCCAAGAGGACCAGAGTTTCAGAGGATCCCAAATGAGCCCATGCAGGGAGACATCATTCCTCCTCCTCCTCTCGGCGAGCTGGCTGCAGACACGTCCGCCCTGCTGAGATATGCACATTTCAGATTATCTGACCTTCTGCAGTCTGGTTGTTTTGGCTGTGCAGCCTTGGTTTATATTTGGTCTGGGCTGGCTTTTGCTTTGCAGATCAGGTGGGAGGCTTTAACATTGTGTTTCTGGGGATTTGGGGATTTCTTCTTGCTCCCTGTCCCTCTCTCTTATTTCTCAATGATTTCTCCAGCTGGGTCAGGTTGATCTGTGTGGGATCCTGGCAGTGCACCAGAGTGTAGCATAAGCAGTGCTTGTAACATTGATTGCATTGTATGCTCAGTCACTGGGCTGCTTGGGAGCCGGAAAACCGTTTACAAAACAGCAGATTTGTCCCCATTGAGCACACTTACAGCAAGTGAAACGAATAGAAAGCCAACTGCAGGCAAACCTCCAGGTATCTCTTGGGCAGAAAATGTACCAGGATACATCCTGTCACACTGCAGCCTTCTGACACTCATGGGAGATCAATGCCAATTCTATTAGGCAATACTGCTTCTTTCTATGGGTTATTTTGCTTTAGTTGAATTTTGTAGACATGAATCCATCCTCAGTCATACACAGAGATCAAAGTGATCTTTGCAAAGTCAGCTCAGTCCTGATTTTCCCTTCACTTTCTAGCAGCTCCGTTTTGCTAGGTTGTGGCCTCTTCTAGACCTCTAGATCACTGCTCCTACCAGCAGTGCCAGGTGATCCAGCAGAGCAGCGGGGGCAACTGGGCAATCCCATAAAGACTGCTTGGTTCCTCTTGAACACATCCCAGGGTTGTCCCCAGGAGCAGGCTTCATAGGGAAGCCTTTGAGTTGAGAAATTCTTTTCCTTGTGATGCACTTGCAGATCCTCTGGGAGCTTCTCCAAAGCATCTATGAGATATCCAAGGCAGCAACATAGTGTCTGCAGAGAGATGGAGGCCAAGGTCAGAGGAAAAATGGGTCTGTACCTAGCAGAATAAAGTTACCCAGTTAACCTGGTGCTCGTGCCTGAGGAGAGTCAGAGTGACAGGGAGGTAGCATGCCTAGGCTGCCTTTCCCAAAGGTTAGACAGATGCAGGCCAGAGCTTGCCAGGCACTGCACACACCCAAAAGTCAGTTTCTAATTTGAGAAATTTTCTAATGCCCACTGTACTCTGGGGAACGCAGCCTGGCAGAAAGCAAGAGCTGAATGTGGAGTCCTCCTGCCACGCAGCTCCATACCTCTGTCCCCAGCAGAGAAAAGGGACATTGTGATGGTCAGAACACCACGCCAGGGAGGAAGCAGCCTGGCCAGAGCACAGCAGGCAGCCTGCAGCCAATGCCATGAACCCTTTGGGACACCCATAGATGTGGTCAGAAGGGAATAGCACAGCGGAGAGCTCTTCACACACCTCTGTGACAGCTTCCACGTGTCATCTCAGCCTTTCTCCCTACCTCCTTAAAGGGAAAGAAGATGGTGTGCAGGGAATGGGGTCCCAGCAGCCCCTGGGGGCAGGTGATCTGACATTAGGCTGGATGCAGCTTCGCTGCTGGACAGGCAGCAGCCTCATGTGTGTTTTGCACTCCCGTGGGCTTAGAGCTCTTCCGGTTTTGAAGCAAATGCTCTAAACTGGGCTACGCTTCCCTGTTGCTCTGACACCTGAAACCCAGCGTAAGATGTACGAAGCTCGCAAGGCAGCCTTGTGACATGTTTGCCAGGACATGAGGCTAATAATTTAATCAGGTGAATTCAGATGGGGTCCTGCGGCGGCTCAGGTTGCGTTATGTAACGGGATCTATAGGAGACTTTGCTGGGTGATAGGCTGGATGCTGCACAGCCTGCTCCAGGATGGCCATTAAAGAGAAAGTCTGCCTCTGTTTTGTACCCTGTCCAATGTCATGAAGTTTCAGGAGGAGAGAAATGCATCTTCCTCTCCATAAAACGGTGGCAGAGCTTTGAAAATTAAAATGGTTTGGTTTTATAACAGAAAATATTGTGTTGTGGCTGCCCGCTTCCAAAGCAACAGACAGAAACAATGCAGTTCAGTCTAAGAGATGGCACACAGGTTTCCATCCAGCTTTTGAGCGGGTTTAGCAATCCAGCCAGCTGGCCCTACTGAGGCACTTCACCCCACAGACCTGCAAAATCTATCAGCACATGCTATCAGTGGCCTGGGGCAGGTGGCTGGGTAAGAACTGCTGCTCTCGGGACGTGAGGTGTCCTGGGCCTGTATCACATGCTGACTTTCCTGTCCTTCCTTGGTGGGTTTGATTAGTATCTGCCCCACACTCAGCGTGTTCACACCCTGAACACACACTGCGTGGCACTGACCGTGTGACTGAGGGCACTGCTGCAGTGTGTGACAACACAACACGCAGGACATGAGAGTAGGAAAGATTCAAAAACTGCAGAGGAGATTGTGCCTGCAGAGGCAACACAGAGATTTGCTTTGCAACAGACAGAGCATTAGGTAGGGAGGGACCAGCACATGGGAATCTCAGATTTTTGGACCATTTGGACCCCACTCATCCTTCCCTTCCTTCCAGGTGCCCCTCTAATTCCCCACTGGTCATACTGAACTGCAGACCCAGCAGCCCTGGGAGATGAGTCAATCTCTAGGTGGGAATCCAGGGCTTACACTTAGGTTCATGCTGTTATTTTAGTTTGTGGTGTTTGCTTCTCGTTATGGTAAGCTCCTAGGAATGTCAGCACCAAAATAGCACAGAATCACAAGGTTACCTGACGAAGAATGAAGTAAACAAGAGGGATATTCTTTCTCTCTGCTTCTCTTTTATTATTTTTCATTTTCTTTTTTTTTTTTTCCTTTCCTGAAAAGAGGCATCTTGAATACTGACACTGAACTCCAGGGTGGCGATTTCAAGTTTGGAGATTAGGTGTACCCAGACACAGAGGATGGTGTTTTGGATAGGCATGGCCTAACCTCCTCTGGCAGATGTGCAGCCAAGGTGCCATGGGTCTGCAGCAGCTGTGGAGATGCCATTCCTGCTGGCCCACCCTTGCCGGACACAAAGGTGGGGCTCTGCCAGTTCTGGAGAGCACCAGTGCCCTAGCTGCCATCAGCCTACCTATCTCTGGTAACTGGAGCTGCAGGATGATCCAGCAAAGTAAAAGGGCCCTTTGGAAGAAGCTGCATATTAGGGATGTTGGACTGGCAGCACTGCCTCTGATCCCCATTTCCCAGGGCTTATCCTAGAGGAATTATGAGCACACGCACTTCTGTGTTCAGGAACTTCACCTGCTGCAGACAGTCCCTGGCCCTCTCTCAGAGGCACAAACGAGCACACACAGCCTCTTTCCAGAACCACTCTGAGGTCTCCCAGGATACCAGTGCACAGTCCGGAAGGGAGTCAGAGCTGTGCTTCTCTGTTTAAACTCCATGAGAAATGACAGTAGGCAAAAAACAAAATCAGTGTCTGGCAGACAGAGAGGGGCCAAGAGTGACTTCCCTGTTTCTAGGAAGGCAGTGCAGATGGTGGGAAATATTTCAGCCATGCAGTGGCAGCAGTGGTAACCTGGCACTAGGGCAGCTGGGGTCCAGTTCCCTCCTCTCCTGGGCTCTTTGTGTGACCTTGAGCATGGGACTTGTACGGAGCCTGCATTGGTGCCCCCACTGCAAACAGGCCGCCCCCACACAAGGACAAGTGCATTCAGGACAGGAGGGGTGCTTGGAGACCTGAGGACCCCATTAGGACGTGGAGGGACCAGTCCCCTCCTTAGAGCCGCAGCAGGACATTGGGGTACAGTCACCACTTCTGCTGCTGCTTCTATGTGACATGGAAAGGACATCGCTCAGTCCAAGTTTCTGAGAGGGCACTTAAGAGGGTGGGTCACACAGAAACCCGGGCTCTCCATCTGCAAATCAACAGCTCAGCCTGCCAGCCTAGGGGTTGTGTTATGCTCCTGCTTTGCCTAGAGCAGCCTGAGGCAGCTGCAGCAGCAGAGAGAAACAGAAGGAACAGAAACCCCACCATGGCTGAAGGGGACTGCTGAGGCAAACATTTTCCAGCATTAGCTGCTCTATTCATCTCCCCTTCCACTTTTTCAAAAAGAAATCTACTATACACAAAATTGGTTAAAAAAAAAAAAATCCTTCTTACAAAACAAAAATAACCTGCATATAGCAGAAGTTAAAATGGCATCTTCAGCTGCTGTACCTGTCTGGGATGCAGTAGTTCTGTGGGATCACACATATGCCAGATAGTTAAGATAAGCCAGCAGCTGTGGCCTTTATCCCTGTCTGGTATACCAACAAAATGATAAAAAAGCCCCTGTGGTTTCACTGGCCGCACTGCACACATGGCTCAGGGCTCCATGATGGAATTCTATGACAAAACTGGGAGCCTCCAGGCATGAAGACATGCGATGGCAGCTCTTTCTGTATCAGCAAGGAGGGACAAGCATGTGGGACACTGCTGTGGGAAGATGTGCAACTGAAATTGCCTATCTGTTGCAAGGGCATGGATGAAAGTTGGAATGTGGAGAAAGGTGGGGTAGAAAATAAGGTCCAGCAATGCAGTTTTGGCCTTTCCTCTTCCTAACCTTTCACAGAGAAACTTGTGGGGAGCACAGACACAATTCCTTCAGACATTATTGCACTGTGCATCACACTAAAAACTCTGTTGGAGCTGTAAATAAACCTGCAGCTGGATTGAGCAGGGAGAGGGCCACTGGTGCCTGATTTGGGGCTGCCTGGCCCTGGCTTCTTTCCCTTCACCCCTTGCCATGCTCAGACCTGAACACGCTTTGGAAAGAAGATGTCTGCTTCAAAACAGTGGCAATCACTGTATTTGGACAGAGGCAGCCAAAAGGTGGAGGCAGGCAACAGCTGGGTGAAACACAAAGGAGCTGTGAAACAGTCAAGGTTAGCAAAAGGACCAGCAGCCCCAGTAGATATCACCTGCACGAGAAATTTCCAGGCATGGGCAGGCTTAAGTTTTTCTACTAAATGTTGCAGGGGCTTCCAAGGGGAAGAGGTGATGCTCATATCTCTGTGATGCTCACAGGTCCAAACCAGCCAAGTCACAGCCAGCAAACCCAGCTTTTGTGCCTGCAATCAGGTGGCAGGATGGAGATGCTTCATGAGATACTACAGGACACAACATAACAGATGTCCTGGCCCAGAGTGCTGCAGGGAGATGCAGATACCAGGAAAAGCTGGGCAAGAGATTTCAGCGTGCAGGGGCTTTGAATGGAGGAAGGTGTATTTTCAGGTGGAAGGGCTGGGACCTCACAGCTAAGCAGGGGAGGAAAGGTAAAGCTTGGTGTGAGCTTCAAGGTCTACTTAAGAAGCATGTTCTGTCAGGCCAGCTGAGTCCTGGACTGCTACAGCTGTGTGGTCATTGACATTTGGTAGAACTTGAGCATAGGGACATGCACTGACCATGGGAAGGGATCTCCATCACCTCATGGATAAATCTGATGTTAAAGTGCTGGAGGAGGCAGTGGGTGAAAATGCAGGCTGTCACGTTACAGTTATAATCTATTTACAGGTAGTTGTGGGGCCCTTTGAAAGATAGAACATGGTGCTAAGAATGCCATGGGTTTGATCCCTGTATGGACCTTTTCACATAAGAGCTGGACTTAATGATCCTTCTGGGTCCCTTCCAACTTTCACAATTTTGTAATTCTGTAATATGATGATTTTACACCTTGCATAAAGAAACAGTGCTGACAAAAAAAAAAGAAGAGATACCTGTAAACTGAGGATTGAATTCTGTGGAAAAACCCCATAAAAATGTTGTGGGTGATCCTGAATTGCTTTAGAGAGAAGAAGAAAACCAGAGCAGATGGGTAAGTATGGAGAGGACACGTGCACAGGGAAGATGGAGAGAAAACCAGTCACAATGGTGGGAATGGTTCAGGCTCGCCTGTTGGAGTTTGTTTTACACAGAGCCTATCACTCTTTCAAGTGATTCCATTGCAGCACTGGGATGAAAGGAGAATAGAGATCTCACATCCATTTTAACCACTTTCCTTCCTTTTGGCTGAATAGCTGAGCTCACAAGATCCCACAAAGGTCGCCCTGCAACAGGATACCCATTCAAGTGACATGGGGAGATCTTCTTCTTTACAGGCCGTTCTCCTTCCATGGTGTTTTTCTCCTTTGGTGGCAGGCAGGGGAAGGATTTCACAGGGACCACAGAAGGAGTGAGTGGGAGCTAGTACACACCACTATGGGGGGCTTCCATGATCCTTTGCCACACAAAGGTCTGAATCCTAATTCCAATTTTCCTTTATGAGGAAGAAACACTACACCAAATCCTTATCAGTGGCTCTCCTCAGCAAGTCCATAGCCTTCAGGATGCCTGGGAACATGGGCTGCTGTCTGCCCGGAGCTTCCTAGCTGGGAGGCAGCTTCAGTGGCTTCAGACATTATCCGGTAGCATCTGTTTCCACACCCTCCTTCACAGATGGTGCTGCTGCAGGAACCCCAGGGTTCAAACTTACACCCAGCTGCGGGATGTGCTTGTGCAAGGCCAAGGCAGCCACAGCCAGGCAAAGCAGAGTGTAGCCTCCTTTATTACGGTATATAAAAGCAAGGGATGTGTTTATGGAGGTCAGAAAAGGCTGGCTTAGGACTTGAGATATTCTTCAAAAGGACAAGAACCAGCTGCTATGGGAAGCAACCTCCATCTTGGTCCTCAGTTTCATGTCTAACAGAAACCATTAAACAACCGTTGATAATGCTCATAGCACTAATAGCCTTGAGACATTGTACAAATGGTCACTCAGTTAAGTATTTGCAGTAAAATCTGCCTGGGAAGCATTTTTTCTCCAAGTAGATGATATTTGGTCCGTGTTGAATTTTTTCTTTCCTGTTTCAGGGTCTAATTCCTCCCTGTTTCGCATGTCATCACGTTCCTTCCAGGTGGGCAGAAGATGGACACTTGATAGAGATTCCTTTTTAGGTCCAAAGGGGTTCTTATCACTGCCGAACACCTGAAACTCCCCCAATAGTTTCCATTTTTATCCAAGTCTTGGACAACCTTAGCACAGCTTCAATCATTTGCCTGGAATCAGGGTTTAAAGGTTGAAGACAACATCTGCAGTAGTCTTGAGAGTGAGCCTGTGCAACACTGGATTTCACATTAAAATTTCCCTCATTTGCTTCATACACAAATCAGCTTTATATACCTTGTAAGAGTGCTCACAAAGCGCTTCAAGTTCCAGAGAACAAAGTGGAGGTATTATTAGCAGAGAGTAAAGAGCAGAGCTCTCGCTCTCTCTGTAAGCAGGCATCATGCTGAGCAGGAGGTTTTAAATAGTTTCCTCTGAGACGACTTTGGCTCCTTCTGTTACACAGTTTTACTCAAGTGTTCAACAAATTATCTCATGAAGGAAGCAAATATCACAAGAACAATGTCCCTGTATGTCTTGCAGGGGTTGAAAACCACAGCATGGAAAGAGCAGCCTCAGCTCCCTAAACAAGTTAAACAGAAAGGAAAGGCACAGAGAGGGAAATCCTCTCTGACTTTGTTATGGAAATGTGATACAGTTTGACATTTTAATTGCGATTCTCCCCTTATTATCTGGCACACGTTCATAGTGCCCAAGATGTTGTTTAGTGAATCCAGCTGCCTCCTCCGCTCCGTTTGAAGTCCGGTGACTCCGCGTGATAGGGGAGTGTGAGAGTCAATGTGATTTGTGTATGAGGAAACATAAATATGTCACAGGAGTTTAGTCTTATAGGTCTGCAGAGTTTATACTCGCAAAATCTGTTGTACCCTTGTTTACACACTCAGATCCAAAGGCCTGACACACCCTTGCTCTAGCTCAAAGCTTTCATCATTTCTGCCTCCTTTCAAATGAGGCCATTGCAAAGCATGTGGATGATGTTTGACCACAGTTTAATATATCCGGGAAAATGTGCTCTCAAATGTTAAGAAGAGCTTTAATCAAAGTGATGCTTTGTCATTAGCTGAGATGAGCACACGCAAGGTTCTGCTGCCACATGTACAAAGTCCTAGGCATGGGCCTCCTCGTGTGCCAAAAACTTGTCCACACCAAAAAAAAAAAAGCGGAAGACTTGCAGATATATGAACTTTAGCACACCCCTGAGCATAGACACCTGTACAGAGATGCAGCTGTGCTTGAGTGCTGAACAATGTCCATGCTCTTCCTGCTTACTTCTGCTAGCCAGAATTGTTGAGATAAACTCATTTGTTTGGCACTGTTTTTCAGCTGAACTTCACTACTGCTGCCAGCCACAGGGGAAGGCTTAGCATAAAATGGTCCCATGATTCTATGTAACAGAGGAATGGAAAGATTTACCAATGGGCGAATTTTAAAACAAACCATAGGAAGCCCGGGGATCTAACTTAAGGGAAGAGACTTTCAAGAACATCCTACTGGAAGCGGATGTCCTAGTCTCTGAGAGTCTTCTTCAAACCCCAGGTTGTAAAATCTGTGTTTCTGAAAAGGAGAGATAGTAATAGCCTCCCTTTGGGTAGGAGGTTCTTTGAGAGAAGCAGCCATGTGACTACAAAGACTCAGCCTATTTCACCTTAGGACAACTGTCTCCCTGAAAGCAATAAGAGCCCTGCCCTTCTTTGAATGAGAGAAAACTGTTTGGTAATTAATATTGCTGAAATAAATGTCCTAGTAAAGGCTACCACAAAAAGGCTTGGTGATCTTCCTAACCCCAAGTCCAATTCTTTCTCCAGGAGAGCAGGGAAGGGTGTTGGCAGGACACACTTGAAAAATCTGGCTAGAGATGAGACCTGTGTTAGTGGAGCCTTCTGTAGAGGTGTCACCTGGGGAACATCCAGTTCTGTGCCAACTCACTCTTAATTGAGGCCTGAGCTGTTAAGTTTCTCTTGCTTCTAACCTTTACTTCTATAGCCCTGATGAGTGAGTTGGTGAGATAAGAACCCGTAAGTGAGTCACAGTTTGAGGAACGGGATTCAAAGTAACATTCTGTTCTGGATGCTCAGACAGAAACTTTAATGAGTAGTAAGACAATCACTACATGGAAAATGCCAGCTGATTGCAGG
Organism: Picathartes gymnocephalus; assembly: GCA_013390045.1. Lineage (NCBI taxonomy): Eukaryota > Metazoa > Chordata > Aves > Passeriformes > Picathartidae > Picathartes > Picathartes gymnocephalus. Next base: position 180,491 of record WEKY01036108.1, read on the forward strand.
GCCAAATCACTGGAACTTTGCCTTCTTGGACACATAAAAGATAGCTCCAATTTTTAAAGAGCAGATTTAGAAAAAGAACAAAAAGGGGATTTAGATGGTCAGGTCATAATTTTCAGGGGATCTGAACACATGGGTTCAGGTAGTGGCATTTCCTGCTCAATTTCACAAGAAATTAGGGTTCTTCTCAAGAAGGAACAGAGGAGCATGGCTTAGGCATAGCATCTAATGATACTATGATGACGTGGTTAGCATGGGAATTGAATAGAAGGTCAGATTGCGCTTCTCGTCACTGCTTTAAAATTCATTCATCAATTAACTGCGAAGTGATGTGACCCCTAGATACACGACTATAGGCTGCTGGTTACACAAGGAGTGCAGTCAACACTGCAGAAATGACATCCTTGCTGCCAGCAGCCACCATGTCCTACTCTTCACTGCACGTAGCAACCAGCTGAGCTGGGGAGATGGCTGTGGCAAGAGGTGGAGAACAAGCAGGTGTGGGTAAAATAGCCCTTACAGAGCATTTCAGAGGGGCTCAAAATATTTTATCCCACCTGTGGCATCTTAGTAATCTCATTGTCCAGCTCTTAAACATTATTTCTTACTTATGTCCAGAGTCTTAGCAAAGGGAGCCGTTCAGTGGCCAATGCCAGGCTGAAGCCAGGCATTTAGTGATAAGGGAACATGGAAATGAAGCCAATACTTATTTTTGTCTCTAAAGCATGCACCTGATACTGTAGCATGAGCTTTGTCAGGCCTTACTTGTCTTCATGCCAAATGCCCAAATTATGTGAGAGTGGGGGGCCATTCAGGAACAATTTGCAGAGTGGAAGCTCCTCAGGAGGACTCCCCTCTCCCCTACCTTCACTCTTTTGTTTGAGGAAAGCTGGTCCCTGAGCTGCCCAGAGCATGAACTCAGTTAACACTTGAGCCAGTTAGAGGCCAAGCAATTTACAAACCTCTCGTCTCCCTGCAGATACTGCTGGGAAATTGCCCTTGTCCCAGGAGCAGGATCATGGAACTAAACACAAAGCTGTGAATTTGCAGCTGACCTCGGTGAGAAGAGCCTCCATGTTTTAGATGGCCTCACATCTATTTCTACCAGCAGAAATATTGCCAGCCTAGCCACTGAATCAATGAGCTTGGGATTAAAAAGGGAGCAGCATCCTCCTGATAAAGATGATTTGCTCTTTTGCTTTAATTGTGGCACTCAGAAATGCAACTGATGTAAAAGCTCCATAAGCTCCAAGATATCAGCTGAGCCACAGACCTTGGCCAAGCCCAGGCTCCTCACCCACAGCAAAGGAGGAGGTAAATGCACTTTGTGGCAGCAGTGAAACCTGCACCCCCCACCTCATATTTGTGAAGTGCTCGCACACGGAATTCACACACATCCCTCTTTCCAGCTGACACACGGCAAGCTCCAATGACAGACCATATGTCTGGGCCTTCAGAAGTGATTTAGGCTGAGTGGCTGATTTGTCCAGTGTAGGGAAAACATCCTTTTGTGGTCCTAAAGAGAGCCAGCAAAGATAATAACCAGCCCAGCTGCCAGTCACTTCCTGTTGGCTGATGGGAGCTCTCCCTTATCTGTTTTAGTGCAAAGGTTTTAGTGCAAACCAGTTTTAGTAGTAGGTTAAGCTAAACCAGATGACTCTGTCCTTCCTCAGCTGAGGAACACCACCCTAGCAGAGCTGTGGAATGTCTTGCAAACTCCAGCAGAAGCATCATTGCAAGCAGGTGTTGAGTGCAAACATCCTAAAACTTTTCCCGGTCACTTGCAAACTCAGTGTGCATCTCTGTTCTCAGTGGCAGAGATCATTTCATTCACTGCATTGCCTGGTCATTTGCCTAAACCACAGGATCCTTCCTGGTTATTCTACATGAGAGGCAGACATAATCTGCCTGCAATGGGATCTGCCTTACAAAGCTTTGGTGGGAGCACTGCAGGAGAATTGAGTTTCTGCAGCCAACTACTGACACTGAATAGCCCTGTTCCTTTCAGGAACCCACTAGTGAGACCCTTCAACCACCCATTCCCATTTATCCCTGCCTAACATTGCTAGTTTCACTGACTCTCCTCCTCTCCTCCTACCCCCATCTCTCCTTATGTGATCACCTAACCTCTCCAAAATAAGTAGTGCTATGTTTAGCCTCTTCTGGCACTCCGGGCACTTCTGTGGATGCTGAGATGGTCTCACAGGGACTCTACAAATTTCCACTGCTGTTGGAGAGAGGAGTGTTTTCAAAACTGCTGACACCAGATCCCAGTAAGTGAACTAAACCAAGAGGCCGGAGCCTGTGAAATGTTCTTAATATAACCAGGGCAAATGGCTCCCATCTTGTGTTACCAGAGCCCCACAGTCATGTGCCCCAGCAGCCCCGTGTCCCTGTCAAACAGGAGGGCAAAAGCATGAGGTCATTTCCAACAACTCCGTTTCTGTGACATCATCACGGGAAAGCCAAGCATCTACTCGTTTTAGGCGTGGGAAGCCAGAGGAAGGGGCAGGCGCAGGACTTAAGCTTTCCCTTCTGCTTCCATGTGAGCCAAATATAGTTTTGGAGGGTAGAGTGGGGTCATTTTCCTCCCCTTTCCTCCTTCTTGGAGGACACTGTAGCCGTATCACTGGCAGCTGTTTAGGAGTGCTGGGCTGAGGCAACTTTGCTCCAGCCCTACCGGAGGATGCAAGAGCCATCTACAGGTGATGGGAGATAGGGCGGCACAGCCCTACCTTCCCTTGCCAGCGGGAGGGTAAGATGCTAACCCCAGCTTGTCCTACTCCCCTGCGTTGCAGCCGATCTCCAGGGTCACTGCCATCCCTCCCACAGGGAACCCGTGCCTTCTGTGAGTGGCCACAATCTCTTCCACCTCACACCTGCTGGCTTCAAGACAGGGAACCGCCATCTGAGCTTGTTGGGAAGGCTGGCAGTCCTGGGGTGGTGAACCCTGTCCACAGGGCCACAGGGAATGTGCCACCTGCAGGCCACCACAGGTGTGAGAGCCCCTCGGAGACAACTCTGAAGCAGCCTTTCACATGTCGCTAGTGAGGCAGCAGGAGGCCGGACCGGTGTGAGGCCAAGAGACTGGATTCACAGAGCAAGAAAGGGACCTTCACCCCTCAATCACCAGCCTTGAGATCTAACTAAACTTGGGCCATGGTCCAGAGAGCCTGGCTGGCTGCTGCACGGTGCTTGCCTCTGGCAACCTGCATGAGCACCGTGCCAACACACAAGATGAGGCAGAGCCCAGCTGGCTGCTGGAGAAAGCACAGTGGCCACGCACAGGCTCCTAAGGAGAGTCAGTCTTGCATTGAAAAGAGAGGGCTCCAGACGGAGAGCAGTAATTGCAAAACATTTAGGAAAAAAATGGGAGCTTCTCCTATTCAGAAAGGCCGGTGTGAATTACTGCAGTAGGCAGGAGAAGGGCTAGGCTGGATGACCTCTTCCATTCAGGAGTCCTTGAGAGATTTCATGTAAATCTATAAACTTTTGTGCATTTACTTTTTTCATCCACTCTTACCATAACAGCTCCTTCTTTTGTCCCCTTGCATTTCTACATGGACCAATGCTCACAAGAGACAGGAGGAGAGCTCTGGGTGTGCTCTGTGCCTAAAATTATACTGATCCCAAGAAAGGCATCTGGTGTTTCTCTACCACAGATATTTGCCTATCTGCAGGTTTTTTTTCTTTCCTTTTACCCTCTTGCCTCCAATATCTCTCATTCTCTTTGTTTCCATTCAGGGTCTTCCCCCACTACCCCCACCATCCCTCTGTCCTCTTCCATTTGCTTCCATATTACGCTCATTGAACCCAGCTCTGGCTTCTGAGTGCTGTAGCCCCCAAGGGCTCTGTCTGACTGACACATGACATATTTTAAAGAGTGTGGACTTAGCCCCAGCGAGGTGAAAGAGCAGTAGTCAGCATGTATAAGCTGTGCAACATAATAGAAAATACAGCTTTTAATTAAAACTGGTATTTCGGGACCTCTGCTGGTGGCAGCCCTGCTGAAATATGACACTGCTAAAGCCCCATGGTTGTAGTGTGACCCCATCCCCAGGAGCTGCTGCTCCCACCATCAGCACCAGCTCTTGGAGTGATGGGAATTGCTCTGTGTAGTGACTAAATACCCAGCTTGGGCTCAGAGCACTCCCAGGACAGGATGGCAACAGCTTTGTAGCCTGGAGTAACGACCTGTGTGGCAAAGTGCAGGTCACAGCCCTGGCACTGCTTTGCATATTGTTTCCAAGAATATCCATTTAAAATGATATGAAATTGAAATGTTGTGCGATTGTGTCCCTGTTGTCAAATACATAAGTAGGACTAGATCCCAGGAGACCAGGAGCACGGTCTTCCAACACCAACCCTGTTTCTTTGACACAGGACAGCACCTGCTCTTACACCTTGTTCGGCCTATATCTCATTTCATTTATTCCTTTCATTTTTGGCATCTGTTGCAGATGACTCTCCAAAGCACTCTCTGGAAGGATAGCCCCATGGCTCTCCCAGCAGGATGCAGCACTCCAGCTCTCTGTTCACCCCTCAGCCCCTTGAAGGTATCACCACGGCTGCAGGGAGGTATAACTGGGGAGTAGAGCCAGTGCCCCAGGCATAGACAAGCCTTGATTTGCTCCTTGTGATACTACTGCCTCCCTGTGATACCTGGGGCAAGTCACTTGGACCTTGATCTGCAAAGACAAGCATGACTTCCTTCGGTCTTGGTGTCTGTAAACCTGATTAACAGCACTGCCTTATTTCACAAGGTACGGCAGTGGAAGCAGATGTGCCCTACGGACCACTCGCTGAACCAGGATGGCATCTCAGAGAGACAAAGCAGCAGTAGGCTGAGCTCGTTATGAATAATTCTTTTAAAATGGAAGCAATGCTTCCCACATGTCCCTGAATACCTTATCCCCCTGGCACAAGTGAAAAGGGTACTGGGAACCTCAGCTTGCCCAATTTGATTCCTGTACGCACAGTGCCCTTGTGCAGCGAAACCGCCGAGCTCTCAGAAAGCTGCAGCAGCTTGACACAGTGCTTCTCATTTCCCTCTGTGCCCTTTCAGCCAGCCCATGACCTGTGCCCAAGGCATGTCTCAGACCTGGGTATCTCACAACTCAAAGACACAATCTTACCTTCTCCTGAATTTTCACGCAAAATAATACCTGCTCCAAATGGGTGGGCTGTGAGATCAATGTTTCCCATCAAAGGTGAAGTGAATGAGTGCTCTGTCCTTCAAGGTGCATCTGCCACAGGCCAGTCACTGAACAATACTTCAGAAAAAATCAGAGGGAGAAGAGACACTAGGTTTTTAGCATAGAAGAAAATATAGGTTTTGGGGCACACCTGAGTGCCTCAAAGGTCTGGCAAGAAAAAGGAAGCACCACCAACAAGAACCCAAGTTCATGCTGTCTCAATATGGGAATGAGGTTTCAGGGTAGGAGCTGCAGGTTTGGTTTGGATTTGCTGGGGAATGTTTTCTACAGCTCTGGAAGTGGGGACTTTAATGACTGCTGCAGTCATGTAATGGAGGGAAGACCAGGGTTCTGCCATTTAGCCCCAGACTTCTTGAATGGAGACCCTTGAGAACTTCCCCAGGCTGTGCAAAGATTGCAGAGCACAAGGTACTGATCATCTTCCCGCTCCTGCCCTTCCTCAGGCCCATTTGAGGACAACTATCCCCAGAGGTGGAAGAAGAATTGTGCCTGATGTTGTCCCTCAACACCTGTCCTTCAGAACATGTGCAGTGGCATTTTGGCTGTCAGCAGAGCTCAGCAAGAAAGTTGTGAGAAACCCACCCCAAGGGACTCTGTCCTCTTTATCCACAGGTTTGGGTCTTTCACACACCAGCAAGCATGGAGTTAAGACTGCAGTTCAGATGAAATCCAAACATCTGCAAGTGTGGGAATTCCCAAAGAAAGCAACAAAACTACCTTCACTCTGCCCTCCCAGCACTGCTTTTACACAGCCTGCAGCTGAGTCTGCCTTGGCCAGCTGCAACAAAGACTTTAATCTTATCAGTGACCATAAAAACTCAAATTCCTCTTAGCAGAATTGCTGATGGGGACGGTAGTGCTAAGCCTGGCTTCATTGCAGGCTTGTGCAGTCAACAGCAGGGAAAAATGCTATATCACAAATTCCTGAATCACAAATTCCTATATCATCCCCCACTCCACAGGATCCAAAATGGCTTTTCCCTCCATCACTCTAGGGGTAGGATTTTCACATTACTTTAAATTAAACAGGTACAATGCTTCCTGCAGCTCATCTAAAGTGCTACAGGAGTGCTCTGCCCTGACAGCAGGTGTGTTTGGCTGCAGGTGGGACCGACAGCTCCTCTGCATGGCTCTGCCAAAAAGGCGAGAGAGGACTGTTTGCCTGTGGACAGAAATTCCATGTTTCTCCCTGCAAGGTGCAGTATGTTCAGCAGGGATGGTGTATGTCCATGGGAATGGCTTGGCATTTTGATGGTGAGAAAGCAAAGCTTCAAGTGCTCATCTCCCCCCTGGGCTCTCTTCCATGCGTGTGGCTGGGTGCTACAGCTGGGGAGCAATAGGTGGGGTGAAGCTGAGACCGGGGTTACACCTCAGTGGCTAATTTTGGCATTACTGAAAAAGGTGCCAATAAGGTTGTCTTCCACGGTCTGTAACTTGGAGGTGTGAGCTCCATCCCACAGATACTTGGACCTTGGGCAGGAGGTGGTGAGGAAGACCTCCCACATGCATGGGCCTTTCCTAGGCTACACTCAGGAAAGTGTGTCTCCCTTGCACACCTGCCACTGCCATCATCCTTCCTGCTGTCTCAGGTTCATCCCACTACCTCCCTATTTGTCCTCTCCTGAGGTATTTATCTCTCACCTGCTATAACCCCACCAGTTATGTCCAGCCCCCCTACACTTTCAGAAGAATTAACCATTTCTGTGTTTCCCTTGCCTCTCTCCTATGGTGCATGTGTTCTCTCAGCCCATTCACCACTTGCATTTCCCTCCCCACCCACACGAGTGGTCTTTACAGGTACGCTGCTCATGCAGGGCTGTGAGACGCTCTGAGCACTGCTCCAGCTCAGTCTGGTCTCTAGTAGAGATGCCTCACCCATGGAAGGAGGTTTCCCCTCTGCTTTGCAGCAGGTGGCTCCTCTTGCCCATTGGGAAGACCCCCGGGATACCCAAGGACAAAGCACCCTTGTGCCAAAGACCTGGAACGACCGTGCAATGCAGACACACTTGAACGCCCTCTGAGAACAGGTCTGTAAGTACTGCTCATGGCTTTCCAAGGTCTCACTCCTGATGCTGATAGGAAGTCACTCTGCTTACACAGGAGAGGCTGGTGGAAATACTTGGCATGCACTTCAACTGTTGATAAGGCTGGACTATCTGCCAATACACACTGTGCCTCTCCCTCTGTCTGACTTGGAGTAGTCTACAGTCCTCATCTCCATCATATGTCAACAGCTGTGCCTTCTGGCTCCTTCCCCTTGCCTCACCCTTTGTACATCTTGGATTAGAGTTGCTCAGCACAGGGGTTGGCCAAGACCCCAAAGCCCAGGTCCTGTTATATCTGACTGCTTTGGGAATTGAACCATGGAGGATATCACAGAGGCACACAGTCGTGTTTGCAACAGCATTCAGTTTCTTCACTTGCAGAAGTGTGCATCTAACCCTAGTGCTGGGCAGAGGGAGATAATGGGCCCCCTTCCTCCCACTGTCGCAGGCTGGGAGGTGACAAAGGGCCATCCTAATTAGGGGCTACAGAGATGACGCTTCCATGGAGAACAAGTTTTATTTATGAGCCAGATTAGGAGGCATTAATTGCTTTCTCTCCTGGTTTCTGCTCAGAAAGGTACAGTAATCACAGGAGCATTTTTGACATTGTTGACATAGCTTCCCAGCCCTCCTGCTGAGAAACAGGGACTCTTGCATACTTCAAAAGGGCTTAAAGGCTCGGGTTGTGCCACCACAGTAGTAGTGCCGATCTAGGACTGGGGTGGGGGGAATTTGCATTAGAAGGATTAAATACCAGGGCTATTGTGGAATTTTAAACTGATGTTTTCCGGCTGACCACAAGCCCAGAGCTTGTGTGTGGCATGTTTGAGCCTCAAAAGTGCTCTTGATCCTCTGATCTTTTATTTCATAACATTTCTCCCCACTCCCTCCCTTCAAATGTATTTTGCTTTTCTTTTGGCTGCTGAGCAGACACACACTAGCAAAAGGAACACGTTGGGTGGACAGTACTGAGAGCAGTATGAAGCTCAGGAAAGCTTTCTTGGCATATATTTGAAACACTGTCGGGATTACTCTTGTAGTCCTGGGCCCTGAGGTAACAACAGAGTTAAGACAAGATCCATTCTGATCATTCTGATCCGAGTGCCCTGTGAAGCTTTGACACAGTCCTGCACAAACACTAAGGGGTGTTCTTACATCTGATTATCTTATGAAATGTGTGTCTGGCTTGTGGTTCCATACAAAACCCTCCTGACTTTCATAGCATGATGCAAAATGAGAGGTTTCTTGCAGCTTCATCAATGTAATAGTGTCTGCTGAGACAACCCATTACCTAAAAACATCAGTCCATTATATTCCTGGCACTTCTCAAGTACCTTGCTCTGCAGGAAGAGATTGGTCCTGTGAGGATGCTCAGCCTCTGACACCAGTGCAACCATCATGTTTCTGTGCCAACCTGCCATCCAGCTGTCATTAAACACAGGCTGCACACAGATGTCCTGCTGTGGTAGCAAACTGCTTCTTATTAGGTACTGCAGCTGTTTCTGGGTTAATTCTCAGAGTAGTCACCCCCTGCCCCGCACAGCACTGTGTAAGAAAAACATGGTTCTGGCAGGGAAAGATATCTGGGGCTGGGGTTTTGAGTTGGTTTTTTATTTGGGTTTTTTTTTTATGCTCTGCACAGGGGTGAATACCCAGCCTTCCAACATTAGCCTTGCCACATGCAGCATCCCCAAGTTGAACAAGACTTGCCTTGGCTTGTCTTTGAGACAGACATTAGAAGCTGGAAAGGGCCAGTCCTGGCCCTTAGAATGCAACATTGTGGTTTGATGTCTGAGCAGGACCTGAAAGGGAGGCACATGCCCCTGCCTGAAGACTGGGAGCACTGGGGGAGTCCCCTTGCTGCTCCTCCCCATCACCACATCACAGCCAGCAAGCATCCCTCCACAGGATCATCATGACAGCTCCATGAAATCAGGGACCGCCTGCTCCCAGCTCTTGCTTAAATCTGGTTGCCTTCCCAGAGCACAGCCCTGTGGTTTACAGGGCACACGCACCCTCTGTAAGCAGAGCCAGTCTCTTTCCACTGCCATGTGGCTCTTTGTGGCTGAAGGTCCCTGTCAGTGTCAGCTAAAATTGCTGGGGACCTACACAAATATATATCCGTTCCTGTCCTTTCAAGAATCACTCTTTCTGGTGTTTCTAGTAGTTATTATAATTCAAGCAAGGACTTGGCAACTCATCAAAGCTGTCATTTTCCCTTAGTCTGATGCAGCAAAGTAATAAAAGAGCAACCACTAAAGATCTTGGACCAGTTACACAGAGACAGAGCAAGAGGAGTTCAGCTTTTTCCCTGCAGCCATGACTCAGCTTTACAGCCCATCCCCTACATGGCAGTTTCCCCAAAGTGATGGTTGCACCACAGCCAGCTATCCCTCTACCACATTTCCTCACACATCCCAGGATGAATCCTCATGGAAGCAGCAGCAGATACAGGCTTCAAAACCAAGTGTGCTCTCATCTGCATTTGACAGATGCCTGTTGATTATTTATAATGCATGAGAAGTGTACTTGGTGCTAGACCAACAGCAAGCAAGACCAGCCCCTTGCCCCAATGAGTTTTCCATGCAGATTATGCAGATATCAAGAGGCAAGGCGGGATTAGGCATGAAAGAGGGAGCCAACCATGTCACGGAGGAGGATGGTGATGAAAGGAGAGACAAAAGGTGTGAGACATTTAGTGCAGGAATTGAAAGGGGATGGTTTGAAGAAGGGAAGAGAAATGGTTTTCTACTCATGAGAAACAAAACATAAAGGGGCAGCAGACATTTGTAAGAAGTACTAGAGAGTATTGAGAAGATGTACCAGCTTGAGGCTTAAAACAAGCACAGCTCCTGCCCTAACCACCATATCTTACTTGTGCAATAAGGCTGTTGGAAGTCGGGAATAAATAGTCCTAGAAATGCAGTAGAAGGGGCTGCCCTGAGTTGGTCTTTTGCAAAGTGCACCGATGTGCGATATTCTGTACGTGTAGCATGAAGGAACAAGCAGGAGCTGGCAAAATACAGGCATGACAAGGTCTATTCTGGGCTGCCTGTACAGGCCTCTATGGTCCTGGATACTTAGGAATGAGTTGTCTTAGAGTAGTGTTGTTCAGACCCTCGTGTCATCCCTCTGTTTAGGAAGGGGTGGGCAGGAAAGCGCCAGTGATGCTACAAGAGGGGCTTGTCACCACACCACGACCTCCTCACAGGAGACACAGCCCACAGTCCATCCTGCTTCACTCTTGTGGTTGCAAACTGTAAGGAGACAAGCTGCTGACAAAAAGGAGTCCTTTAAATCAATAGACAACCCAATGGCTTTTTGATTCACAGTGCCCTGATTCAATATCCTGCTGGAACAAGGATAAGTCTCTTTTTGATGGTCTACACAGCAGGACGCCTTTTTGGAATCCTGCACTGACCACATCAGACCACGCAATTTCTCTCCTCCTTGCCAGGATGCACTTACACATTGCCTGCTTTAATAGTTGAGGTAGCCCTTTTATTTCAATCACTTCTTTTCATTGGCTTCTGCAACCTTCTGAAACCATTTCAAGCTGATTTTTTTTCCCCTGGGCTGAAATTTCTCATGCTCATGGTCAGCCCCGGGTGATGAAAGTTTGATGATAATCTGCTGTTGCTGGTGTCTTGACTCAACAAAGTGGTGATTTTGGGCTGGAACAACTGAAACTCACTGATACACTGATTGGAGGAGGCACGGAACAAATTGTGCCTCTTCACTCTAATTTTCAGGTCTCTTCACCACTGCTTCAGCACCCAGGCAGCATCCAGAATCCAGAACACCCTCCTTGCTTCAGTCCATGTTGCCTGCTGATCCAGCATGTATGGTCCTGCTATGGCTTACCCACGCAGGTCATGTCATTTAAGAGACATTAGCAAAGTGGTTGATATTATTAAAGAGAAACATAATCAAACAGAGTTCACAGGCTTTGCAAGCCAAGTTGTTGCAGGGTCATGCTGCTTTTCATTAACTTCTTTTTCCTTTGGCACAAACCTTGCTAATATGTGGCCCCTGATTTTGCAGAGTGACCATCCTTTTCCCTGTGTGACTCCCCTGACTTCTAACACACAGTACATAGAGTTTTGCTTTGAAGTCCCAGGACAAATGGGCCCATTCACAAGACTAAGGACTGCCCAGTATGGTTTCCAGAGCTAGCTTGACTGCAGCACAAGATACAGGACTCTTGATTTCAGCTGACATCCTCTGGGTGTGGGGAAGTGAGCTGCCTCTGTGTAGATTCTTATGGCTCTCTTGCACTCCCTTGTTCTCTTCTTTTTGGGGCCCCTTCACTTCATCTTTTCTGCTCCCCCACACATACTAGTGCCAGGAGACCTGTTCAACACCACCTTCCCCTCCCTGCAACTGAGCCCTTGGCAACATGATCTCAGCTGGGTACTTCATCTCTGTACCCCACTGGTAGCTCAAGATCAGTCAAGGGTGACATCTGAGCCCACATTCTTCTTTACATGGCCCCTGTGTGCTCTGCAACTGTTGGAAAGAGCCCTGCCAGAGAGTTCCATGAAAGGCAACACCGGGCAGTGGCAGAGGACTTTTCATCGTTTCACCCTGTGAAGAGCCCAGCTGAGCAGATACCTCAACCCAAACGTCTGTGAAAGGAGGGTGGAAGAGATTAAAAGCCCTGAACCCCTTTAAAGTCACAAAATAGTCTGATAGTGAAGGCCTTTGGCATTGGCCAAGACCTAAGGCGGCATGGCAGGGAAAATTATCCAAAGCCAGGCTAAATTCAAAAGAAGGCCAGAGCTCATTTATGCCCTCCTTACTCTCTCTTGGCACCCTCCACCACCTGGAGCACCCACTGTGGAGCCCACTGGGAAGCAAGGTGCTTTTGCAAAGGGCAGATATTAACTTTGAATCAAAAGGACATTCAGGCAGCCAGCAGGTCTGGCAGGAGGGAGGGCTGGGGGGAGCACAGCACCCCATCCTGCCCAGCTCTTGGAGCCCAGCCAGATAAGCTGGGGCAGGGGGGAATAAAACGTCTCCAGTGTCAGCCAGTGAGGTTTGCCTTCCCTTTATAGCAGCCCTGACGGCTGAGTGAAAGACACCGCAGGGAGAGCTGAGCTTCAGGGCTGAGGGGGGGCCAAATGCTGGCCTGCAAAGTCAATAGTAATTTAACACCCCACTGACTTTTTCGGTTGGCAACAGGATAGATATTTAAATCATAACCTTCTCTCTCCTATACCCCTCCTCCCCACCAAAAATAAATAAATAAACCCAGCAGACCCTGTTTCGGCCTGCCAAGAACTTGGAGCATTCGCTGCGCGCTCCCCAAGCCTCATGTCGGGCACCGTCAGCTGAGTCTTTCCTTGAATCAGGGATGCTCACTCCCATCCAGCCTTTGGAGGGGTGCTGAGGACCAGGTGTCAGCAGGGCTGGCCCCAGCAGCTGGCTGGGACCCAGGCCTGTGTCCCTGGGTTGCTGTGCAACCGGAGGCACAAGGCTCAGCACGGCAGTGCATACGTGCTGTTTCATCCATGTGACAGCCAGCTCATACCAGCCTCTCTGACCCCTGGCACCGCACTCATGGGCCCCAGCTGGGCTCCTCGCCTGCCAGGGGGAGCAGCAGGAGAGGCCAGCAGTCTGTGAAGAAAGTGGGGAATATGGGGAGGGAGGGAAAGAAAAGGTATTTTTTAGTGTCAAGTAGTGCCCTTAGAGAGCCACCTTGATCTGAGAGCAAGTTCTTTTCCACTTGAAACAGATGCCTGAAAACAGGTCCTACAAAATCCCTGCTCTCTGCAGGTTACAGAGCCATTGCCCCTCAGCCCTTCAAGCCTGCAATCTTCTTATTATGAATTTGTTCAGACCCTGGAAGAAATGGAGCTCATTGCAGAGCCATCTTATGCTCAGTGGGAATTGCCCCAAAACCCATGTTTTGTCCTCCCACCCCACAGCGTAGGACAAAGAATCAGCTCCAGCCTCTCCCTTACCTCCCTTCCCTTGATGGAGTGTCTTTTCCTTGCACATGGTACTACAAAACAGCTCTTTCCCTAAGGGAGCTCTCTGTCATTCTTTACAGTTCTGGTTTCTGTTTGCACCCTCTGTCCATGGGTCCTAATCCACAAGGCAATGAATTCAGTGGAAAAACATCCATCAGCTGCAAGGCCCATTGAATATGCCTGATATCAATTAGGATCTAATTTGTCTAGTCTTATTATTCACATATGAGTCCTGTGACTGAGACTCCCGGCAGTAAATGGGAAATTTTCTCCCTCTCTGCACCTGGGTTTCGGTGGTTTTGATCAAACTAAATAGCCTGGCTTGGACTTCTGTGGCTGCAGTCCCTGCCTACCACCACCGGGGTGGATGTAGCAGAGAAAAGCACTGACTTTGGGAAGGGGGAAGCAAGAAGAGGAGCTAGCTTGGATGAACACGTGTGAGTAATGCATGTGCAGTGGAATGCCCGGTTATCCCTAGAGTCTTTCTAATAGGATGACCTTCAGGTGAGCAGCAGAAAAAGGAGATTTTGTTAACATGTGTGGCGAGGCCTGCGTGATTTCACAGGGTTGGCAGGGACTGAGGTGTTCCCCAACAGCCTGCTTTCCACTGGACTGTGCATACCAGTTGTCTGGAAAGCTGAGAAGTCAAAAAAGGGGGCTGCAAACAAAGAGCTAAGTGATGCTCAATATAACTATGGGATCAGCTCCCTCCAGTCTCCTTTGCACATCGACACAGCTCAGGGCAGAACTGCGAGTCCAAGTACCTATAAATTAAGGCTATAGTCCAAAAAATGTCTGAAGAGTGCCCTGCTGCCAAATGCAGGTGCTGACTGTGAATATTAGAGCTAAAGCTGCTGCTTTAGAATTTCTGAGAGTTGGATTCTGTCCTATTCCTCCCTTATAGTGCTACAGCAGGAGAGCTGCTTAGTGCAGCCCAGCCTTTCAAATGTTGGTGCCCGAAAGTAGGTTCCAAAATATGTGCAGAGCAGCCCTTTTCAGAAGCTCAGTGCATCTGGATGAATAATGTCAGATGTTCTCACAGCCATTGAAAATGCATTCCAGCTGCCTAACTCTGGTTTTTGGAGTCAAATTCGAGGTGAGTAGGATGGAAAAGTTTGGTTTCACTTGTTAGCAAGTCCTTCAGTTCATACCCAGTGGAGAAAAGGGACTAGCAAAATTTAGAATGGCTACAGTAGAAGACAATAGAGACAGAAAATTGGTCTGCTAGCAGATTGCCACCCATTTTTTTTTTGTAATCCCATGAATAAACATCTCTCTGATGCCACTGTTTGGTTTTATTCTTCCTGAAAATGGTTCTCCTATTATTTTTACCTCATTCCTTGGCACTCTTTGTAGTCCCTCTAGTACATTCTTTTCATAAAGAAATCTAGTCTGAACAGAGGAAAGGTCATGCTCTCGGCCACACCTCTGTTAGGGCCTAGACAACAGTGGGCTATGGCATGAGGTTATGGGTTGTGCCACTGACTAAATGGAAACAGGAATGGCTGTGGGACTGTGCTTCCTTTGTCTTTCAGATATGTCTTACTTGCAGGAGTGGTGCACAGTAGGTTCTAAGGAATGCGTGTTTTTCTCAGTGACTATTTAAAATTGAGCAACTTTTTTTCCTGTATCAGTTTTGTACAACTCTTAGTTTAAATGCACCTCCTTTCAGGTGAAGGGGATATTCGGGGATGCTGAGCTTCACAGACCACTGGGCTTTGCTTTATGACCTGCACAGACCCCAGGCACTGCTGAGTGGACAAACCTGGATGATGGAAGCAGTGGGTCTGAGAGGAGGTAAACTGTGAATGTGCAGGGCTGTACTCAGAGGAGTTCCACTCACAGCTCTTCCCATCACAGGGAGCCCCTTGCTCCCTGTGTATTTGGGAGCTAGCTTTATCAGCTAAAATCGGCTCAGGATTTTTGCCTGCAGATTCCAAAATAGTCCCATCCTTGCCTCCCTCCTTCCATCGCCCTCTTGTTAACCAATACCTCCTCAGGGCTAGGGGGATGGCAGAGATCCCAAGGGAGTGGTGGTGACAGGGAAATCCCAGACGTCTGGAGATGACTTGCTGTAGGGAAGGAATGTAAATGCCAGCCTTCCAATAAGAACTCAAGAGATGTGGGAAGGGGGACCAGACTACTTCTTTCAAGTCCCTTTGACATTCAAGAAAATGTTGCCCAAAGACTCCAGTGAGCTGGTTCTTACAAGATGCATCTTCATTATGTTCTTCAGGCACAACTGCTCAGCAGAAACACATTTGGCCTAAGGAGGAATAAATGATCTCATGTGTCCCAGGCCTTTAACCCTCTCAGTCCTGGTCAATGTACCAACAAACACTGGTACTTGAACTATGTCTTTACAGAGTTCCACTGGTAGGGAGGAGATGTTCTCATGGCAGAGAACTTCCGTGCGGGGCCACAGTGGCATTGTGAGCTTGGTATTTTCTGAGTTAGTCTCATGTGAACACAGTCCTAGAGGAGAAAATGACACAAAATCAATTGCACAGATCAATACCCATTCTGATGTATTTCCTGGTGACAGGCCAGATGGCCAATTGAAGGTAAACATAGTCTGAACAAAGTCTGGGCACAGCGAAATGTTCCAGATGGGAACCAGAAGTTCAGAGCTCATCAGAGCCATCTCCACACACACATTACAGGCACCAACCAAACACTAATAAATGATTAACAGGGCTGCTGTGCATCAGCCTCAGCTTTTGGTCCCCTCCCACGACTTCTGGATAATTTCACAAAGAAGGTAGATGATAGGGAATTGTGTATTTAGAGAAATTAGTTAGATATTTAGCTCTCTGTGGACCTCATACAATCCTAAGAATCCTGTTTCCCCCTTCCTAAATGCCTCAGACCACAGACCAGTCCTTTCAGATGGAGGTTGCTGAAAGGCAGCCCCCTTTGGAATCCACCCAAAGTCTTAAGCATCCAACTCTTTCCTGAAGTCCTACAGAGTAATGCATCAACCCTCCTCTTCCTTCTGTGAACTGATCTTTATCTTCAGAATCCTCAGTTCTTCATGTGATGGTAAAGAGAGACAAGACCTAGGGATGGAAGTTTCTGCTTATGATGAAGGACTGATACAAGAAAATCACTTGGGCTTATTGCCTCCTTCAGACCCTCCTCCTACATTTCCACTTCCCCTTCACTTCCTCTATCCTTCAGCTGTGGGTAGTCTGGACATCCATCTGCCACTTCTGCCTCTTGTCCCATTTTCCATAGCACTGTAGCTCTATAGCACTGTAATATCAGAAATATTCTTTCTTTCTTGGGTGCTGCCCACTCTTTTGCACTCCATAGTACAGTCACACTGTCAGACTTGTAACAGGTTGAATGGAAGGAAGCCTTCATTTATTTTGTCAGGCTGCAGCCCTAGTTTTCAATACGGCCTGAAACTGGTGGGAGGAACTGATACCTAGCTATGATCAGATATAGCCCAAGTGGGTGGAAGAATCTGGAGCTGAAATTGGTCTTGTTCTTTCTATTTCAAATGGGGTCTTCATAGCCTTTCCTCTGAACATGGGCATCTTGAGCTAGAGAAGACCACTGGTTAGGTCTTCAGGAGCAAGAGAGGATGGCACCAGAGGGGACTGTGCCCTGACATCTCTGCAGAGCAGCAGCTCTGCACCAGGTAGTTTCATTCTTGTTCTCTGACCTTCAGTTTCCCCTCTCAATAATTTTATTCATTATACAACACCAGGATTAGACAGTGCCTGCTGGTTGGCACACTCTGATGGGCATTAATACCTGCTGGCACAGAAGCAGGCACATGCCAATACTCCCGTGTGCTAATGAAAAGGCACCATTTCCGCTTCCATTTCAGCACACATGAGGTTTCCTGAGAGCCAGCATTGATCTTTGTGTTCAGGGGAACATGTGCTGCCGTCAGTCCTGCCTTGCGACTCCAGGAGTCCTGCGGCTTAGGGCAATGACGGAGAGCGGGATGAGAGCAAACTGAATCCCTACAGAATTACTGTGGGGCCAGAGCTTGTCAGCATCATGTCACACAAAAGAACCCCCAGTTCTAAGGCCCAACAGCAAGACAACACCCCAAGAACACTGCACGTGACCTTACTGTCATCAGATTAGCAGGAACTCACTGTCTCATAGTGCTATGGGGCACATGAGCTAAGCAAGGTATTTTTCTAAGAAGTAGGTAGTATTTATAATGGTCTCCAAATGTTGTGTTGGAATAGTAACTATTTAAAGCATGTTAGACTTCCAAAAGAAAAATGTCCCTTGTTGCTCTGATAAACTGATTTCAAGGCCACGGGGCTGAGAAGGAATTTGCCCTCAAGTTTGCTTAGTCCAGAACCAACCACTGCAGAGTATCTTGAAGTATATCTCTGTAGGAACTGATAACAATCACATTTTGACTCAGAATGGACAATGGGGCTATGGAGCCATTAGCCTGATTCAGATGTCTGCTATGACCAGAATGGACAGCATCTGTCTACCTGATCCATAATTGTGTATGTTTCTGATGTAGCTGTGATGTATGGGAATATAAAACCTTTGAAAAAGCAGGGTGCTAAGTGCAGAAATGGGCATGACATGTACCAGCATGGAGGGGTTCATATCCTGCAGATGACAGATCTGATGTTGTATGGCAAACTAATTTACAACAACACTCCAAGGCTATGAACAGCAGGCTGGCACTGCTGCAGTTCATGTGTCAGACAGTGGGCCGTCTGAAGCCTCTGTGAACAGGACCATATACACACACATGTTTGGTGACAACCACCCACCCCCAGCAAGCTGAGGATATGAATATTTGCTACTCAGCTCTTGGAGTGTGGGAATTTTGATTCAGTTCCATGCATGCAGCTCTGCAATTCAGGCTCTGCAAACAATAGTTTGGTCACTCCAAGAGCAGTGAGCATGAAAGGGGTGTGACTGGAGCCAGAAGTCAGGCCAATTCTCTAATGGGACCTCAACAAGCATCTCTGCTGAGTGTCCAGGAAAGCGGTTTTAGCAGCCTCTCTGGAGATAGTTCCAGTTCAGGAGAAACTGCTGCTAGATTTGGGACAGACAGCGTGCAGGTCATGTCTGTGTGCAGCCAACGGCACAAGCAGACATCTTTGCCAGAGACATTTCTACAGCATGCTTGATCTTGACCTTTTTATTCATTGTATTGCATTGTTCTTGCATGTCAGCCCCTTCCACTCCCCTCTGCCTCACCAGCCTTTCATTGCCAAACCATGTCACATCTCCTCTCTGCCCAAAACTTTCTTTGTTTCTCTGCTCCTTCTCCCACAAAAGGATTTCTCTTTCTCCTGTTTCAGACTCACATGTCCCCTAGAAAACACTCTGATCTGAGGGTTTCCTATTAGAAGCACAGTAAGTACAGGAAAGTTTTTGCTTAAACAAAAGGCCCTGCTACTAACCTGCATAAGAAAAACATCCTCTCCTGTAAATTCTTTGGGCTAGGCACCCTTTCATCCTATCTCTCAGAGAAATCCTCCAGCACAAAGCCTCTGTGCAGCTCAGTTACAGTTAACAAACAGGAACTATGAACCCCTTGCAAGGGATGAAACAAGAAAACTGACCTTACTGGAATAAGTTCATTCCCGTTTGCAATTATCTGGTGACAGACTTCACCTCAGGATGAATAAATATAGTAATTCAGTTTCCAGAGCTTCAGTTACTATTTCATAAATGGTGCTCAACTGTGACTTGGTGTGGCTTCAAACAGGGATGAGTAGCTTAGCTCCAATTGATTTGCTCTTTAAGTAAAAATTAGAGCAAGTACAATGCCAGGATTGCAGTCCCTATGTGGAGCATGATATTTCTGAGAGAGAGAATATGGCTTTGGACCTTGAGCTGATAGCTGGGTTCTGAAACCAATTCAGCAGGTGATCTTCAGAAAATCACCATTCTTCAGGTTTCAGTTTCCTGTAGAAAAGGGGAGCATCATAACACAGTACCACAGGAACCACTAGAGTGTATTTCCCTTTCTTGAAACCAGTATAGAGTCTTGTATAATTACATTTACAGTCAAGTTCATGTGGTATTTCCTTCAGTGAAGCACTTCCTTCCTAAAAGCATTGTCCTCAAATGCTCATGAGCGCTGCTTTGAAGAGCACCATAGGCATCTAGCAGTCCTCTGATGGAACAAAGCTTTCCCTGCACAGTCCTATCTGGTCCAGAGAGGTCAGTAAGTACAAAATGTATCAGCAGATGCCTAGGTCTGATAGATGTCATGTTTGAAATAAGTCAGCAATGAGCCTTCATAATTCAGTGAATATCTGTTCCTAAAACATGAGTCAACACCAAGACAAACATGGAGGTTTTAACCATCTCCATTGAGATTCTAAAAGACAGTGACTAGCAACACCTCTGCACACCAGCATAAATCAAGAGCCAGGGGATTCTGAGGTCAGCTGAAACATGTACTGGTGGAACCAGGGTTGGAAAAGCTCTGGACCACGTAAGAGGTCGACTGCATCTTGGACAGATGACAGAGCTGTGAGAGGCATGGGGTTGGAAGAATGGTGGAGATGTTCTAGATCTGGACAGCATGGCAGAAGCAGCAGCAGAGCTGCACGTGAGGCAACATGGACTGACAGGGGAAGGGATGTTGTCAGGAGGAGCGGTGGCCACAAAGGCTGCACACGCTGGCCTGTGGCCAGGCAGTGCTGCAATCAGCCTCTCACTGCTGTCAGCAGCTGATGAGGCCACAAACTGAAAGACAAGGCTGCACAGACAAGATTATGAAACCCACCACAGCTTCATGAGTAGGAGCAACCTTACGTTGTTTGGAGAATGAGATATTAAGGTGAGGCTTCACACGCCCAGGCTCCATGCAATAGAACCACCACCTCACAGCAGTCCTCAGCACATACAAAGCTGGCCCTGCCAAAGGAAATGCAACAGCACAGTGAGTATTTCTGCAGGGCTTGGAACTATTTGCAGTGCAGCAGCAGCTCTGGTGACAGAGGCAGCTCTGCATCCCTCTGCGAGACCCTGCTTGGCATAGGGCAGGCTGCTGGAAACCCAAGCTACAGCACAGGGGGACAGGGCTGGTGTTTAGACCCCTTGATGGAAAAGGGCAATCGCTGCCTCAAGGGTGGCCAGTCTTCCCCTTCAGCAGAGGGGAGAAATTGAATGGATTGTTCGAAAGAGATACAAATGTTAAAAATGGTCCCTATAACCCTGCCTGGAGATGGTTACTGTAAATACCATCATAAGTGCACCACACTACTTCTGGCATAGCTGGCTATTTTTAATTTTTTTTAAATCACTCCTACTGTTGATAAAAATCCTGAGACACTGACACAATCCCAAAGTAATCCAGAGAGATTCAAAATATCCCATGGCTGGCAAACTTAAGTAAAAGCTTTGATGTACCAAGGATGCCTCAACAGCAGCAGAGCTGCAACTCCCTGGGTTAAAGCATCTCACAGGACAACCTGCCCTTGACTGCCTTCACACAGATCCAGCAAGTGGGAGGGATGGCAGCCCTGCAGGGGACAGCCTCAGCATGCAGGCAACCACTACCCACCCATGGCCATGGGCGCTGGCAGTGCCACAGTCCCCATGGGCCCCAGAGCCCCCTTGGCTGGCAGGACTTAAACAGAGGACTCTGCTGAGCACCAGGACACATGGCTGCAGGACTGGCACCACGAGCCACCACAGAGAAGTCCTGGAGGCCAGCCTCAGAAATCCTCAGGACTGCATTTGTCTCTCAGGATGCCACCTATCTGCTCCTTCCCTAGCCAGCTGCCTCACAACCAGCTTCTTCTGCAGTTTCAGTTGCTACACAAGGCTGTTCACATTATCCCGCATGCAGACACTGGCCAGAGCTTGCTTGAAGGGGAGAACAGGTAGGAAGACCCTACCCAGAGAGCATGAAAGCCAAAACAAATTCAAATATACTCATGCTGGTCAGTAGCAAGAGCCCAAGGCTTGTATTCTTCAGTTCATCATGCTCAGCTCTTGCATTCATGATGCATGGGGTCTCAAGGTGGCAGAGGGTGCCAGCTCCCGAGGAGAGGACCCATGTTTCTTTCCATAGATTTTTTTGGCCATCTGGCTTGAAATGTCAATGTAAGATACCTTAAACAAGTCTGAATTGTTTTTTTCAACCAGTATTGGAAACCCAGTCCCTAGGTGAGTGGGCACTGAAAATCCCAAGTAAATTTGGAAAAATCTGACCCAAATAAATAACCTATTAATACTTATGATATCAAAGTACTGCAATGAAGGGGGAGAACCCTGATGACTACTATAAACCTCTGTTCATTGCAACTGCATTGGGAATGAGATCTGGGAAACCCCATTTCTGAGCAGGGCAGGATCTCCCCCACTTGCACATGCACAGGCTGTGTTGGCAGTCATGTCCACCCTTGCAGCAACTCCCCAGCTTTATCCTGGTGTCCTGCATGGAGGTGAGCTTCACTCATGGCAAGCATCTCTCACAGACTGTCAAACCCAAACACGAGTTATTGCCTTGTTGCTGGAGGTCAAGGGAGGTAAAGACTTCACATGAATATGTTGGAAACAGAAAACAAGCACAAAAAAATCCCCAGCAAGAAAGGACAAGCCAACCTTAACAAGCAAGTCCGTTACCCGTAAATAAAAAGAAGGCAATCACGACATACATTAAGCTTGGGGGAGCCAAAAGTCAGTCATCTCTCGTCTATGGGTGAGTGATGGCTCACGGGCTTTCCAGCACAAACTTGCCTGGTGTCATTTGTCACCTGCAAGGGGTAAGCCTCTGCTGAAGGCTCCTCTGTGCTGGTGTGTGTGCGTGCGTGCATGTAACTCACGGAATTTCAGCAAAGTCGCATAAGAGGATTGTAGTCCTGGTTCAGCTAAAGACTTAGGATTCTGCATAATGTGTTAAGAGGAGCTTAATGCAATCCTACTACTCTGCCACAGAAACCCTGAACAGCAGCCTGTCTGTTCTCACCTTTCCCCATCTGCTAGCCAGCTGTGGAAGAGCTGGCTGGCCCTAGGACTGCTTAAAGGAGCAGGTGCATAGGCGGAGTTTGGGATTCTACATATGTTTTCTCATGAGAGCAGATTTTTGTCCTCACTACACTAGAAAGACATTATGCAGGACAACTGATGCAAAATTCTTGTGGTGTGGAGAATTCACATTTTTGCATAATCTGGAGGCCTCTGGTCCATGTCTCATAAGAAAGGAGGCTTCACAGCTCTGAAATAGGAATAGAGAGCCAAAAAAGAGCAGTTTCATGTCTCAGTGGCAGGAAGTATTCTGAAAGTGAGGAATGTATCCCTTGGCCAAAATTATATCATCTAGGAGGACATGTGCTATTGTGGAACAAGTTATCATGGCTAAGGCAACACAGGTAAGTGTGCACTTGAGATGAGACCAGCTGTCAGAGAATTAGAGCAGAGATGGCAAAGGGTAGGAAAAAAGGAACAGAAAGGCAATACAATCGTAAATCAGACCTGAATGTCAGGCAGTAGTGAGGTCAAAAGGTTGAGTGAGGGTGTTTCCTGCTACTCAGTTGCTGGGAAAGTTTGGGTTTTAACAGGCAAAGCAGAATCACACGCATCCTTATTCTGAACTTCTCCATGTCATTGTGCCCCATCTGTAAAACAAATCGATTGTGAAATCCTTTCTCCTAGCTTCTGCATATCTTCTTCCTAAATTCTCAGATTATGATGGTGCAGGGTTACCAACAGTCTTGCTACATGCTTAGGCACAAGCCCCTCTGGAGTCTCCAGTCACTGCCTCATATAAATAAAGAAATAATAGTGCAGATTATGAAATAATGCAGATTATGAAATAATGATGCAGATTTCCCGAAGTTGTCACACTCACCAGGATACTAGCACAGTAAAGACTGGGGAAAAAAATAAAGGAATAAAGTTTATTAAAACCTGGTTTGCACACACATAGCAAAATAATAACAGTTTCAGGTGAATGTGAATGATGCAGGGAAAGGAAGTGGATTGGAATATGAGTTATTCCCTTTTCTGGAAGACAGCTGAATGCTTGGACAGCATTTCAATGCTCCCCATGCTGGAGAGTTTCTGAGTAGAAAACTGGAAAAGTAAAATGGCAGTTAAGAGCAGATCAGTTATACAAAGTGATTCCTGCTGGTCATAATCCATCAGCAACCAGGTGATGTGTGTAATAACGTCTGTCCTAGAGGAATATTGCAGGGAGTGGTCCATATAGACCAGCTTTACGTGTTTATGAGGTTGCATTCTGGAAAGCAGTGACTGACAAGCTCTGAAGAGTTACACAGATAATTCACTGGAAGCTGGCTCTTGGCAGAGCAAGAAAGCCTAAGGTATTCCTCCTGCTAGATAATTAAGGAGATACGAAGTAGCAGAAAGAACACTTCCCACTAGCATGGCATTGACAAAATATTTACCCACGTTCAAAAGGGAAGCAGAATGACCTGGAAAGATTCAGAAATGAGCTACAGAAATTACATACCATCTCTAAGATACTATCTAGGATAAGAAATTCTTCAGGATCCCATATAATTTACCAGAAGAATCTTAGGGACACTATGATATTTTAATGGTCTACTAAAGAAAAATGCACCCAAGAGCACGAAGGCCTATTACCCCACAAACAAAATCCTAGTGAAGTCCAATCCAGAAAATGGAACTCATAAAATTCAAACTGAAAGTAAGATGCAGGGGTGGGGGTTTTTTTAAGATTTCAGGAAAGATTGTCATCTCTTGGACTCTTTACATCCAGTCTGTGATAATTGCTAAAGTACATGGTCTAGTTTACCAGAATGTACTGGGTTTGATAAGTGCTGGGGAAGAACAAAACATCTGGATTGCCAGCTGGCCAGGCATAGCTCTGTGTGTTGGGTTTCACAAGTGATGTGATGAGAGCAGCCACTGTGATCCTTGTGGCAGCAACAGTCAGGTCTTTTAATGCATTTTCCATCTGTAATTCTGACAGTGGCTTTCAGAAGCAGCCAGGGAGGTGGGCTGACCCACTGTGACTGTGACCAGAGAGTCTCCTTCCTCGGTGCCTGATCAAGGCTAAAACCTCTGTTGGCATTGCCTAATGACCATACTCCTTCTGAAGAGACAGATAATGACAAATGGCCTTGATGGGATTTCTCCACAATGTCCAAGCTACGTAAAGTTTGGCATGTGGGCAATTCTGGAGCCAGAACTAGAGTCTCAATGGAGTTTTCCTTATATCTGCTGGCACTGATTTTATCATCCATGTGCTATGTGCTCTAGAAACCGATGTACAGGGTGAGATGTGAGCACCATTATATCTGTCGAGACAATGACTCAGAATTTATACTGCTTTTCACTAGGGCCAGCATTAGATGTAGAAAATTAAGTGTATAATCAATAACTATCATTGGTTTCAGGGTGTACCTACAGGAGAGTTAGGTCCTATCAGGAAGCTTCAAAGAGACAACAACTTACGGTATAAGCAACAGTAATGGAGAGTACTATACTTGACTCCAGCTCTGAGCTTTGCCATTAATGATCTTTGATTGCATGCATGTCCTCTTCCATGCCTGGATTTCTGCAGCAATAGAAAAATTGTACTTCCTGTCTCCCACCTATATCTTTATAGATTCCCAAATCCAGAGGCTGTCTCTCTCCACCTCTGCTTGTGCAGTGCCCAGCAAAGAAAAGCACTTTTGATCTTCTCAACTTGTTTTCCAAAAAAAAGTCTAATAATAATTCCAGTGTCTGCTAAGTATGGTCACAATTTAGGAAGCAAAGTATGTGGCCTTAGGTGAGATTTTGATGGAACCATAAAGACTGTATTGATGATGGCTAAATTGTTTATATTTCATTCTATCATCACATTCCAGTAAGTCAAAAGATAGTTCCCTCAGTCTGGCTTGTAGTTTGTGGGCTCATATTGTTTTAAATGATCCCAACTCTGAGAACATTGTTCACTAAAGACAACTTCTTTCTCCCCTCTTTGACCATGTCTCTCTCCCAGTATACTCTGTTCTTCCCTACTTGTGTTATTTCAATATAAGCATTTGAGTCCCGCCTGCTACAGAGTGATTTTTGATTCTGTTTTATGTCCAAGTAGAAGCTTGCTACGCTGCTATGGAAATAATTGGAAGTTTTTCCATTCTTTTCCATGAGCTCTTGGACTAGGCTCACTCAGATTTTCAGTTTACTTGTCTTATCTTTAGCACTGAGAGCTGGATTACTATTGCTGGCAGGTATGGAGACCAGACTCGTTCCATAACACATTTTGAAGTGCCTGCTTAGAAAGCAGTGAGAAGGGAAAAGAGAAGTAGGATGAGACTGCTAAAGCAGAGTAATACTGGTGTTCAAAACCCCATTTGTCTACTGCTAATGAAAATAATGGTTCACTAGAACGTTTACAGGAGCAAGAAACACCACGTCTCACATGCTGGGAAGAGAATGGCATAAACTGCTTCTGGAGAAAAGATTGAGATTCAGTGAAAGATATTGGGTAGTGAGTCATCATTTGTTAGTGAATTCTTTCATGTATCATAGAGGATGTAAATATTTCACCTTAAATAGTAGAACCCCACCAAAATATCTACCAAATGCTTAAAAGAACACAAAGGAACCTACTGCTTGTCACTCTCCAAAGCTGTGCACTCCTGGATGATGACATGGAGGAAGAAAATGCTCTTGCCCCTAAAGCAGAGGTGGACTCTAAGTACCACAGCAACACCCTTGGGATGCTGATGGATAAGGACAATTTAGGAGAGCAGAGGTGACACTTCAGGATTGCGAGGGAAGTCCTAGTCAAGCTGAGCATGTGTTTAGTTGCTGAGGGTGGAATGAGAAATGCTGCTTATCAGGAGAAAGTTCTTCCTTTATCTCTGTGCTGAAGCCCTTTGCTAAGGGTGGGGAGCAGTTGCACATCCAGAACAAGGCAGACTGTTGAGAGCTTTTCTCTTGACACTCTTGCTCACAGGATCTTGTGAAGTCAGGCTCTGCAGAGCACAGGTTTCCCTCTGGGTATTACCTCTGTGTTCCAACACAACCAGCTGATTCTGATTCAGCAGGGGTGGCTTCCAGAAACAGAGGGAGTGCCCATCCATCTCTAGACAGGTGCTGAATAGAAAAATGAAAATAACTGAATAAAAATCCCTGGAAACAGAGACGGTGACAGCAAAAAAGGGGAAAGTAACTTTGTTACTCATCAGCCTATTACCTTTGAGAAGGAAACCATGTAATTGAATATTCCTCTGGACCATTCATCTTCATTCTCCTAACTTGATATCAATAGCTGCCAGGTGGTGCCTGCAGAGGCCATTCAAATCAAATTATGTTATCATAGTTCTCCAGTCATCTCCAAGAGCGGGATCACGATCATGAGGAGGAAATCTAGTTATTCAGGTACATGTTACCTTATTAAAAGTTTGAGCAAAGTACATTGAGCTGTTATAATGGGATTAGGGTTTGAGTTGTGTTCTCAGGGTTGCCATGACTATGTGATTTTGGTACTGTGCTGTGGGGCTTGGAGAGCACAGCTCCACTCTGGCCAACCACAAATAATCCAGGCCATCATCACAGAGGAGTGGACACCAGCATGGACTGTGGCCAAGAGCATGAAGCTTGTAGAGATTAGATTTATCTAGGTACAAATGCCTGAGGCAGAGACTGAAGGAGAGGTGTGGAAGGATACCAATGCCTACTCACACAAAGCAAAGCAGCAATCAGGGAGAGCAAGAAGAAAGAGCTTTGCTAAACCTTCTAGAGCGTCTCTCAACATCCATTCCCAGCCTTTTGCTTCAGTATTAACACATGTCGCTCCAGAAATCCAGTCTTTTCTTATTAGTGACACCAGTTGTAATAGGGTATGAAGAGTTCTGAATGTTTTTTTCTCGATCTGACAGGAGTTCATGGGGTTTGATGTCCTCCTCCACAATCTCAGTGAATAGGAACCCACATAACAACAGGCACTGAAAGGTGCCTCTCAGATATAGACGGTGAAGGACAGAAGGTGAGGCAAACAGTTGGAGCAGACTGTGACCAACATCAGCTTCCTGAACTGCTTTTGCAAAGAACTGTCTTGCTCCAGAGCCAACAACACAGCAATTTTTAATACTACTACTATTTGAATAGAATTACTGTAGAGGTGAGATTCTCTGTCTAGGATCTACTCTTATAACTCAGCAACACACTCACTTACCCAGGAAATGTTATTAGTGATCACCCATGGACAAAATTCCAGATGGCCAGATTCTCAAAAAAATCTGTTCAGGTCTCTCAGTGAGTCCTGAGTACGTTTGAAGCCATATGCCTTCTATTTTAAACTTTGTCTTTTAATTTTTTCTGGTCCCACCAGCCTTAAAATGGTCACTCCTCACCTTTTAGTCCTGTGACTGGTGCATGGCTAGTGCGGGAGACATTTCTAACAACAGGGAAAGCAACATTTCTTTTCCAGCTACTCCTGTGCCTGGAATAACACTGACATTTTGGGACCACTTAGTAGGTTCCTGTTCTTAATCTCCTGACAAGGAGTCAAAAGTACCTTGTCAAAACTGACAAGGGGTAGTTGTGGCCCCCTCAGAGAATGGCCAAAGCTGACACGTCTCCACACACACTTTCCCAGGAGGGTTTATGGCATGAGGTTCAGCCCTTTCCTGCCATTACTGCAATCCTAAACTCACATGGCCAGCACCAGCCCAAATGTGTGCCTTCTGTCCATTCCCAGCTTTTGATGTTATGTATATACATAATTGAATCACACAGAATCACAAGCAATGTTGGAATGTACCCACAAGGATCATTGAAGTCCAGCTCCTGGCCCTGCACAGGACCATCCCTGAGAGTCACACCATGTGCCTGAGAGCGTTGTCCAAATGCTTCTTGAATTCTGACAGGCTTGGGGCTTGACCACTTCCCTGGGGCCTGTTCCAGTGCCAACCACGGGTAAGAAAAAGGAAGTTTTAACACCTCCCAAACCCCCCATATTTATATATGCAACTGCTAGGTAAGGAAATGCTGTCAGTACTGCAGTGTCCTGGCAGAGAACAAAAACACCTCTACCCCTTCCCTGATACACTAAATATGCAGGACATTTTCTCCTGACCTATCACTCCACAGCAAAAAGCAGTGTGATGTGCACTGTGGCAGGAGACTGCTCCCCTTCTGCATAGGGACCTGAATGAAGTCAAACTCCTAATGTGCATCTGCAAAGTGCTCCTGGACCTGGGATTAACTCCTGGAAAACAGTTACACACTTAAAATCTTCAGCTGTCATAAAGCCTTTTTCACACACTCCCTCCCTGGATTGTTCTCCAAACCTGTCATGTGCTCAGGGATAAATCCCTTGATGAAGAGATTTACGGCTTTTTTCTCCTTCACATTATTTTAATATATCTTATAATCATTTTAGTCAGCATTTTTTCTTTGGAAATGCAGATTTTAGATCTTGGAGTAGTGAGAACACCATGCATTCATGAAATGCAGTAATTTCTGTTATGGGTTAAATGGGTTCAAACATGCAGTGCAGATTTGCCTAGGACAGGATTCCCCTCTCCTGGGGACCCAATGACTCAGGCAACAAAAAAAAGGCAAGGAGCTGCCCCATCCAGGGTCTTGGCATCAGTCCAGGCTCTTCCCAGCTTCTCCCAAAGGGATTCACTCCCTAGCAGTGTGTGGTGGAAAGAGCAAGGCAGTGGTGGAGTCCTATGAAGGTGGCTGAAGGGTGACATTCATCCCCAGTGGGGAAAGCTGGACCCTTTAGGCCTGAAGTGACATGCTGGCTCCTGCTGGCTCTCTGCACAGGGCGCCAGCCACAGCAGGCTGCTTTGTATGAAACCCTGGCCCCTCTCACAGACTACCATGTGTCCAAGAAAATCCTCTTTTTTCTCATCCTCTCTCTCTCTACAAAGAAATTCTTCCACAGAATTTCTTAGAATCCCAGAATGTTGGCCGTTTAGCTGGAGTTTCTGGCCGCAGCACAATTATAATTGGTCTCTCATGGACAGGCTCAGCACGGAGGCCAAAAAACTGCAAGGGTTATTAATGACTGAGTTCCCTTCTACTTCCTAACAACCAGACAGGCAGGAAAGCTAGAGGGGAACACTTGGGGCTGAGCCACTACTCTCCTCTCATATGCACTGTCCTGGTGCTCCAGCGCCTTCTTGCAGACACAAAGCCATCCACAGTGCAGATACCAGACAGCACTGAGAGTTGTGAAAAGCAGATCAGGCATTCAGAAGCCCCTCTGCTGCTCAGAGAACATTTTGGGGTGATGCTGCAGTG
Source organism: Picathartes gymnocephalus (assembly GCA_013390045.1). Classification (NCBI taxonomy): domain Eukaryota; kingdom Metazoa; phylum Chordata; class Aves; order Passeriformes; family Picathartidae; genus Picathartes; species Picathartes gymnocephalus. The sequence continues at coordinate 209,924 of WEKY01036108.1, forward strand.
CGCATCAGGGTGAAACTAGCTGCAACCTTTACAAAGGCACCTGGTTTGCCACAGGCAAAGTTGGAAGGATAAAGAGACACAGCTGGAATGGCAGACTGAGAAACACAGAGTCAGACAGAGATCCTTCTCTCTCCACCCCTCAAATAAAAAGGCTGTCTCAGGAGAGGTTTGAACTGAGTGAGAATCATATTATTACGATTATTACATTCCCATTTTACAACAATCACGTGGCAAAGGGCCAGCTGGCACCGGGAAGCCATTGCTGCTTCTCCTTCCTTGCCCGACAAACACCGTGACAAGAATACAGTCCTTGTTAGGTTGAAAACTGAAGAATGGGAGGGGAGAGGCCAAAAACACCTCCTTGAACAATCACTGACAAGTAAACAGAGCTGCACTTGGGAAACACACATTTTAAACATATCTTCCCTGAGGTTTTTGGGGAGGGGAGCTTGATGCACGGGTTGGGAAGGTGAGGGCATTCACACTCTGGCATATTTCTGTGGTGTCAAGGAGGCTCATGGCAGCTAAGAGGAGAGTCCGTGATGCCTTCATTTCACGGGGGAAGATAAAAGTCCATGAAGCTGAGAATTTAGGGACTCATGCCAACATAGCAGCTTGGGTAAATTTGGACTGGCACTCCATGCTGGTCACGGCTGTGCTCAGCCTTTGATAAGGGTTTGTCTCACAAGAGCTCCTAGCAATCTATGGTCATTCCAGCAAGCCATTCTCTTATCAAAGGTCATGTCAAAAATTTGGAGGGAAGCAGGCCCAATGAATGCAGATGACACAGGGCATTGTTTACTCATGTTAATGTTCCTAAAATCATACCTCCCACTGACAAAACAACTGTATGGAAGCACTGGGAAAAACTGCTGTTGGTTCATCAGCAAAATTGTGCATGTCAGCTGCTGTGGTTGAGTAATTTTACACTGAGTTTTGTACATGAGAGCTAGCACTAAAGGTTTGGAAGTAGTGGACTTCAGAAAGATTTGTGCCTCATACAGCTCCCTCAACGTGAACCACTTGTACCTATAAGACAATCTAAATTAACTGTTACCACAGGGCAGTTATTAGGTTTGTCCAAATGTGCATCCTTTTCCCTGCCAGTCTGCTAGGCCAAGATATTAAATCCTGGTAGCTGAAACTCTGATTTCACCCAAGCAACTTTTGCACCAGCCTACCTGAGCAAGGCAGGACAAGATTTGGCCTGTGCAGTCTCTGCCTGGTTTGATAAATAAGACAGTAGCTGTGTTCTTGTCCTGCCCTAACTTCCCAGGGCTGGCCAAGACAGTCTGTAAGGGGATGTCCCACAAGGGACATTTACGTATCAATGTTTGGCATCTTCTCCCTAGAAATAATTGCCCAACTCTTGTCTCTCCCTGCAGTGAAGGTCCCTGTTTCTGTTGCACTTTTTCTATGACCTTTAGCAAATCTCTTAATTTCTGTTACATCTGAGACAAGATCAGTTTCACTGTCTTAAACAGGCTGGGGCTCAGATGAAGCTTCACGAGTCTCCTGGGACAAAGTCCACCAACTGCTGTCTCTTGAGCAGCCCTCCCTGAGATGGCAGCAAACCAAATCAGTGTGCTGAAAGTGCCATGGCCCTTGTGATTCACGTGCAATCAAAAAGGCAGAGACCAAGCAGAGGTCCATACCTCCTTCCTAGTCTGCAAGGTTCAGGAGGCTGGTACCGCCTCCTGTATAGCTCTGCCTCTGCTTCTGTCCTTCTTCCCACGTGTGACTGATTCAGGAGAGTAAAAAGGCTCTATGAAACAACAAGTAAATGAAAGAAAAAGAGACCTCTGGTGAATGTTGAGAGGCATTTGTCAGCAAAACCCTTTTAGTGGCCAGTTCTGCCTCCACTTTCCTCCCCAGGCCAAGCATCCTCATAAAAGAGGGCTGCAAGCAGACTACAGATATCTGGCCTAAGATCACAGCATGGCTGCTCCATAAAGCATGAAAGTGAGAGATAAAGGGGAAGGGGGGGGAGGGAAGGGGGGGCGTAACAGCTAATATTCTTCAACAACCTGTCTTCTCATGCTTTAGTAAAATTGGCACTGTGATCTTGCAAGGTAATAAGGAAGACAGAATGATCTGCCACCATCTGCCCCATGCCCCTCCTACATTAAGATTTAGGTTGAGCTGTCAGTGACCAAACACAGGTGGTGAGAGAGACATAGATCTCTACCTGGATCTATTTTGGCTTTACTTGCTCCTCCTCTCTTCCCAACTTGCATTTCCCATATGTAATTTTGAATTATTAAAAATCAAATTTCCTTGGTGATGAGTTTTTATTAATCTCGGAATATGTTTGTATTGATATTACCCTTAGTTTCTTCTCTTCCTCAGAGATAAGATGGTTTTTCACATAGATGGGGAATCATTTTTTCAGGCATGACACTCAACACAGGTCCAGCTGAATTAAACACATGATTTTTATCAGGATGCCTGTAATCACTAGGTGCCAAGTAAAAGATGGCATGGGAGTTGTGGAAGGCTGTTCACAGCTGGCACATGCTGAGGCCCTTTCTCCAAGCAGCATAATACTCTGCAATGTGTACCCCTCAGGTGGATTATGCAGGGAAAGAGAGTGGCTGGACAAAAGGCCAGCCTTCCAGCATGCAATTGTGGCACTCTTCTTTTGGAGCAGGAATGGCTGGTATGAACAGCTGGTTACTGTAGGCAAGGTCCCAGCTTCCCCGTCTCCAGCCAAGAGTGCTACACACCCTAACAGATTGGCCCTGGTGACCACGGGAGAGAAGTGCAAGTTTTCTGAATGACCGGGGCTTTCTGGGTACAGCATAGATTTGAAGGGTGTGGCTAGAAGTTAAAAGTGAAGGACCTTGCTTATTCAGTCCCCAATTTACTACCTCTGTTGAGCCCACACCAAAGCAGCCCCTTCCTGTTCTATCTATGCCTGTAGCTCTTTTCCTGGTACCCAATAAATACTCATCAATAACAGCACTTAGTGCTTTGTCACATGTTCTGCCTACTAACCCCAGACCAGAAAATATTTGACCCTGAGTGATGTTTTCTTTCTCCCCAACCGTACTTTGCAGTATCAGACTTCCATCTATGTCCAACTCAAACTTCAGCTAAAGAATGTGTTGTTGCTAATGTATAACCAGGGAGTGTGAAGCTGCGTGTGAGAACAGCACACACTACCAGAGTGAGAACAACAGCAAGCACATTGTGCTGCTGCACAGCATTGTTTGATGTACTTTTTGCAGGACTGTATCTGGAGACCTCAAGTTGAAGCTAGCTCCAAATGCAGCTGCCTGCCTGTTCCAGGGCCAAAGCACATCATGGTAGAACTGAAGACTCATCCCTTCTAGGTGTTTGGGTTTAATCTGCACTGCTCAAAGATGCCTAAATTCTGACTAATGCCAAATCTATCTCTTGCCCCGTGCCACACTGTTTGGAGTCTGTCTGGGAGGAGATTTAACAGCAAGCTCCCTACGTCTGTGGACCCGGCATCAAACCTTGCCTCTCCAAAGCTCGATTTGTTAAGCCTGCTGTTGGCCACATCCCTTTCCTCTCACATGCAAAACTTCTGTTGTGTGATGAGCTGAGAGACATTAGGGCAAGGGAGAATCAGCTTCCAGGATGACTTCATCCTGGTGTGTTATGCACAAAAAAAGGCACTTCCGACATTTAAGGATTGCAAAGGCATACGTGTAGTCATTTAGAGGGAGGCATTCCTGCAGTCCCACTGAGAGCTTGTATGTGAATACACTGCATTCCCTGGTGCCAGCTAACATCACCAAGGCTTGACAAACTGGCACCTGCTCGCAGTGGGCAAAGGTGGTTCAATTAAAATTCCCTTGGATCAGCTTGGCAACTGGTTTAGTAATTGCAGGAACAGCGTGGGTGAGTGGGTGAGTGGCAGCAGCACTGCTGCAAGCAGCACAGAGGATCCCCCAGGCAGGAGAGGCTGCATGAGCCAGGTCAGAGCTGCCTCCTACAGCCACAGCAACCATCTCAGATGCACTACATGCTTCCACCCACCACAGAACATTTCCTAATACCCTCTGACAAACCCAGCATGCTGCCGAAGGAGAACAGAGTCTGGCTGCAGCTAGAGTGCCCAAATCCAAAATGCGTGCCACAGCCATCATGTGCGAGGCCAGGCAGAAGTAGGGAGATTTTGCACGGTGTATCCAGAACAACCAGATGGAACAGTTTGCACTCAACAATGAGTGAAATGATGGCAGGCCAAGGTGGCTGGTGGTGAGCTTGGCCCTCACACAGGAGGAATGCAGCATGAGGAACCAGCCAGGAGCACTGAACAAGGGTCTCAAAGGAAATGAGAATTAATTTTGTGGCTCAAATGGTCCTAGGAGGCACCTCAGGAAGTACTCAATCTGGGAGCAGTCTCTGTGTCCCATTGATTATTGGTGAAGAGACACCTTGCTATATCAGAGGACCACGGTGCACTGCGGGAGTCCTGATGCCTCAGCCAGATTTGCTCTGGTTACAAACAGTGCAGGGGCTCTCTCCAGAGACTGGGCCTGGAATGGGACCCAAACTTGGACAATCTACCCAGGACAGAAGGAGGTCAACCAGCCCCTCACCTCTCCATACTGCCAATTTTGGAACTCTTCTGCAGGTCAAGCCAAGAAGGGTCATATCCTTAGGTGTAAAAGGGCTCAGGCAGCAGCCCTGCTGAAGACTGTGGTGTCTGCACAGGAGACACGACTGTTTGGAACAACTCCTATGTGTCATGCAACCAGCTGTGGCATAGCAGAACAATAACACTGTGACTCTCAAGGCCTGGCTTCTGTCCCCAGCTTTGCCATGGTCTTCACAGGGTGATGCTGGGCAAGTCATATCCCTTATCTGTGCCTCCACCTGGCAAAAAAATGTTGCTGCCTTGAGTTAGGAGGAGGATGAGGACAAATCTTTGGGCTCCAGGGCTGAAAGCTCCCTGCAGGTTCAGGTTGAAAGTGGATGAGAACACCATCTTTGCCTGACACACCACCAGTGTGTGGTGGTGACGTCATGGCATGTGAACAAGCATTTACCCTCAGAAAGAGAAAATAGCCGAAGCATGTGTAATCGTTTGCCTGTCATGCCAACATATTTTCCCTATGTAAAGAGAGGCTCTGGCGGCCCTAAGGAGGCTGAGAGATGCCCATGCTCCCCTATGAAGGTGGAACTATCAGGCGAGGATGCCAGCGTACCCGCCTGGGTAAATTTGTGTAAGCACTTCATGTTGTAATAGACTTTAGTATCTGATAACAGAGCCCTGCTGGAGTCTGGCATGAGGACAGAAGGAATCAAAGGTCATGCCATGAATTCCAGTTATGCTGATAGGCATCTATAGTCAGAGGAAGGAGCTCAAGAACAGGAACTGTAAACTGGTGGGGAGGGCTGGAAAACAAGCTGGTTCAGGGATGACAGGTATGGGTCAATTTGGATCCCAACTGGACAACTGGTTGTGCATGTTTGCCAGGGACAGGGAAGGTGTTTTCCCTGATGGAGTGAACATGAACTCTGCCATTACTAGTTTAACAAACAGACCAAGCACACTGCAATAAATGCATTAAATAGCTCACACATTGGCCAGAGGCTCCAGAGGCCTCTCCGTCACGGAGGAGCTGATTCGTGACATGGATGGGCTTATCAGCAGATAGGTAGGAGATGCAAATGTGCAGTGGGTACCTTGCACCAGGGGAACTGTCTGCACAAAGGAACAGCTGAGAATGGATATGATACCACACCAAGTTGCTCTGCTCACTGCCTGCTTTTGCCTCCTGAGTATGACACTATCACTCACCTTGTGCCTTACTCCTACCAGATGCCTGGGTGGCACAGTGCTCTGTGATGCACACTGGGGGCTGAGAGAGTTCACACAAGGAGAGAGACTCTGCAGCTGTGCACAGAGATGGTTCAGCAAACCCTGCACAGCACAACTCTGTGCTGGGCTCTGGGGGCAGAAAGAGGAGTTTTTAGGTCCTGTGGTACCCAGAAGAAAAGGATGGGATGGGATGGAAAGGAAGAATGTGAAAGCAGAAGAAAAGCTCCTAGCAAGTGACTGACACTTCTAGCTGTATTGCAATACATTATTTATTTCCTCTTATTCATCAATGAAATGATTACACTGTTTTCACAGTTTCACAATGTTGTCCTCCAGCCTTAGACTAGACATGCTCACTCTGCCTTTACTTTTCAAACCACGACTTCTGTTTGGGTTCACCTGCTTCATGGCTGTTGCTTTTTGCCTCATCACAGATACTGACAAAGGCTTTGATGATGGTCTAAAGTCACTTTTGAGATGGGAACGATCTGGTAAACAGGCAGGAGGTTGAAATAGAGGTACAGCATAGGCAGGGACAATACAAACTGTTAGCAAGTGTTATAATCAGAGCATCTTTTTTCTTTACTCCTCTGCTGTTAGTGGAACACATCAGGCAGCAACAGAAGCTACGCGAGAGGAATTGCACAGGGGTTGGCTTTTAGCAACTGAGTAGTCACAGATCCAGATCACTGAAAGCTGGTCCAAAACTCCTGGACAACTGACGGGGAAAATCTGATGGAGTTCAGCGAGGCTTGGTTTCAACTTCACAGAGAACAGCCTGAAATTGAAACACCGGGTGCATAAAACCCCACCGATGCAGTAATTACAAGGAAACTGGACTAAAACTGATAAATTTGAGCCTCAGTGAACAGATTAAATCACCCATTCAAATTAGTGAGCAGGAGAGCTTATTTTTAAATATTAAATAAAACCTTCTTTTCCATTTATCCTTTTAATTATTTTCCATAAAGAAAGGTTGATAATCATCAGGCTGTAACCAGAAAGACTCTGTTGACTTAAAACCACATACAGTCTATCTACTAAATTACTATTACCAGCAGACAGTTTTATCTACACGTATTTATTTACAGCTTTACATGTTTGTATTAGATCTTGATTATTACAATTTTCTATGCTGGGAAATAGTGAATTATGTATTTTTAATTTGTTATAGGATGACCATTCATCTTTAGAATTGATTCATATCAGGCTGCAATTGAAATGAAATTTGAATCCATTAAAAAATCTCTTCAAACACCTATATTAAACTCTTTGTTTATTATTTATATAAACCACCTTAATTGCAAAACACAAAATAAAAATTAATATTAAACAAAAGAAGTTGTATCAGTGGCTAGTGGGTTAAACAGGTTGTTCCAGGATACCATATACCCAACACTGTAGAGCTGCTCGATCTTGTTTGCTCACCCTCATTTTCCTCATAGGTCAGAGGAGAAAAACAAGCTTGCCTGTTTTTTTCAAACTTCATTAGGTTTCTTAAGTTTGAATAAGCAAGTCACTGAATTTAAGTTGTTGAATAAACTGAAATGGAATAAATAGTTATCTTCTACTCATGGAAGAGCAATTGCTCTCAGAAGTGGATTTATCACTTATCAAGCTTTGGTTCCAGGTGCTTAGGCAGTGTTTTGGTTCAACTTTCTGAAATGTTTTGGCAGGAAGCATGTGTAACTCGATATTTAAAAAAAGAATCAAGACAAAGAGATGCTTTTTATCAAATATACTAAGCATCCAAATACAGATGGCCATTGTTCCATATTTATATAGCTCTATTTCAAAAGAGAGAAAATATATTTAACTTATAATTCTTATAATTATTAAAAGTCTGCCATTGTTTTCAGAAGCCATCTGCAATGGATGTTAAGAATAGGATGGAACTTGCATTTCCTACACAGTGACCAGTCTACCTAAAGCTGCCACTAGGAGACTGTGGGTGGCTTCAGCACCACAAATCACTGCCCCAGAGACAAAGTTTCCACCTTGGAATTACAAGTACCCCCCAGGATGGACAGAGCTGTTAGAGCAGTCATGTCCACTTCGTTTTTTTAGCCTCTTCCACCCACTCTGTTTTCTTGTTACGATCACTTTCTATACTGGTTGCAAGACTGGAGAAAGACCCTAGACAACATGAACAAAGCATAAAATCAAAGCTGATATATGCCTGTTTGGATTGGAAAGGCTCCTGAGACACCACTTTGAAGATCCTGCATCCCTGGCCTCTCTGTCCACCATAGGAAAGTAGTCTAATCCTGTGGGAAAGGGGCAACCCCTGCCTGCGGGACACTGTGAAAAAGGCTGACACACGCTGTCCTAAAAGGCTGTAATACTCTTCTGCTTTATTGCCAGTTGGCATTAATTAATTGGCTACTGTCTTCTTTCAGAATTGTCTCAACCAAGCAGTATCTGTTCATGATTTATACTTGGCACTTCCCTGATAAAAGTTTTTCCACTCTAACTCAGCTTGAGCAAGACTTGCCTCTTCTTCTTCATGCCAACTTCACTGGTGCCTCATCTTCCTGCTTCTGTCTCTCTTTGTAGTAAATACCATGGGAGACACAAATGGACAATCTTTGAGCCAGTAGCCTGTCTGCTACTCTTCCACCAGCAGCACTCACTCTGTCATCTTGCCTGGTGGCAACAAACATGTCACCATTAAGAGGAATTGTTTCGGGGTCAGATGCTCCTAACCTCCAGCTTCACTGGCTTCAGTGAGATGAATCTGTGTTATGCCAGCTGAGGATCTGTTCCGTCAGGAAAACAAGGTCTATCAGAAAGGCTGCAAAGGGAGGAAAAACAGGGTTTCTTAAAAGGTTAGCTAACACCGCTTTAGCTAAAGCCCACCACAGCCCAATTTCTGGAGGCTTATGGCACGTAAATCTTGGATTAACTCGATATTCAGTAGAGCTTTTCAATCCACTCGTAACATTTTCCAGTTCAGTGTAAGAATTGGGCCTCTCATGAGCCTCTTTTCAGCATTTCTCCAAAGCTCTGGATATCCTTCTCCAGTGAGGGATTTGGAGGGGATGCATTATGAGCAGGACACTAATCTGCTCCTCCCTGTGGCGTGTGAGGAACGGAATCTCAGACGGAATCATATGGCATTTGATCGCTATTTCATCCCTAGGGTAACCTGGTGGAGACCAATGTGTAGCCCTTTCAGCCCAGACTCCAGTATTTAACTGCTAGAGATGTTCTGGTGTCAAGTTTTTACAGATGATTTTAGGTGGAAGAATATATCTAGCTCCTAAATTAACTTGAGTAGAGAAGGCAGTTTGCTGTCACTGCTGGAACAGTGCTGTCAGTCATCGTAGTTCAGAAGTTTTATATACATCTCAGGAGCCATGACAGAGTGAAAACCAGAAGCTCAGTCTATTAAGGAATCATGGTGCTCACATTTTTAGTTTCCACATTCTTTTTTTTTTTTTTTTAATGCCTGGGAGGTCTTCTGTTTGCAATTCAGTGCAGGCTTCTGGCTACAAGAAACAATTAACCATGCCTCCAATCAGGACGGAAACAGAAAGGTATGGAGAGAAGATTAGGATCAAATCCCCAAACATAAAAGGAAATATAAAGCAAAAAAATTGAAAAGTGGAACGGCATGCTTCATCTCTATCATTGATAAAATATTTTGCAATCCTGGAAAACTTAATAGCTTCTTTGGCATAATCTTTATGACCTTAAAGGGGTGATAAGGAAGGTAATAAAAAACTGTTTCTGAAAGGTTATGCGTTTTCCTAGTCAACTCAGTTTTTCCTTCTCACCTCCAAGGCTAACATTCAAAAGGAAGTTTGACACGTATGGGTTGTGTCGGAACTTGGAAGCTGTTTATTTAGCTTCTCCCAAGATACTACCTGTGGAACCTTGCAGAGCAGGGCAAGAAAGGGAGCCCTGTGAAGTGCCAACTGTGTAAGAAAAGCGAAGGGTCCACAGCTCAAATGCTCAAGTTTATTAAAACAAAATAGGTCAGTGGAGTTGCCCAGAAGGTTATATAAGGCAGAAAGTAGCACTCCACAGGAAAAGAGAAAGGAGCCTGTTAAAAGGCAAAGCCACTCCAGTTTGTTTATGGCCAAAGATAACTGTCTTGTGCTGTGTCTGTTCTCCATAGCTGACAGAGTAAATCACACTCTTTATCTCCACAGCAGATGAGAATTTGAACTGGGCTGTTGTTTTGTGAGCTGCGGATTAAAGAAAATGGGGCTGTTATTTATTATTATGGCTAGCATTATTATTTTGATCCTGCCACCTCTGCATTTCAGTCTCTATGTAAGGAATTTCACCACACTGGTTTCTTGCAGGGAATGTTAGGCATTGTAATAGCAGTAAGGATAAAAGCTTGATCCACCTGAAAAGAAAGGTGGCTTGGCAGTTGCATACAGCCGAGAGAAATGATCAAATGTCCTTTGGGATCCTGACATTCTCACTCTGGACTGGAGGTCAGCATGAAGTCAGATATGACATCTGGGAATATGGAAGTGCCTGTGGCCTGCTGATGCATCAGTCCCAGTACCAATCTCCTTCTGTTCTGCCTGCTCCTCTTGTCCCAGAAATCCAGCTTCATACCTTAAACACTGTCCTCTGTGTCCCAGTTACCTGGTCCTTGGTGTAGACAGGCATCTCTTGCAAAGATGTTAAGTACCTTGCAGCTCTCACATCTCGGTAAGGGTTTCTCTGTTTCAGGTACCCAAGTCTCAAGTATTTGTCCTTCAGAAGTGGAAGCCTTCTGTCCCTCTCCATTCCTCCTCTTTGGCTCATGTGGCATGTTGCTCCTTCTTTTCCACAACTTCAGCTCAGTGATGGGGCTGAGATGCATTGAGAGCTCTTCCCAAAATCAGGCAGCACCCAGGTCCCACTGAAGCTCATACAGAGAGCACCTGATACCACAGAAAACACAAGCACTATTTTTCATGTTTTCAGGTCTGTAAGAACAAATCAGAGGTCTTTGCTAGTTTTTAGACTGTCTGATCCAATGACACCTACTGAGTGGGCCATGACCTAGGAAGCTTCTCAGCAGCTTCAGGAACAGGTTCCTCGGAGGAAACATGAACCACATGCCTTTGAGCCATTTGCTGGGAGCTGGTCAGAGGAACAAAGGAGCTTTATTTTCCACAGGAAAATGCTGAGTCATCAAAATCCACATTTCTCATATGGGCACATCAGTTTTCAAGACATTTTCAGGAAGAAGTTTCTCTAATGCAGGATAGAAAGCAGAAAGTTATTTTTATTTTCAAAAAGGGCAGAGAGTTGAAAGAGACAGGGAGAAGAGGCTACAATCATATTCAGTCCGCTGGACAAACAATGTGACAGTCAGCTCAAGTTTTGCTTTGCCTAGTCCAGAAGCAGGGTTGGATCTGCTCTGAGCAAACACCTGCATGCTAGAGAATAGCTGGAGGGGACAAGGGTGTAAATGTCTCTCCTTGCATAATTTTTGCAAGATACATGTGAAAAGGCCTGGGTCTGTCCCATGACAGAAAAGCAGTTCTGACACCCTGCAAACATCTGTACCCGAGTATTTGGCCCTCTCAGCCAGATGAATGGTTTGCATTCTCCTTCACCTCATCTGCAATGCTTCCAACTCACCAAGCTGCAGCAGCATCTGTGCCACGCATCAGGGTCACATCCCTACAGGACAAAAGGGCATAAGGCGTGAGTCCTCTCCTTCACTCAGAGCACTGCTTCCTTTCTTTCTTGTGCAGAAACGTTTCTCTTTATCAGCCAACCTCTGCCACGCCAGCATGGAATAGATTTTTGGCTGCAAGAGCACTGGCTTCTTTTATGCTACACCTATTTACCCCTGTAGAGGATCTGGGCCCCCGGAGCACAGCAAGGATGCTCCCACCACAGCACTCAGCCCTTTCTGGAACAAACTCACAAGAGCTCTGCACACTTCTCTCCTGATCTGTCAGAAATGCATCAGCCTGCTGCTGCAATACCCACCTGGACAGGAATGCTGCTCTTTAGGGTCACTTTCTTCCCTCATTAGGTCTGGCCCTGTCCTGTATGATCTTGCTGCTGGGTGAAATGCACTCTCTTTTTGCACACAGTTGCCTTTGTTTGGTTGGCTCTGCTCCTTTTAAGGGATCACCCACAGCTCATGCAGCTCTCACCCTGAGCTCTCTTCCTTTTTGGTGCCCCTGAAAGTGTGGCATATTTTCTGATTAATTTACACCAAAGCTCAATTCAAAAGGGACCTGATATGTATCTTTTTTAGGGGGCAGGCTTTGGCAAAGCAGAAATCATTCACAGGTGCGGCAGCTCTGTCCTCCTAACAGGTAGCCATTTCCATGACTAGTAGAGATATTCTTTCCTTCTCACCTGTGGCTAGGAGCCTTAATTCCTGGGAAGGGAAGAGCACAGTATGACCTGTATGGTCCATAGTGTTACAGGCCTTTGAAACTGCATTTTCTAGTCCTTCAGCTTCTCGTTGGCTCCAAGAGGCCAAAATTTAAAGCAGGTCTGTGCTCTAGTGAGTAACTGATGTAATTACGCTCACTTGTTACAAGGAGAAGCTTTCACAAGAGGGGGAGGCGGTGGCCCCATGCCAGGAGGTGTGTCCCCGATGACAAGCCGCGCAGCCAATCACAGCCCTGAAAGATCATCACATTCATACCAAAAAGAAAAGAAACCGCCCCAGGGTATTTATATTGAGGAAGGAGGGGGAAAAAAAAAAAAAAAAAAAAAGAAAAAAAAAAAGAGCTGGCAAGAAAGAGAAAAAGAGACTGAGAACCTGCAACTTTGTTAACTAACTCTGCAGCTGAATTGAAAAAGGCTAGGGGGGCTGGTCCCCCTACAAATCTTGCTGCCTATCCCTCCCCTCTCTCAAGCGTCTCTGGAAATCTGTCTGTAAACTGGAGTGAAAAGTTCAGCTGCTTGGAGTGGTCCCCGTCTCCCCCTGGCAGGCAGCCTCGTGATCCAATGCCGGTGGGGCTGCCCGCCCTGGCCTGAGCAGGGCTTGGCCCCGGGAGGGCGAGCCCCGGCGGGCAGGTGGGCAGCGATCCCTTGGTGCCAGCAGGGCAGGGAGCAGGGCCGGCCAGGAGCCCCCGGGATTAATAATCACCTTCACAGCACCCAGAAGGCTGGCACGGGCTCCCATCTGCCCGTACCTCTGTTAAATAGCTAGGGAAAGAGAAGGCAGGTTTAGCTTTAACCAAGGGGTAAACGGTCAGCACTTACAAATGCTGAACCACCAAAAACCAGCCAGCCACAGGTTATTTATTCCACTTGCACAAGGGGACTGTGAGGTCCAAAGAATGAGAGGGCCCGTGGCAGCCTACAAACCCTATTTTCTGCCCCTGGCCTGTTGGATGAACCAGGGTAAAAAATGTTCCCCCTCCCTGAGTGGCGTTTCTTCCTGCCCGCCCTCTCTCTGCTGCCTTTCTCTGTTCTGACTGCCTGTTCCCGCGTACAGACTGTCTCTGATCGCCTTGTGCGGAGCCTCGCACAATGGGGCTGTAATATAACCTGAGCGCGAACGAGCTGCCATTAATAATAATAATAAAAACGCCCATCACACCCTACGGCAGCTGCGGATAGGGCCGAGCAGCAGCGGCAGCCCCGCTCCCCCGTGGGAAGCCGGTGTCCCCCGGGAGCCCGCAGCCCCCTCTCCGCCGCCGCTCTGGCTGCTGGGGGGAGGCGCTGCGCTTTGCCGAGGTGGGGAACACAAAGGCCTTTTCCCCGCCGGGGAAGCTCCGCCGCGGGCCGGGCCGGGCCGGGCGGGCCGGGGCGAGGCGCGGAGCTGCCCTGCCACCTGCCGGCTGCGGGGGCTCCGTGCGGGCCCCGGGCTGGGCCCCAAGCTGGCATGGAGCCGGGCCGCGGCCGGGGCTGGGCTCAGACCCTCGGGAAGGGCACCCCGCCGCGGCCGCCAGGGACCTCCGTGCCCTCTGCGGCCTGGGTCAGAGCCGGGGGCCCCGGCGCTCTGTGTAGCCCTGCCCCTGTCTGTCCAGCCTGCGGGGCCGCACAGCTGCGACGGCAGAGGCGGTGGGACAAGCGGTGGCCTGGAATGGAAGGGACATGGCCCGCCCCAGGCTGCAGGGCAGCGGTGGGGAGAAGGCTGTGTTACTCTGCGATGACTGGTGGTGCCGCGCTGTCAGCCCCGGCTCTTTGTTCCCTCTCCTCCCCACCTCCCGCACAATCGTCTGACTGTTTCAGGCACGCACAGCTCTGGCTACTCAGCCCCTCCCCTTGCAAAAAACAGGAGACCAAGGAAACTCCTCTCCCATCCGCATCGTGTGAGAAATGGGGAGGAGTTCTTTCCCATGCTGTACTAGGCTGTCAGTGGTAGTTCTCTGTGGGGCTGGAGTACCTCTCTGGCTCCAAACCAGGCAGCGGGCCTGCATTGCCAGCTGACCCGTCTTTGGTGGCCACACAATGTGGTCATCTTGGGCTGGGCAACAGGGTTTCTGCTGAAACACCGAAAGTCTTAGGGGTGGGGATGGGGGAGAGCAGAATGGGCACATCCAGGTGGGGGCTTTCAGTCCAGCCAGAGGCCTTGGGGGCTAATTGCAGTGCCTTCTCTTTTGACAGGGGTGATGACATCTGGAAATATGTGGGCTCAATCTAGAGGTGCCCATCTTGTAGCAGCTCAATAGAGAGCCTGCACTGTGGGGCAGCCATGCCAGATGTCAGGCTTGCTGTCACAGCCACCTTGCCAAAGGTGGTTCTCTGAACACCACCTCCCTCCCCTGCACTACAGTCCCTTCTCTCCCTTCCCATGAGACTTTCAGGCTGCCTCCCTTTTTTAGCATTGCTCCCCCCTTCTCCTCACACTAAGACTGTAGCTCATTCCCCTTCTCAGTAAAGACCACCCATTGCCATGGTAACATTGCCTCTTACAAAGTTGCAAGCAGACACAAAGATATCTTTCTCCCCTGCTTTATAGCCCCCCATCCCTTCATCCTGGTTAGTAGGCCAGGACTCTGCTTGTAGGGAGGGGATGGAGGGCTCTTGCATTTCATTTTCATTGAGGAGGGAGAAGTTATTCTTTGCTCCACAAATGTTGAAGCATCTGGTCACTGTAGGGAAAGAGCTGTCATTCATGGACCACCTGAAAGCCCTTGAAGGCAATGCTGCCCCAGGTGGATACTGGTAGTGCAGATACTGGCCCTGCACTGGGAAAGAGTATCTGCCAGTTAGAGGGGACAGGGCCCATGGAAGACAAAAGAGGGGAATGAAGACCTGTATTTCATCCACTCTGAGCAGAAAAAATCTCTGCTGTGGTTGCGTTCTGCTGCTGTCTCCCTGAGCAGCTCTGATTCTCTTCCCAAAATTATTTCTTTAGCTTATGAAGCTAATTGGCCTGTGTCCAGGACTGCTGGCACCCCTTGCTGCCCCAGCCACACCATGAATAATGGTGTGGTACTACTTACACAGCAGTACCACAGCAATTTAATACTGCCCTGGATGCACCCATGATTCACTGCAGCCGTAGCTATGACTGCACTGTGGACAACAGCTTGTATTTATCAATCTCTTGTTCACTTTTCCTTCCCTCCTTACTTATATACATCTCCTTCTTCTCTCCCAGTGGATCTGCCCCAGGCCTGTGAAACGCTGAACAAAATCTTTCTTTCATCCTCCTTTTCTTCTCTTTCACTTTGACCAAGACGTTCCTTCTCCTTCAAACCAGTGAATGATCTCCCACATCTCCTGACTTGTTTGTCAGTCTGGTCCCTCCCAGTTTATCATTTTTGTTGTATCATTGCCATACCAGGCTGTCACATGTTCTCTTACCTCCCTTTAAGTGCCCCATAGATCTTAACCTATTCCACAGTCTCCTTTCCCCTAAGTTAACCTTACTACCATCACCACTGAACTTCTCTGCCCTGACCAGTCTCTGTTTCACCCCACCACGTGTTTCTAGAGGTGGGTGTGCAGTCACAGTGTAAAGCCTCGGGCCACTCTGTTGGTGTCAAATGCTGTGGCTTGCCACATGCTGCTGTAGTGCATCTGTGCCGGGCTTTTGCACCACAGTTGTGCAGGAGAGCTCAGTGTGAACATTGGGAGCTGCTTGCAAGTGTGCTGCTGAAACTGCTGACTGCCCCAAAGCAGGAGTGTGTTTACAGTGCCTGAGAACTGGCTTTGAACACTCCTATTCAATGCAAAAGTGTTATAATAAAATAACATTTTGAAAAGATAGCTGGACTAAGGAGAAGAAGAATTAGTATCAATAATGTTTATGCTTTGGCTACCCTGAGAGAGAAGATGCCATGGAAAGGAAAGAAATTCTCTCTCCTAATATATTTTGCAGCAAATGGAAGAATCTGAGAGGAAAAAAGAACTGGTTCCATTAAAGTGAAGAAAAGCATTTTTGGTATACAATCTGGACTCATCCCAGCATATTTCGATAAAATAAAAATAATCATGTAGGCGATTCCAGGCTTTAATTATCTTTGACAAACTCCACTGTCAAAGTCCCTCTGATTGACTGCAAATTTGGCACCCTTCTGAGCATGAATGAGAATTAGGAGGAAAACTACAGTAAATGAGGCTGTAGCAACAATGGACTTTCCCAGAGGCTGAGAAAAGTCCACAGAGAGGAAAATCTGCCAAGCCAGAAGTGCAAAGGCACCCCTGACCCCACTGCTCTCGTCCCTACATGTTCCTTCCTCAGTGAGGAAAACTGTAAACTCAGCAACACCTATGACAATCAGAAGGGTCAAATCCAAACTTGAATTTTGTTTGCAAGTCAGAGCTTGGCCTAAATCCTTCTATAGTCCACCCATGTTCCAGCCATTGTTCTAGTTTAAATGTTTACCAGTGCTCTGCTCTAGTCTTCTGCTTATTCTCATGGTCCTTTTCTCTAACTTTTCTTTCCATTCTAATTCTTCCTTGAGATTTTGCCAACATTCCAACACACTATGTCAGGAGCATCCACTCCATGCTAATTTTACATTCATGATCTTTGCATTACTGTCTGGTCTCCTTCACTCTGACATGGAGGTGGGAGCTCTGGCCTTCCTGCAAAACTCAGGCATTGCCATGCCAGCTTACCTCTGCTAGGGAGTGCTCCTCCCATGGGATTTTATTGGAATACTATGCCTGCGGTACAGAGTTCTAGTAAGCACCTTCTGCCCTCCCTGTAGTCACAGGGACAAATACACACCTCTACAAAAAGCAAGACAGACTTTAGTTGACGTGAGCATTTCTCTGGATGTTCATCTCTTTTCATTGACCATAAAGTAAAGCCAAGAGTTTATGAGCCACTCATTTTGTATAAAGTGAGCTGAATTCACGGTTTTTCAGACACTACTGTGATTTTCCCATAGCAGTTTTTCTTCCTCATAAAAGATAGGCCACAGTCCTGTGAGAAAAGCTTCCCAAGAAACAGGATACCTTTTCTTCCCATCAAATGCTGTTACTTGGCTCCCTAGCCTAGCTAGAGTTCAGATAGCTACTGCTCTCCCAGGGCAGTGAGCCTGGCAGTGTCCAGCTATAGCTACTGATTTTTTTAGGCAGGACATACAGGTCTTGTATTTCATTTAGGTGGTCTCTGCTCCTCACTCACCAGCTAGAAGTTCCTTAATGTAATCCATATTGTCCTAGACTCCTAGGATACCTCTTGCATGTACAGAGCACAAACTTACATTACGCAGTCTGAGCCTGGATATCACGGGCCCCTTCCTCAGTTAGGATGAACTAGCACAGTTCCAGAGCCTCCAGGGGGGCTGTGCTTATTTACACCAGTCAAGAAATGAGTCCCCCTCCATGCAATGCCAGCCCTTAACTACACAACACAGATCACCTGGGTTGCTTGGAAGACTCACAGTCCCCCTTGGGCTGCCTCCTTCACTTCTGATTCCTTGTGAAATTGTTATGGCTGGAGGAAAGTCGCCACTATGAACAGGCACATACTACCACAATATTCCTTCTAGCTTTGACAAATTTGTTCCGTCCTATGTTGCTTGAACAAGCTCCCAGACGTGACAAGACACTTTGGCCCCCTCTCTCAGCTTTTTCAGAGCTACCCTGGGAATCTGCAGAGCTCCTGGGTAAACAGCAACATAAAATATTCAGTCATCACTGGGCAAAAAAGGCTAGTGTGCCCTGCAGGAGAGAAACCGTTCATCTTGTGTGTGGTGGCACCCCAAAAAACATGGACAGGCTGCACATCCAGCACAGGAATACCTGTTCAGAAGAGTATTGTTTAACAGACACTGATTTCTGATCCTTTTCTTTATCACTTCCCCCCATCCTGTATCACTGACTTCCCCAGAGCTGCCTTTCCTCTCTACCTTGCCCTCTCTTATGCACAGACCAGGAAAAGGCATTGGACTGTCCAAGAGTAAATTCTTAACTAGATCCTCCAGGATAGATCAGATCATACCTGTTTCCTGAGAGTAATTTCTATTGGTTTGTAAAATAATCATTTGGCCTGTTCTGATCTCAGTGGCAGGTGCATCTCTGGTCAGCATGAAAAGATTTCAAGGTTGGATATTCTGATACTGCTTCTTCTGTGCTCCTCTTCATATTTAAAAAGGCCAAAAGTGCCTTTCTGTTCCCAGGCATTATCTCTTCAAATACCTAATTAGAAATTATATAGAAAATTAGGAGTTTTCTGAAAGAGTACAGCAGAAGAACAAGAAGCAACAGAACAAGCTGTAGCAAGAGAAAATATAATTAGATATTAGGAAACATTTTTGCACAATGAGGGTGGTCAAACTCTGGAACATGCTGTCCAGAGATTGTGTAATGTCCAGCCCTGGAGATCTTCAAGTGGACAAAGACCTGAGCAACTAGATCTAGCTCTGAAAGTGGATCTAACATACAGATTTGCCATGCTTTGAGCAAAGGCTTGGACAAGATGACCTCTAGAAGTGCCTTGTAACCCAAATTATTATATGAGTCATGAATCTGTAATTGCGGGGGCAAGCTGTGCTTCCCTTTGTCACAGTACCCTACGCAGTACCCAGCAGCAACTTCAAAATCTTCTCTGCCAGTTCATGATGTCTCAGCCTTGAATCACTAGGAGCCCCTTTTTAAAGAAGCCCAGATGACTCCCAGTAAAGCATAAACTTAGGAGACTGCTCTGACAGTCCTCATTGCACACCCTCAAACCACCTGAGCAAGCCAGAGCAGAGAATGACAGAGTCTGGATTGACAGCACATCCTGCACAGGGAAGAACTGTGTGGGTCATGCTGCCCATTCACATGTCTCTTCAAATGAAGGGACCGGTGCCCTGCATCCTTTCCTGGTGAACTCCTGTGACATTGTAGTGTTTTAGACATACCTGGAGGCTCCTCTTCACAGGAAAGAAATGTTTAACACATGGGACACCAGGTCCCAGAGCCACCTCACTCTCAGGATTATTTTGGAGGGACACTCCCTGACAGTCAAAAGGACAGGTGAAAGATAAAGGCTAAGAGCTCCATAAGTGGCCATGTAAAAAATCCCTCTAGGGTTGCTCTTTACTGTTTCCTAAATCTATTCCCCTTTCTTACTCCTCCTACGCTTCAAAAAGGAGCCAGATCACCCCAGAGAGTTATGGTGTCCTACATCCCAATGTGCCTAGGTTTTGGAATTCCTTAGTACACATTTTGCTTAGGTTGCCATGCTGCAGTAAAAAAAAAATATTGCTGCCCTCTCTTCAGTGTCTCCAGAGCACTTGTCTCCAGGAGCAGCTGTAGAAGAGCCACGAAAAGCAGGGAATGCTAGATGCTTGAAAGGTTCCTCGGGTATGGGAAGCAGCTACTGTTTGGGATTTGGACATGGATGCAGATGAACACACATATGTGCATTTATGTGTACACCCCATTTCCCAGCCAGCAGCATGTAGTATGTTTCCCCACTGCAACAAACATCCTCCTGGAAACTGTGGGTACTGCTGAGCAAGCAGTACAGCCCCAGATAGATTATTGATGGCAACTGGTAGAAGGACAGAAGCACCTAGCTGGCTTTCTCCACAGAAATTGCTATTTAGCCACGGACTTCTCAACCTGATCCTCAGGGAGATTTATAAAACACCTTCAAGAAGAAGCTGGGAGCTAGAATCCACAGCACTTCTGTATGGGAAAGCTCATCAACTCCGTAAATGCACTATTTTATTACACAATATTCCTTATTTCTCACTACTTCTCATCCCTCAACTTTTTACAGGTGCTAACCACCTTTTTTCAAACTGCCCAGCTGATTACCAAACCCAAACTAAATTCAAAACATTTGTTCTCAGCCAATCCTTTCCAGGAGTTTGCTGTTTGTGGTTCAAAATTGAAAAGGAGGCTTTTGTGCCTGTAAGTTCTCCCAGTTCTTTTCAAAACATGTCGCTGGATCAAAAGAAATTGGTTCTCCCTACAAGCCTATCTGTGTCACAGCTGGTAGAGCATGGTGGTTGCACCAGAGTTATTGCTAGTACCATGGGGAGGCTCTGCTTGCCAGAGGAGACAGCGTGACTCAGCTGCCAAGGAAGGCAGATGAGTGAAGAAAAATTTAATTTCATGATCAGGGCCAAAACTGTAACTCAGGCAGAGATGCAGATGCACAGTGAGGAGGGAGCAGGCAACTAGGGCAAAGGAACTGCCAGCATATCACACAACTTGGGGAAACGTATCCTGTGATGGGAATTGCTTCAGAAACAAGGGCCAGCTAAACAGATTATGATGGAAAAAGAAGATGACACAAATGGCCAGAAAGAATTAAATGATCCCTGAGTGGGATAAATGAGCTGACTACATTGTTGGTGCTGTGAGATGCAATCTGTTTAGATCTGACAGAGATCAGAGCAGGGATGCTCCTTACCATTCAGGGCCTCTCTGCAGAATTCTGTAGAATACCAGCAGATACTAAGGGGAAGTTTACTGGCTAACATGAGATGAGCACACACATACATATATAATAAAGCAGGACTAAAATCAGAGCTAGTGTCTGCTGAAAGCATGTACAGCTCAGGCAAGAAATCAATACATTCCTGCCTAGTCACACTATGCTAATGGCAAGGTCCCAGTACATGGTAGTCATGGAGGATTTTAATTACCATTCCTGCATGTCTGCTGGGAAATGCACAATGCTAAACACCATCGTGCAGGAACTTTCTCAAAGAGTTTCAATACCATTCTCTGATTCAAAGCACTAGAAGGACATGCTAGGTTGATAGCTAAGTAAGCCAGTAATGGGATATGGAGCCTTTCACCTCGAGGTCACCTTCTAGTGACCCATGGTTATTACCATCTGATTGCTGTTGCCTGTGTGAAATGAGGTGAGGAGCTTCGACCAGTTGCTCATGGCCAAGTGCCTCTATCACACAAAACTTGACGCCGTGGTTGGTGTTAATTGGCCCTGCTGGTCGCCAGCCTCTCTGGGAAGGCAGGGGACCCTAGCTCCCTGCTGAGGGGCATCCCTGTCAGAGACATCAGCCCAGTGCCCCCAGGGATGGAGCTCAGGTGGTTGGGTAGGCTGGAGCTCTTTGAGGGCCCTTTCCTGTTGGGTAGGCTCCTTGGGAGGAGGGCAATTCCTTCTCTGTGAAGGGAGGCTTTAGGAAAGGCTTTCTCCTTTAAGACAGGGTGAAGCCCCCCTTTCAGCAGCTCTCCCAGCTGACACACAATGGCATGCCACCTCCTCGGCTGCACAGAAATGATAATCAGAGGTTCAGCTAACAGGAGAGAAAGGGAGCTGCTCCCTGCCCTCCCAACCCCCATGGAATGATTGTGTCACACGAGATGAGGTGGCAGATGGGTCGTTAGGGCCGCATTGGCTTTTTTAACTCCTTCCTCGCCCTCCCAGCCCACTCCCAGAGGGGCGTATAGAGGCACAGGCAAAGCGAGGAAGCCCGGGTCCAAGGGCTAGTTTTGCCATGGCGAGGAGCCCAAGCTGTTTGCACAGAGGGCCACTCTGTATCATATCAACATCATAGTGTTATATCAGTTGCTTGTTTAAAAGATGGTATCTGTGCTGGGTGAGGTATTTGCTTCCATCCTATTTCAGTCAGCAGTTCTTCCAGGCTCCCACATCCAGAGAGGGGAGATGTATCTGAGAGGGATGTGGGGCGCTGGCACATCACAAAAGGATGGGAAAAAAGAAGTGCCTTCCTGTCCAGTGGCTCCAAGTCCTTTACCTCATGGCCATTATTCACACAGATTGGCAGGGACAAGCTCTCCCCCTCCACCTCAGCATGGACTGCCAGCATTTGCTTAGCCAAGTAAACTTCACTGACCCAACCTCTATGAGGCAGAGCTACTCCTGGTGCAGGGCCAAAGCCTGTGAAACTCCTCAGAGTCTTTTGCCACCTCTTTTCTTCCAGGATGCTCTGAACTTCAGCAACTCAAGGAATGGCTACAGGAGGAAGCACCTACCTGCTATGTGCCTATCTTTGGTGGCTTCTTTTTTTCCAGCAGTGGTATATGCTGTCAAAAAGAGAGAGCTTGGCAATCCAAGCTGAGGTCTGCTACTGATTACATTGCTTCAGTCTGATCCCATTATCCCTGACCTACAGGGACCTGGAGTTATGCCACTGTTTATTACCAGACATTATTAACATTGGAAACAATAGTTCCTGGCATAGAGGTTAAGGGGGAATTGGGGCATCTTCAATGAATTCTGCGGCATTTCCAGCATTTTTTGGGAGTGCGGTATTGTTGCTCTTTTTTTATTGTTGTGTCACATTTATTATGTGTGTGCTGCTTGTACTCAATCTGTTTGGCACGTTTTAGAAGGCCACACCATGCAAAGGGATGCTGCTCAGGAGAAGGCCATGTGTGCTCTGTTAACACAGCCAGTACTTTGCTTCTGGAGATGTATTTGGTACATCACTGTGAGCCATGGTTTTGCAATACTGGTGCCATCAAGAACTGCACAGGTTTACTGTTGCCTTTGGACCTGCCTTCCAGGCTCCTCACTAGCCTAGTCCTGGCCCCACAGCTCTACCCTACTTGCCCCTGCCCCACAGTCCCTGCCATGCCCTTCCTCCAACTCTGCCAAATCCCTTTTCTCTCCATTGCTATAATGTTCTTCAATTGCAAATTCTTAGCCTTTACTAAATTAACGCATCCGCATCATGTTCACCCTGTCTCTTGTAGCATCTTCCACAAGAAATACCTGTCTGACACTGAACAAAAAATACTCATGTCAAGTGTCTGCTTAGAAATAGAAACCCAGTAGCATAAGGAGGGAGTTAAGAATCTTTGAAGGGCCACATCCTGCACTGCAGTTCCCATACTAAGTTACTGTGAGCATGCAGTTTATTGGTGGCATCTTGCCCTCTGTGGGAAGTAGCAGGTGCCTTGCTCCTGTTAAATGTTGGCATGAGAAGAAGCCAGGAGCCCTAATCTCTCATGGACAAATGTTCAGAGTGTAGCAGGCAAAGTTTGCTGCTTACTGTGTTTGACAGCCTGGTGGCAGGTTGCCCCTGCTGCCTCCCATGAGGAAAGGGCTTTCTTGCTCTCCCACCTCTCACTTTTCTTCTTCACACCTGATGCTGTCATAAGGTGCCATGGATTGAAAAGGTGCTCCAGTTTGGGCAGGAGGAACTGGCAAAATTTTGTTGTGATCTAAGACTCATAAGCAGTGTCTGCACATACAAGATGTGTAACTTGCTTTCTTCCTTCATGCCCAGCTTCCCAGAGGTCAAAATGCAGAATTCAGCAAAGCAGAGACTCTTCTTCATCCTTAAAAAGTTCCTTGATCTAACCATCCTGCCACAGTGAGCAATCCTACTGAATTAA
This sequence comes from Picathartes gymnocephalus, assembly GCA_013390045.1. Taxonomy (NCBI): domain Eukaryota; kingdom Metazoa; phylum Chordata; class Aves; order Passeriformes; family Picathartidae; genus Picathartes; species Picathartes gymnocephalus. The sequence goes on from WEKY01036108.1 coordinate 233,388, forward strand.
CAGACATCAGTTTTCCAGAACCTCACCCAACCATCCCTTTAACATACCAGTGGTATTCCTTTCCTCATAAAACCAGACACTGACAATGTTTCCAATCCAGAAATGATGTGTGGACTCAGGGATCCCACCAGAGTCATCTGACCTCCGCAGGAATCTCCATGGACCTCTGCAGCAACTGTGCTTTGAAGGAGCCAGAATCCTGCGCTTAAGGAAAATACAGGGCTCTGTCTGCTCTTTCCCTCTTTCATTTGAGAGAGAATTCCTCTTGGTTGATGAAATCTTCAGACAGTAGCTCCAGCTGCATGTAGGGTTTTCAATCCATTTTCTGCTCATGCAGCTTCTGCATGACAGCTCCAAGTCCCAATCAGACCATGCCATGCCTCAAATCAGAGCAGGGGTCAGGCTTGGCTGCCTCAAGCTGCCAGCACTGCACTGGGGGGTCAGAAGCTGGCCCAGGGGCTCGCCAGATCTGCTGGGCACAGCCCATGGCAGTGCCAGGCTTGCAGGAGAGGGGAAGGTACAGAGGCTTTCTCCTGGGTGGAAGTCTGGCTGGTGGTGACGTTTGAGCACCCTGAGCCACGCAGGAATGCAGGAAAGCCTTCCTGTTATCCTCTGGTGACAAAAAGAGCCTGTGAAACAGATGTGCAAAGCCATGCTCTTCAGGATGCAGACTGCTCCATAGATTTGAGCTGATCAGTGAACCTCCCGCCCTCCTCCCCATCCTGCTGTACATATGTTTCAAACGACAATTACATTTGTATTTTACAAAATACACTGCTCATAAGAGGAGGGGAAGCCACGGTGCTCCCTGCCCCCACTCCTCCGGGCCCCCATTAAGTCTATTTGCCTGTGATTTCTTCCAAATGACAGAGCCAGTCTGTTAGCAGTTAAGTTAAACAGAGCTTGTCCTGTAATAACCCCGTTCAGACTGCTAATTGGTACCAGTACCTACTCCCTGCCTCCTCCTTGCTGCTGGCAGAGCTCAGTCTGCTGCTCTCCTGCCAGATCAATAAGAGAGGGGGTGTCACCTGCTGGCCTTTACTCTGGGACAGGGCCTCTTGCCAGGGCACAGGTAGCTTTGGCATGGGGAGATAAGCAAGGATGGGAAGGGCTTTTCCAGATAAAGCAATGACCACATACCCATGAATGTGCTCTGTTCTCCGCTGCTGAAATTGAAGACAGCAGTTACTCTGCCTGATCTGGCCACAAAGTCATCCTAATCCTCTCCTTATGACTTTGAGTGCATTGCTGTTCAAACAATAATGACATCCCAGCATCACCACAGCAACATGTGGCTTCACAGCAGGGAAGGCAGGCAAGGTACTACTCCAGCTGAACACAGCTATGCAGTGCTGATCCCACAAGGTGCCCAGCTTCCCTGGAGATGCAGCTATTGTTACCACCAAAATGCTCAGGATTATCCAGTAACAGTCAGCCCTCATGCACTAGGAACAACTGAAGTTGAGCAACAGGTGAAAATAAAGATCCTGGGAAGGAATGTACTTGCAGCACTGCCCACCTTGGAGAACAGAGGTGACTGGGCGAAAGTCAAGGTTTGTTGTTTGGTGCTCACAGTATTTGGGTTCAAATCCTTTGGATGACTTTTGGGAGTATGATACTATTTCACTTCCACAAGAAACTGTATTTTACTGCTCAAGATACTTCTAGCCATCATATTTCAGTCCCCTGCACAAAATAGGCAAAATAGCATTATTTTTGCAGTGATTCACCTCTCAGAGAACATACTTGCTCAACTGCTCAGGGATCAGCAACACCCTCTACATGTGAGGAGCCACCCCCACTAACACACACTGAATTTCATATATTTGCTGTCAAGTCACAGGAAAAGAGATGACCAGATGTTTTAATTGATTAAATCAACAAACAAATGCAAGAATGCAAGAACAATGCAACTTCATAGTGAGTGCTGTTCGAGAAAAAGAATGAGAAGGCTGAAAGTGACAGGCTGCTCATTGTGAAATATTTGTGCCACTCCTATTATTATTAGTCATTTGTACATTTCCAAAGCAGTTAACTCAGTAATCCTCACAGGGCCCATGGGAGGTAGGACAGTTGTTACCTATTAAGTAAAAACCCTGGTTGTCAATGGTACCAAATGTTTTGGCTTCAGGAAGGCTACAGGAAACTAGGATGCTCTGAACTCTTGGAAAGTAGGGTTTTGTTAGGGCAGCAAAAGAAGTTCCCATTTTGCCTGTATCCAGAGTCAAAATGGCCTACCTGCTGCCCAGAGAGGCCTCCCTGCAGTATGTGCAGTGTTTCCAGGCATTGAATGAGTAATTCGAGCCTGCATCCTTCTCTGAACTCTTTGGTATGATCCTGAAGAGTGGTCTCAGACCCCTGACAGAGCACCCATCAAGCCTAATGCTATTCCCAGTAACTCCTGAGAATGACAGGAGCAAAGGTCTTTATCCTGAATATTGCCATATCTCTGTGTTGGCTTCCCACAGAAGCAACGGGAAGAGCATCCTCAGGCACAGCAGCCCTGCAGAGAGGGAACCCTGCCTGCCTTTGGCCCTGCAGAATGGAGAAGGAATTCAGCATGGCTTTCCCCACCAACATTATTCAAAGATCAGGCTCCAAGATCCCACCCTGAACACATTCTTGGGAAGAAAAAGAAATTTCTCTGTTCACTGACCAAGTACCAAGAAGTGTGTTTATGCAGCCCCTTTTTTGAGAATAGTGTGTGATGCTGCTCACAAAGCCTCCCTCATCCCCATTAGGCAGGGCTCCAAGCTCCTCCAAGCTTCCCAAGTTCGCAGCTCCTTGGACCTGGAGCTACCCATGGTTCGTGCAACACACCCAGTTCTCATGTTCTTACTCACTGCAAACATCTGACTTCATGCACGGTTCCTGTTTTGGCATTGCAGTGTCCAAATCATCCTATCACATCATAAAATTGTTCCGTTCAGAACAAGTGGCTCCAGCATTCACCCACCTTAGGAACCACCAACAGCACAAATGTGGAGAAGGTAGATTGCTTTTTGCAATTTCTGAACTGACATCTTAATTTAAGGAATTTTAGGAATCTCTGCTCAGGAGAGAAAGATCAGAAAGTAGAGATGCTCTGGAGAGATACTCTGGAGCTCCAGGTAGTGGAAGGGAAACTTGAATTTAGGAGTTGGCAAAGACTGCTGGTGTGAGAAACTGTTCCAGAGAGTCCCAGGAGCACCTCCCCACAGAAGTGGTCAATAGCCTCTGTGGCTGGACCAGAGGGAAAGCAGAAGTCTGGGCTGGCTGTGAAGCCCAAAGCTTTTGGATCTCAGGAGCAGAAGCTATACAACCAGCACTTTCTGTGTCTCTGAGCTAGTGGAGTAGTTTTAGGGACCTTGATATCAAAGACCAATGAGAACTTAAGTCAAGTGGTTCTCATTAGTGGCTCATTTTCTTGGTGTGAGGGATAAAAGTGCAGAAAAAGCTAAAGCATCTCCCAGCATTTGGGTGAAGGGGAAGAGAATGACTACAGAAGATCATCCTTTCCCCAGGCAGTGACTCTAGAGCTTGGCATGACCCTGAAGCACGGTTGTATTGCATTCCCATGCTGCTGTCCCAGGCTGAGTGCCTGGCAGCACATCTCTCAGCCTTCAGGAGCTAAAAAGGGAGAGATTTGGGCAACAAGGGCAAGAAGACTCCAGCTGTGCTTTGAAAAGCCACATGAGCATGGTGTTTCTGGAGCCTGTAGGCTTGTAGGGGTCTCCTGGTTTTCTGGAAATTCCTTGGGGAAGCTGATATGCCATGCTTGAATATAACCAGTTGGGAAGCATAAAAAAAAATATACATGGAACAATGTTTGCACCCATTTTCTGGCATTTTAAGAGCCATCAGCCTGCCATCAAGTCAGTGGAGCACTACTGCAGGTCTCAGATCAGTCCTGTAAACTGGCAACCATTAGCAGACAGGAGTCTGACCTTTTAGTGTTGAAGAACCAGCATTAAAAGAGGACTCTGGAGAATGGTCCCAGGGCTGAGGAGTGAGCTGATGAAGCATTGTTCCTCACAATGGCCAAACGGTGATGTAGCAAATCTTCACTGGTGGTAGAGAAGAAACTCCAGAGCAGCTGCAAAACAACTGGCCATGCTGGCCCTCCAAACGATAGCGAGAATTCTCTGAAATATCTGAGACTCTTGGTGCCCTTGCATCTGGCTGTTTGCATGCTTAGGGTAGATCCACTGCTTTGGGGCCCATCCACTTGACATGTTTACTGTGAGGGTTTGTTCGCTCTTCTGAACACTCGCGGATTTTGGAAAGCAAGGTGCAGCCCACAGAAACAAGATCTAGTCTTTCCAACCACACAGCACCAGCCCTTTTTGAGCCCAGCTCACAGCTGTGAGCCATGACAGATTGTAAATCTGAGGGCTGGAGTGGGAGAACATCTGGGTGGCCACCAGAGAGGGCTGGGGGGAGCTGTCAGGGGCACTGCCTGGCTTTTGATCAGCCCTAGGAACTGGCAACGTTCAGCAAGCGCTAATCCACTCTTTTAGTGATTCTCAGCAATCAGCTTCCTGTCATAGCTGAAGGAGGGAAAAAGTTACTTGAACACAAACCTGAGGGAGCTGGTGCTGAAACATACCTTTAGCTTTTTTCTGAATTTCTTTAAATTATAAAGAGGAAGGTAGGAGGGAAATACAAAGAAATATACACCAAATATTCCCTCTACAGAGTCTACAGATTAACTCATGGTACGTTTTCAAACAGAATCTTTGTCTTTGGGTTTTCTGTTTTCTTGAGATTTCACGATTTAGAGAAGGGACTTTAGGCTCTTGTGAACACACAGGCAACCATCAGGATAGTCAACTGTGGCTCCTTCTGCTGGAGCCTTGTCCAGCCTGGTAGATAGCTTCACATTTGTGTGCAGCCTTCCTGTATAAAAAGGATAGAATACTGTTCCCTTCATAGAGAAGAGGAAGCTGAGAGCCTCAGCTCATGCTGCAAAGCTGTGACTGGGAACTAGATCCAGCTCCAATGATCCCAAATGCCTTAGCTGTAAGAGTCTCATTGTGAAATCCTTTGTTTGAGCTGTCTTTTCATTTGCATGGTGCTGTTTCTGCATTTGATGGACCACCCTAGAGCGCATGTTGTCTCCTCAACCCAAAAGTGGATTTAACATTTAATTACTGTCAGAGCATGAACTCTATTCACTTGCTGGGATCACGAAACTTCCTACAGAAATGCTCATCGGCCGCAGAGAAAATGATGCCCAGTTAAAACTTAATTCACAGATGGGAAAAAAAATCCTCTAAAGACTGACCATTTGTATCACAGCTGTCTTAAGGGGAAGAGAGACTAGAGACTTGCTGTGCTTTGTAGTTGAAACTGGAGTCAGTCCCTAACTCAAAGATTTATTGCTCAGGCAGGGTCCCACTGGAGGCTCAGCACTCCCTGGCCTGTATGATGTGAATGGAGCCACAAGTCAGGTGGCTTTCCCAACATCATGCTTTGAATCCAGCTGATTCAAGTGCAAAACTGAAAAAGTTCCATTACAGCTCCTGACCTGTGGGACAGCCCTGCCTCTCTGAATTTAATAAGCTTTTAAGTGGGACCAGGTATGCAGCATAAGCTAGAAGAGTCCAACGGAAACCTCTCACTCACTGGTAGCCACAACCATGTTCTGTAGGTCCAACCACCAGTGTCACAAGAACATGTAGAAATGTTCTCTACCAGCAGAGTACATGTCGCTGTCCTTGATCCTAAACATACAGGCTGAGTTTTAATTAGCAACACACATCCCAGAAGAATGGCAAGATGTGTCTGAATTTACCTCTATCTTAATTGCATCAGGAAGTTGCCTTCTGGCGCTGATCAGCCTTGAAGCTCTTGGCACATCTCATGCTAATGGAGCAAGGCTGCAACTGGCAGCTCCTCCCAGGCTCTCCCTGGGCTCTTATTCACCAGGCTCTGAGTAGCACCTGCTGCAGGTGAAGCCTCCTGGCAGTACCAAACTGGTCCAGTGTTCCCGTGTGGGAGAAGAGGATGCTCTACTGAGCCACTTCGGTGCTGGCAAGCAGAGGAGTTACAAGGCTGCAGTGGGATGGGGTGCAGTGGGAAAGGGTAATTGAAAGGGTGGGAGGTTTATATGAGGATCATCCACAGGGTGAATCTCAAGATTGGATTTGTCATAGAGAAATCCCACTTTGTTATTCCAAATTATCTTGGTTCCAGTTCAGTTCTGTGTGGGTAGAGATGAATGTAAATGTGAATGTGATACGTGTACACACAGAGCACAGCCAGACTGACACCTCTACAACCATCTGGCTTCTCTCACACTTGCTACTGGTTCTGCTGTGCCAGGGACTGCTGTGACCCCACTGATAAGCAGGCACAACTTGTCAGAGCACAGCCCATTTTGCCATCCTTAATGCCAGCTGGGAATGCAAAATGGGAAACTGTGGGGCCAGGGGTTAGAGCACATCCCTTCCCCACCTGCCCCCTTATTCCAGGAGGGAAGATGGACTCTGGTGAAGCCCTGGCTCATACCAGCCCCCCTCCTCTCTCTATTCAGGCTTGCTGTATTTCTTCTCCCTGCCTAATTTCCCTGTTAGGGAGTGTGGCCAGGCTCACTTCCTCTCCAAAGCAGATGTGAGGTTTGGGACTGCAGCTCCTGGGCTATATTGTCCTGTACCAAAGCCCAGCCATGTGGTGGCCTTGATTTTGCAGCACACAGTGAGTTCAAAGTGGCAGGGAGGTACTCGTGTTGAGCACATATCCCTTGTTATACTGGGTGGCCCAAGCCTGCTAACAGCTTTAACTTAGGAAGCTGATGGTGGCTCTCTACATGCTGTGTCTGCCTATTGGTTTGGCTGAGCTAGAAACACATCCCTTTCACTCCCCATGGCATAGCCTATTCAGGGTCACAGAGTGCCTCTGCTACCATGAGAATCATGCATCCCCAAGCTCCCCTCCTCCACTTGCCCTTTTCCTCTCGTGTTGCAGCCTTAGAGAGAATTGCAGAGGAGCTTCTGAGGTCTGAGAGCCTGGCAGCAGCATCCCTGCCTGCAAGAGCCTCAGAGTTAGAGGGTGATGTCCAGTGGCCTTCTTGGAGTCCGTGCCCCAGGAAGGAGGCAGCAAGAAGGTCTGCAGCTCTCCAGACCTTAGTACATGTGAGCAGACTTATTCCCTCTTCTCTGACCTGGTTCCTTGGACACAAATGTGCACTGTGGCAGAATAGGGTCTGTATATGGGAGAGGCTGAGCTGGAACAGGCACTGGGGCGGAGACAGCCTTCTTGGTGATTGCTTTTCTTTATTTAGTACCTACTGCTGGAGGGCAGCTTAATCCTCCCACTTGCCTTTCTTCCCACACTAAATGCAATTGCTCAGACTCTACACACCTAGGTGCTAACAGACTAAACAAGATGAAGGAGCAGGGGGTGTGTAATTGTGATACCAATATATGTCACAGCTTATACAGCAGATAATTGGTGTGTGCCAAAAAGGCAGTGGTAAATGACTCCCGGAGGAGATTTCTCCCTAGAAGAGCAGCATTTCACACCACCAGCCTCTGTAATGAGGGGAAAACGACATATCCTTAGTCCCAGGGGGTCCTACCATGAGCTGTAGGCAACAGACTTAGCTCTCCTGTGGCAGCCCTCAAACACAGCAATTTGCTTTACTCCAGCCAGTGGATACACCTCGCGCTTTCTCAGTTTGTTTTGACACTCTTCTACTGCAAGACCATATTTAAAGAAAAGAAATTAGTTGAATTCTGCCAAACCAAAGGGTTTGACGTTTGATTGCAAGTTTTGGGAAGAGAGATAAAATGAGGTTTTTTTCTCAGCCATGACCACTTAGAGTTTGGTTGAGACACTTCTCACCACAGCAGTGCAGTCTTTCAGAGCACACTACTTTCTTAAGCCATCTTTTTCTTTGGGGCTCTGTGGTTTTTGTGGCAAGTCTCAGGTTTCCTTGTCAGATTCGGGATCTGTGTGTCTGTCCTCAAAACTGCTGAGCATGTCTCAAATGCCCCCTTCCCTACACACCTAAGATATGAGTTGTTTTTTAGGTATTGTTTTCTATTGCTCAGGGGCTGAGAAAATGCCAGTGAAATAGGGCAGAGCTTGACGGAGAATGAATTTCTCTGGAGGAAAGAGAGAACCACAGATGCCTGCCCTTCTATTCCTGTTTACCTTTGCTTTCAGGAGGTCAATTAAATTGTGGGCATAAACTTACACTGAGGTTTGCAAACTGATACTCACCAGAAAGTGTTCTGGCGTCACAGAGCATTTTGTGTTTCAGTTTCTTCTTTCCCAGCTCCTTTACGGCTTGCTAATAACTTGCAACACATGTATCCCAGAAACATTATTTACACAACATTTTTGGAGAATCACAATTAAATTTAGTTAAGAAAATTCCCATTAAGATGTTAGTCATGTGGAATGACCAACAAGCCATTTCGAACTTGGACTTTCCCATTTTTTACGTGTGGTACAGCTGTGGGATTTCTTCATAAGCAGTGATTGAAAGGTTCATAGTTTTTAATTCTGTGTATGTTGAGAAGGGGTGTGGAGAGGTAATGGTTCAGGAAGCAAATACTCATTTGGCCTCCTACCCACTCAGTTACCCCCTTTCACATGGGACATAACCACCCCATGGAACTTATTGCTGCAGGATATTGTGGAAAACAACCATCTCAGTGGCTCAAACAGCACAGCAGATGATGTGAAGCCTCTCATGGTCAAATACAGTGGTCTAGCCAAAGCTCCATCTCCGGATATATCTGCAGTGCAAGCTGTCAGGAGCTAAAAGGGTGCAGAATGGAAAAAGATCCCTCTGTCAAGGATCAGTTTTTATGCTTTAGCTCCTGTCAAAGCTAGGAGAATGAACTAGGTGGACTTTTGATCTGACCCAGTATAGCACTTAGTTCAAATTTACACTGGCTGGGAGTCAAGCCTGGTTTCTATCACAGTGTGTTGTGCAATTCTTTCTTTCATTTACAGTGTTGTCCCTGCCATCCCACAGAGGTTAGTGAGTTTGTATCTCAAGGAAAAGGGAGAGTATTTTCTGACTGCAGTCACATTTGTACCACTAAGGCTTACTCAATTCTGCTTCTGAGTTCTTACTCAGAGAGCTGCTTGCGCTTACTTCAAAGAAGTGCTTACCTGCAGCTGACTTGAACAGGGATCTTGGAGTGAGGCTCCATCAGCTCTCTATCCATGTGATGGTTGTCCCCTCATTTTATCATCCATTTTCTCAGTACTGGGCTCTAACAGAGCCTCTCTTAGGCTCTCCCTTCTGTCCTGACACAGAACCCAAGAGCAGCTATCTTAGGCCCTCAAGTGAGGAGGAGCTTTTCTTTGCTAGACTGACCTAAAGAGAAGAGTCAGCTAACTCAAGAAGAGCTTTTCAGGAAGAATTAATTGGATATAGTGTGTTTCAAATTCTCTTAGTAAAGTCCTGAAGTCAAAGGCAGAGGCTGGTAGATCTAATAAGTGGAACTGTCTGGGGTAGTTGGGACTTCTGTCCACTCACCATCCAGGCTCTTCTACAAATTTGCAAGGTTGCATTTGTTGGCAAGTCTCTATTTTTAGCATCTTGAGATCCCTTGAGTTATATAATACTCCTGAATTTCCCTGATCCCAGAGCCTGACATGCTTGCACCCAACCCTCGTAATACTTATCCTTCATTCCACTTCCCTCCCTGGCATGGCTCCCTCACTGGTCAGCAGCCCTTCTTCACTGCCACATGCTGATTGCTTTAATGATCTAGAAAAGAAGATGTACAATAATACAAGAAGGATGTGTAATGAGGTAAGGAAGATGTACAATGAGACAAAAGCAATGCAAATGCCTCCTGGATAAGAAAGGACTTTACAAAGCTTGGGGAGTCACTCCTCAGTGGTTCAGTGAAGAGGGACCCCCATTGCAAGAGAAAGTCAGGGTGATGAAAAGAAATAAAGGCATCCTGGAGCCCTTCTCTGGCTCGTGGGCTTTATGGGTCTCTAGGTGATATGTAGCGATGCTCAGGCTGGAGGCTGGCACTCTAGTCATGGTGGGACCACTGCTGAGGTCCCAACACCTTTGTATCAGCTGCTATGAGCTACAGGTCTGCTCACCCACCCCTGTGGGAGATAACACAGTGATAGTGGCAAGACCCTGAGGGTTCCAGGATGAACATTGCCTCAGGAAGGAGAAAGGGAGTCATCAATATGAGTGTGCCAGTGGTCTTGAAGGGGGCAGTTGGGAACACCTGCCTTTTTCCCTTTTAGGCACAAAAGTGATGGACGAAAAAAAGTTAAAGAATGAGGAATTCCAGTGAAATACACATATTTTAACACCACCCATAAACTCAGCAGTACTCAGAAAGGGCCTGGGTAGCTAGAAGGCACAGGGCCATTGCAAATAACAGTAAGTTATGCAATTTTTCTTCTCATTCTTGTTGCTGGCTTCTGAGAGTTGGCCTAGGGAATTTTCCTCTCAGGGAGTGGGGAGAATGTCTGGCTTCAGTTATCTCTGTACCATCAGGCAACATCTATAATTTTGAAGGCCGTCAGGAAGGCTCAGAAACACTGCAAATAATGACCACTTGTATCAGAAGGAGTATGAGTTATCCTGCTCCAGGACCTGTCTTTGGCTGCTCATTGACTGAGCTGCCTAGCTGGCAAGTATACCCACGACAGAGGATGAAGGACAAAAATGTGCTTACCCCACACTTGACCCCTCCAAACCCTGACATCTTATCTAGGAAAGTGCTGGACATGTTGGACATAGGATGGAAAGAGGAATTTATTCCATGTTCACATTTCCAGTCGTCCCCTTTCTTTTTTTCCTCTGGTGCTGCAAGTACAGTTTCAGACTTTGGCTACAACACCCGCCATGACCACCCACGCTTTAATGTCTGCAGCACCTGTAGAGAAACCTGGAGCATCCTGCATTTGGTTGCTTGATTCCACCAGCTACCAGCCTGGGGATGACCTGGCTGTCATGGTGACAGCCTGGAATAACAGCTGGACCTTCAGGGTGTAGAAAGAGGGTTAGATAGTGTCAGAGTGATCTGAAAGAGAGGCAAAAGATTGTCTGCTCCAGAGTCACTACAGGCTTTGTGTTGAGCCAGTTTGATGGAGTCAGCAGTTCTCAGGACTGCTCAAGACTGTCATACCCCACCTGTCTGGGGACTCCAGAAATACTGAAAGCTGGCATTTTGCTTTATTAGTCAAGTGCTGTTTTCTTGTGGCTTTCTCTTAGCTGCAGTTATAGCCTGTCTAGTCATTAGCAGCTCCAGGCTGACACACAAGCAGACGACTGCTCACCACTCATCAAATGCTGAGCTTATCTGCATGCTTTCAGTTTTCATGCAATTTTTAAAAGTGCAAACAGATGTAATAAGATTTTTATCTCATTATCTTCATACGGTTTTTATCCCCATTAAACTTTCAAAGAAATACTACATGTCAGCAAGTTTTTGGTCCAGCAACTGTAGAAGCCCCATGCAAAGAACAGCCCAAAGCCAGGTAGCTTGGTTACATAAAAAGCTTAATGCTCCAGGACTGAAGTGCTGTACAAACTGGAGTCTTAACAGCTCAGACTGATCCAAGTTACAGAAAACTGTCTTTCTTTTTCATATGCTCTTCTTTAATTTACAGTTCTGAACATCTTGGTGTGAAACACCCTCTTCTCTCTTCTGATGAACTGCTTGCCTTCAGTGCATGTTGTGTCAGCCCAAGACATTGTCTCTTCAGAGTAGTCCTTGTGGTTGGAAAGTGCTCTTGCCGATGTGCTGCAGGCACAAGGATGGGGATGGCACCCATCAGGCACCAAAGGGTCCCTGGTGAGTCTGATGTCCAGGCACCATGTCCACGCACTGCTGTCTGCTACACAACCCAGTAGAGCATTTGAAGTGGACTGGAGGATATTGTAAGAGTAAGTATGGGAGACATAGGGAGTTCTAGCACTGCAATGCAGCCATTAGAAGCTCCCTTAACTCTGCTTCTCCCCATAGATTTAACTTCACTTACTGGAGCTCATGCCTCAGAGCTCAGAGCTTACAGAGGACCATGCTGGTGCTCTTCTTCCAACAAAAATACCTCCTGCTTCTTTGAAGCTGGAATTGAACAAATCTTCCTTCAAGCTGCTTTACATTGCATCTAGTCCAGGCATCAGCAGGAAATTCATCTGCATTTCTGCATTACTGTGCCAGCAATCAGGAACTGCAGCAGCATCCCAAGGTGAGGTCTGATCTCTTCACTCACATCATCAGCTTTCACAACACCATAAAATGGTCCTGTGCCACAACCGACAAGAGGGCAAATCAGACAGACCTCTCCACTGTTCTGCCCGGGTGACAAGCACTCTCTATGGGCTTTGACTGAGCCACACAGAGCCTCCCACAAACAAAGGGGATGAGACAGATTCTGCTATGAAGCATTCAGCGTGTAAGGAGACAAAAGAGTGGTGGGATCTAAGAGGAAACAAATAAAGCTTTTTTTTTCAAGATCACAGTACAGGTCAGCAGCATTAGGTAACACAATGCTGAACTAAATACCAAAGTGCAGGTGCTTCCTGTAGGACTCCTTCTGTAGATAATTTAGTATATTGAGCAGGTTTTGTTACAGAAATGTTTAGGAAGATGTTCACTGCTTTGATTTGGGTTCACAGGCGCATCAAACATGTTGCAGCTGTGTATCGTTGGAAGTGAAACGAGCAACTGACAGTGTAGAATGGGGCAATCTGTCAAACCCATAAAGCCCTTTCTGATTCTCATTTCTAGGAATAAAAGAAACATTTGTGCAATTGCATGAACTGCTAAACATTCTCGCATTGTTATGCTGTTAACTCCCTTCTGTACCAGATGGAGGAAGGGCCATTAGACTTTTTCCAATCTGATTTTTGATAAGATTCTTTAAGACCCCTGTAAATCTTGTCAGAAAAGGTATTTGGCATTAAAAGAAATTGCTTAGGTGAGAAAGCTGGAATGTGGGGTGGTGTTCTGCAGAAAGAGCCTGCCCTTCTGGAGCATCCAGTCCATGCTCTATTATATCTGCCAAGGCAATTCTGAAGAAATAGCCCCATTGCCCAGTTTTCAAAGAAAATATCAACTGAAAAAAAAAATCTTTTTCTTCAGTTTTTCATTCCACTAAAATATTGATCTGGAATATTGTGAAGGGGTTCATGGATTTTCCTCTGATTATTTGCAGAGCTGTTTCACATCAGGATCACTGTTTCATGAATAGAAATGTAAATCACAGCTGAGCCACTAAGAAAGGTGAGACAGCTAAGATGGCAGGAATCCATTGTTTCAAGCCTTTCCCTCAGAAAGCTTTTTCTATTTCTTTTCACCGACATCTCATATGTTGTTTTTACTATTCCTTTTTTTTTCTCACAAAACATAATTAACTTAATCAGATTTTTGTTAAAGGAAGAAGCCCAGAGATAGGCTGAAGCCTCTCCTAAGCGCCTTTCTGTCTGGGAGGAATCTGAGTCCCAAATATTGAATGTTCCAGTCTGGCATGCTGAATGTCACACAAATATCAGCTGTAGTACAAGTGAAATGAATTGGTGAATCATTGGACAGTGGCTGGGGCAGCTAACAGTTCAGTCTCATCCTATTGTTACATTAGCAGCCCTGTTAAAAAAAAAAAAAAAAAAGCCTGAAAATTATCCAGTGTAAAAATATGTAATAAATTATTTTAGTGCAGACCCACTAACATTAACAGAACACACCCTGAACTTCCCCTCTAAGATCAGCTACATTATTTTTATAAACATTTGTTATCACAACTGGCCTTTTTAGAGGGTTCAGAATTTGCACCCTGGGTAGACAACTACTTAAAAAAGGAAAACTCACCAGACTTTCTCTATCTACACTTTGTACCTGATCCACTTAGCTGCCTAAGTTGTTTTCTGGGAGCAGAACCAAGCACCACTTTCATCATTTCACAGCAAGGCTCTCTCCACTCTCCAGACTTGGAGCTTCCTGGGGAGAACAGAGATATCATAGGGGATCAGAGATATTTTATGCTGTGAACCTGTCTTCTTCTGAGCAGTAAATTGCAACATCATCTTCTCTAAATGAGAAAACATCCACTCATGCAACAACCAGGTGGGCTACGATCCCTCCGCAAAGGGTTGAAAATCTCACTGGTTCAAAAAACCAGAAGTGTTTATAATGCCCTACTCAAGAAAGAGAAGCAAGTGTCAGGTTCAGAGTTTACTGCCTAAATGACCCAATATAAAATGAAAGAAACTGCCCTTTCCAGAAAGGCAGTATCAGCATGGGTGATATTTTTTTTGATTTTAAGGCCAATGAGGCCTACGTAGTTCATGACACAGACCAAACACCAACTCACAAAGTTGGAGCCCAGTTATAGCCATGCTTTACAGAACCTTTTGCTGGGTTGGCAGGTAAAATGAATTTAAATAAGGGAGAGCCACATGGTTGGTGTCTGCTTGAGGCTATAAAGCAGTGCTTAAACTTGCGCATAAGTAAGGAAATACAAGCCTAATGGAGAAAAATGTGAAGCTGACACAGCGAAGTGGCTGCAGTCATGGGTCGTGTAGCAGCAGTACAAAGGATGTCTGCAAGAGTGAATGATGAAGTGAGGTTCAGTGGCACGTGGATGTTTTGTACACTGCTTGTTCAATTCATTTATTCCATGTTGGCTGGCGTCACCTGTCCCAAAGATTTCAGGATGCTCCTCTGTCACAGGTTTTCAGAGTGCTTTCAGCTGTGGAGTCACTGTTTACATTCACCAAGCAGCCACAGCCACCAGCCAGCAATCACCTGCAGCATCCATGTCCCATCCAACCTTCTCCATAACAATGGCCAGCCACTCTCTTCATTAAACAGCTTCCCCTTGGACTGACACAATGCTCATTTTCCCATGTCTATCATGCCTTCTAGCCAGGGGCCCACTTGCCACAGCTGGCACAGGGGCTGTCCTAGCTGAGAGCAGGGACAACAGCTACAGCTGGCACAAAATGAGGGATGGTTCAGACAAAGCCAGTGAAAATACTGCAGTTCACACCATGAAGACAGACCCAGTTCTGTTGTTCTTGAGCTCTGCCCTGGGCTTTAGATGTGCACCACCTCTTTTCCTATCTCAGCATTTCTCCAACATCCATTACAGCACAAGCTTCCCCAGCTGGCCTGTGCCCTCCCAAACATCTCAAGCCCTGGCCACAGGCAATATCTTTCATTCAATTTTTTTGTTTGTTTTATTAAAATACTAACAGTAAATACATTAATTAGTAAGATAGAGTGAGTAGGAAACACGAGGCAGGATGGAAAGGTTTGATCAGCTATAAATAGCAGATAGAATAAACAGACAACTGAGAACCATGGGCTGTGAGGCTGGGTTTCACATGGAGGCAGCACTTGCTGCCAGGAGACTTCCACCAGTTTGTTTGTTTGCTTTTAAAAGAAAAATTACTTAAAATGATGGACTCCAGACTGAGCAATTTGACACTTTCTGGGAAAACATTAATACTTAGTCATCACTGGCAGGTGTTTTTCTACCTCCTATGCAGTACTTGACCCACTCTGCATGCCAGAGGCAAGGTCGGGCTTTTGGCATGGACTGCCCTTACCCCAAAACCTTGAGATGTGCTGGCAGCCTGGGCAGCTGCTTGCAGATTAGCAGGATGGGTCACAGCACCTTAGCTGAGCCTACAGGAGGCTTAGGATATTTCACAGAAATGGAGATTCTGGGAGCAGGAGGCATGGTTAGATGGGAGCACATGGAGGGCTCCGCCATAGGGGCGCACAACAGGAGGGGATCCTGAAAGGTCCGAGGGAAACATGCACTGATGCTACAGATGAGCCTTAGAAACATTTCTGAGCAGGGGAAGGAAAGGATGCAGAGGATTGTCCTGAAATGTCTACAGAGCCTTCACAGAAAGGCTTCCCAGGGAGTGGGGATGGTGACTCTGAGCAGGCCTGGCACAAGGTGCTGGAAGCACTTATGGGGTGCAGAGGCTCAAGCATTTTGTCTTCCTAGGAAGGCAGGTTGTCAGGGAAAGGAGGGAGCACTCAGTACGGCTCTCAGAGTGGCTGTCCCAGGTCGACATGCGTGGCAGTGGACATGTTCCTGCAGACACCACAATGACTCCTCCTGGTCTCAGGCCTCCACTCAAAGACCACTGCCTGTGGCTGCTTCCACACAGACTAATCCTGCTTTCCCCCTGGCCATAAAGGGATACGCGCTTTTCTTGGCCATGCAAACATCACAGCCCCTTAAGAAGGTGACTGCACTCACCACCACCCTGGGGCAGTCCCTGTGGGTGAGGTCCTTGAGTGAGCAGGGTATTTTTCAGTTAAGTCTCTGCCTGAATGAAGAAAAGGCAGGAATTCTTAGCCTGGCTAATGCTCCACCACTGAATTTCAGCCATCACTGCAGTTGAGTTCAGTAACTTGTTTTTATCTCCCAGAACATCGGCCTGTCTGGATACAAAGCCATTAAGAGATGGTGAGCCCCACACAACCTCCACACATACTCTGTTTCAGTGTGTGCCAGCACCCCTGTACAACATGCCTCATTTCTTATTTACATTTGCCAGGCTTGAAACTGCAACCTCTGTTGATTGTTATGCCTCTCTCTCCTAGATTAAAGAGCTCTAAAAGGTCACCCTTTCAGTGTTATCATCTGCCCTCTGCTATTATTGCATCTCAGTAAATAAAAGGGACTTCCAAGTCATTATTTTATACCCCACAATGACAGTGCTTTTTCGGATCAATTAGTTTTCACTCCTCTTATCTGCATTCAAGCCTCACCTCACTTTCAGTGTTTCCATTGCCTGCTCAGGGACCTTTCCTGTGTCTCCTTTGACCTCTGGGAGAGGAGCTGAGCTGACTCAAAAGGGGAGCTTGGTGTGAGGACATCTGATCTGCTTACGGACCAGCTGACTTCATGCCGAACACGGCTGATGCCTTTGTGCATGTCTGAGCTTCTCACTGCACATCCTGGGAAGATAACGATTGCTGGCTTGCCTGTAAAGTTACATCCCCTTTAGCATGATCAGCTTGTACAAGACACATTCTTTTTTGTGACTGGGTACTTATCTATAAGGACTTTCATCCTCTACCTTGTGCTGAATTACCTTTCAATAGGAACCTCTCACCTGAAACCATCTTATTTTACACGCTCTCCCTTTCTATCCTGAAATACATAAAAACATCAGGGCAAAATCTCTTTCTGCAAACAACTGCAAAAACTAACTTGACTGGCGATGCTCTTTGGATTTTCTCTCCTCTCTCTTCCAAATTAGTCTTTTTTCATTCTGGCAAGTACCAATCCTATTCCCACTCAACACACAGAAACCAGAAACTAATCATAAGTGGGTCAGACCAACTTCATTGTCCATCTTGAGAAAAGTTTAAAACGTAAGCTGTCAACAACGCATAGTTAAAAGCACATTGAAAGCCATCAAAGGTCAGTTTGGACTACATGACAGCGAAATGTCTTTTAAAGGATGGTAGGAAACTGTGTTTAGTTTTTAAATAAAGCTTTTCAACCCCCTGCTATGGTTTTACAAAGTAGGAGCAGCATCACTGTTCCCCAAAATATCCTAACCACATCATGTTAGAAATGGAGCTTTACTACTTCACTTTGTTTCCTAGCTACAGACATTTTTTTTAGCTTAGTAGTAGAGATGAGCTGTGAAATTTGGCATTCAGACTGCAACTTCATAAAAGCCTTAAAAAACCTCATGCATATATACATATCTATCTATGTAGACATCTGTAACAATTACAGTTGCTAGCTACCCTAGTTCTCTTTTCAGAAATGTTTCAGTTACTACTGCCTCCATCCTGGTTATCCACTCATTCCCATCCTGGGGCCCCTGCCAGCCTAGTCCTGGACCCCCCCAAGTTCTGTCCCTACCTCACAGCCCCCTCCATCCCAGCCCCCCCCCAGCTCTGCCCTACACCCTT
This sequence comes from Picathartes gymnocephalus, assembly GCA_013390045.1. Lineage (NCBI taxonomy): Eukaryota > Metazoa > Chordata > Aves > Passeriformes > Picathartidae > Picathartes > Picathartes gymnocephalus. The sequence continues at coordinate 251,267 of WEKY01036108.1, forward strand.
TTCCCACCCCAGCCCCATCTGTTGTCAGAGCATTCTCTCTTCTGTCCTCTCACCCTTTCCAGCTCTACCAGTCCCTTTACATTCATCACATTAAAGAAAACATTTCATGGTCATCTCTTTTATCTCCTTCAGTGAACAGTTAATCAGAAAAAATGCTTTCATGTTGCTAAATCAGGGCCAGTGGGCAAAGCCAGGCTGACAAGAGACATTTTCCTCTGCTACTAACCTGGGCCAAATAGTATTAATTACAGAGGCTGGGCTTTGATTGCTGGAGTGTGGTGGGGCTGGCAAGAGCTCCCTCCTCCCCCTCTGCACCCTTCCACCACAGACCCACACTGCGCCTCCTTACCTGCCTGCCCTGTGCCAGCAGCCCCATCTCATGTCACAGCACAGCTGCAAGTGGGATCCCCTAAATGTTCACCTGGGCTGCTCAGACAGTAACTCTGGAAGAGTCAGGTCCCTGGGCTGGAGGACAGTCTAGCTGGGTGGTTGGGGTGTCCCTGTCCTTGCCTCCCCCATGCTTGTCTGCCCAAGGCAATGTCTTTCCCAGGACAGAAGCTGCTTCTTTCTGTCTGTTTCAAAGAACCTGAGTTCTGGGAGGCAACTCAGTAGACATAACTCCATACAGTTTCTCGGCCTGTGGTCTGTGTGCCACAAGTAGTCTGTCAGATGTCAAAGGGACTGCAAAATGACTGCAGACAATTTCTTGGGACAGACATATCCATCCCCACACATGCCACAAAGGAGCAAAGACAAGAGGCAGTGGGAGCACAAGGCAAATTGAGGACAATGTGCTACAACTCAGTCCTCCATGGGGTGGTCCAAAGGTGTTTATTGCTCTTTCAAAGAAAGAAAGAAAGAAAGAATCGGCCAGACTAGCCCCGCCGACACAAGAGACCCGTCTCTGCACATCTCCAAGGACACTGTGAAGGAAATGATGCTGTGCCCCAATCTGTGTTGGCAATAGTATCCCCCACGTCTCCCAGGTGGAAGGCGACAACCTTCCATCCCATAGGCGGCATCAGCAAACAACCGGTTACCAATTCTGCTGAATTGGCTTCCCACAAATTAGCAAAACAGGCCAAATCCCCAGCCAAAATGAATCACAGCTGAAACACTCTGCTTTTTAGAGACAGAATGCCACTAACTGCTTTCCCTGTCCCTCTCTGAGCTGAGCAGGACTTTACAAAAGTGACCACAGGAGGAATTTTCAGGGCGGTCACTCTGTTTCAGAGACCTTCCCTTGGGATGGGTGGCACAGCTGGAGGCCTGAGTCAAGCTGTGGTTTAAGCTGATTAAGGTGACTGTTCCTGGTGACCCATGATGCCAAGCCCTGATCCCATGCAGCTCATGGGCAGCATAATGGGAGCACAGCACTCCAGGAAAAAGGCACCTTCAGATTCACTACAAAACTCATCTGGAGCAGCCAGACAGGACAATATTTTTAAACACTTCTTGATTTGTTTTGAGTGTTTGGTGCTGTATATGAAAACCTGTTTCTCCAGCCAGTGTGAGCTGGAGTGTGAGCCCAAGCCTTTGCAAGCTGGGGTCCCACATTCCCATCCTGATACTGAAGACCCCTTCCTCCTCCTTCTCCGTGCTGCATCTGGTTTCCACAGGTTCACCTTGCCCCCTGAGTTGATGCTTTGCTCTACCCCGCACAAGCACAGAGGGAAGTAGAAGGGGTAGATCTGGTCTGTTTTTCCCCAGTCCACACTCGGATCTTCTACGTGCTGTGGGAAAACCATGGATCTGGTTTTCCCAGACAGCAACAACAGGTTGGAGTCTCCACCAAGGCAAATCAGCACGTGGCCTTGGAGGTCTGCCAGCATGGTCTAGCCTCTTAGACACATTTCCTCTGAAAAGAAAAGAATAGGACACCTGGGGTGATCAGGGCCCAGCAACAAAAGTCAGCTAAACCTTGATATAGCAGTAGCTTGCATGGATCCAGATGCTCAGGACAAGTTTACTCCAACTTTTTTGGCAATAGGGCCCTTTGACCTACCTGGATCTCTAGGACAAAAGACCTCAGACTTGTCAATAGCTTCATCCGCACCTTTAAATTACAGTATAGCCCTTAAGAGAATGAAATACCCAAGTAACTCAACTAGGTAGTTGTCCCCATGCTACTCCTCTGTATATTCAAATGTGTTTTAAGCTGACAGTGCTGTGTTTCTAGAATACAGTGTAGCAGTTACTGTGCAACACCCTGGAAGAGCTGTTGAGGAGGCAGAAATAGGCATTTTGCTGTCAAGGAGGGCACTACAGAGCCTAGGGGATAAACACATCCTCAGACAACATGCAATAGTGAGGGAAGCTAAGGCTTGAGTGGCCATTGCTGAGTTTAGAGTTAAGAGCCTGTTGATATGAGTGACAGCCCAGAGTCCTCATTGCAGCATAATTCAGACTACAATGCAGTGGCTTTTTATATTAACTTCAGATATTTAGGGCTCTCTTCATTGCCAGAAAGATGAGAATTTTTTTTTTTCTTTTTTTTTTTTTTTTTTTTTACAGTGGAAATGTAGAAGATAAGAACAGCCTGGATCAAATTAAGCTTCCACCTCACCTAGAGTTTTCTGGCAAGCTGGCTTTTGGTTGCTTCTGAGAGAAAGGCAAGAAGCTTTGCATCAGTGAGATAACATGCTTCCAAAAGAGTTTCTTCCTCAGAAGTTGTCTCTCTTGCTTAGAAGCTGTCTTCGGCCTTGAGGCAGGGTGGTTTCTGTCCAAAGCTACTTGATTTGACTTTGTTCTTTGTTTATTTTCAGCTCTGCAGGCTGTCACTGTGAATAATGGGTCTTTGGTGCTGGAACACAATTCTCAGATGAATATTGTCTTCCATGGTAAATTCCAGGACTGCTCAATTGCAGAATAAATCTTACCTTCATGTAGGGGGTGGCTCCTGCCTTTGGAGATGGAACAGGGTGCCAGGACAGCACCTCCCTGTCAGTGCACAGAAGGTCATAACTCCTCGCTGAAGTTCTGCCTGTGAGGGCCAGGCTGTCCTCCAGCCTGAGCAATGAGCTGGGCCTGCCTGAAGCTCTCCTGAGCTCCACACTTGGGAATCTGCTGCCACATGGTGGCATACACTCTCTCTTCCTGGCCCTAGGAATCCCTCCCTGGCTTCCAAGAGGTAGCACATGTGGAAAGAGCACTTCTGAGCTCTGCATTGTAACTAGCTCACCAAATTTCCCAGGACCTGTTCTGGAGCTGCGAGAAGCTTTTCCAAGAGCATCGTTTCCTGTTTGGAGCTACACAAAAGCATGAGAAATGATGGCAAAAAATCTGAGAGGATCTCAGGTGCTTTAGGGTCAGTAGGATTTGTTAATGAAAGACCTTTACCTAACCTGAAAACAGTAGAAGTATTTCCACTAAGCAGACCAAGGTCTGCATCCTTCTCCTTGAATTTCTGCTCTGCAGCAGGTGCAAAGGCAGCGCCACGCAGGAAAAGAAACTATAGAGATCATTCCTGTTCCTGACAAAGACTGAAAAGCAGAAAGGTGGTTGTCACAGGAGCTGGTGGACAGCATCACTCGCTCCGTGTGCAGCACTTTCAGTTTTCAATGCTGTGTTTCACTCCTTGAGGCCACAGGTTGCTTTGTCCTGGGTCAGGCAGCTGCGTGCTTGAGAAGACGCATTTGCACGGCAGCTGCTCAAAACAAGGCTGACTGCTTCCTTCCGGAAGGGTGGTGGCACCTGTGGGTGGAAAACCCATGGGAAGTGCCCTGGGGCCACCTTTGCTGTGAGGCAGCATGCTCAGAGCCTGTTGTTCACACAGTGCTCTGTGCACAGTGGCAGCTTTGCACAGCAGGCTTGGCTGGCTGGGAGATGCAAGGAGCCATCCAGCCAAAGAGGGAGGGTGGCAGAGCCATGCACCTGCCCAAAGGGTCACCTCGGGAGGGCCACTTAGTTTGCAAAGGACTTTGGGGAACTGGGCCCAAACCAATAATGCCTGGAGTCTGTAACAGTGAGACTGATGCCTGGCACTGACAGCATTCCTGCTCTTCTCCACATCAAGAAAAGTTGAAGTCCATCCAGCAGCAGCTCCTGGATGCAGGAAAAATACAGGTTCTGTGAAAATGGTGAGTTGCCACGGACCTTCCTTCCATCCCACCACAGCCCATGCCCAGTGGTAAAAGCTGCACCTATTTCCTCTTCCAGCTTCATCCCTGCTGCAATCCTCTGGCAGTGAGAATAATGCAGGGAGCAACACAGGATGGGAACAGTGACACTGGGAGCAGTAAAGTGTGAGAAAATAAGGATGGGGAGGTGTGGCCACTAGGGAGGAAGAGGGACTGTCCAAGAAGCAGAATGGAGAGGGGGAAAGAAACAAAGGTGCTGTGGGCAACATATTAGGAAACTCTGTGCTGTGGTGGGGTCTCTGTGTTGGCAGGACACTGGTGCCCAGAGGCACTGAATACTCAGGCCTGCAGAGCAGGGGCTAGAAGGACTATCTCTCCTGCAAGCCAAGTAGATGTCTTCATGACACATCAGGACTGCCCCATCTCCTGCCTCTGCTGTTCCTCAGCTGCCTGAGCTGTAGGGGAGAAAGGGATGGCCAAGGCAGGGGAATTTGCAAATGTTGGGACAAAACAGGCAACAAGGCTGTTAGAAGCTCAACCACTGTCATTCCATATGGTTTGTTGTCCTATGACAGTACATGCAGATAAGAGGGAGGCTTTGAGATTACCAGTGCCCAGCTGCGGAGCATGCAGGCACCCAGGAAGAGCCCTGGGACCATGCCATGGCCCATATGGCAGCAGTCAGGCCACTTACTGTTGGCTGTGCCTCTCTTCCTTTCCTCATGGAGATGGGCTACCCCCCTGCCACAGATCCTCTGTCCCCATTGCTGCTGTCTGCTATTGTCTGCTGCATTTTGTTTCATGGAAGAGGATTCACCGTGTGGGGCAGAGGCCATGTATGTGCCCTGGGCGATCACGCTCTGCCAGGGAGACCTCAGACACCAGGGTAACCCGTCTGGGTGATTAACAGCGGTGGAAGGTGCTGCAGAAGTGCTCGGATTGATTCCCCACAGAGGCACTGCGTGAAAGGGCAAACACATCAAAGGGTGTCTCCCTTTCATCTCACTGCTCCAAGCAGGCGGCTCCGAAGCACCCCTTCCAAGGACAATACGGGGGAGAACTCTAATAACCTTACAGTGTGGAGCCGTGCCAGCGCTCCCAGTGGCCGCTCTGGCGGCAGCTAAAGGGGCGCCTTCTCCGCTTCCACCCTAATTGCCCTTAATTGGCTCCTGCCTGCTGGCAGCAGAACGGCAAGGGCTCTCCAAGGATCACTGCACAAGAGTGACAACGTTCGGAGAAGCATTGTCAGCCCCTGCCTTGCCCCACCTCCATCACATTCTCCCCTACCCACCACAGCAATACAATAACCTTTCCAAGTAGGAGATTTTTCTGTCAGTACATAGCTTCTTCTTTCCAGGCCCTGCTCTGGAGGGGGCCTTGCCAGGGAGCTGGGGCAGGGGGGCAGGGCAGGGTCTGTGTACCGAACCCAGAGGAGGGGGTGTGTGGTAGCCCTGGGCTCAGGGGGATATAAGCATTGTCCCCTCATGCAGCATTGTGGCCCCGTGTCAGTGCAGTGAGCCCTGCTGCTCTGCTGTGTGCCAGGGCTTCCTGTGCAGATGACCAGAGCTTCGAGGTCCCCCATGGCAGAACCAGTATGCCAGGGGATTCAGCCCACAAAATCCCAGTTTCCCTAGAGAGAGGTGCTGCTGTCCTGGGGCAGCCAGGTGGGAATGGGGCTGCACCCCAGTGTGATCTCTTGGCTATGACCTGCACTGTTATCTTGGGGATGTGGAGACATGGTAGGGAGGGCTCCTCTCTGTCCCTACTCCATGTCCCAGTGCTGGGTGAGGGCACACAAAGCAGAGGGTCCCCAAAATCCCCCTTCCCAAGGAAAGGTTCTCCAGGACACACTGGCCCTTGGCTCATCTGGCTCCAGTTTCCTGTGGCAGACCTCCCTGCATTTTCCCCTCTCTGCCCGACACTGACACAAGCCATTCCCTTGTGTCAACAGGAGGATGGGAAGCCACAACACAAAAAACACCTTGTAGCTGTGACCAGGCACGTCCCCATCAGACTGCCTCCCTGCTCCTGCTTCCAGCCAGGACAAACTCTTGATGCAGCAGCAAAATACAGCCAAGCATCTTCCCAGTCCCTCGTGGTTGCCCCCATCCAGGCCAGGGCCAGTATCTGCAGGCAGCAGGCATCACAGGAGCAACCTGCTCCACGGCAAGCTGGCAGGGGCATGGAAACACAAACAGGACACAAATTCAGTTCTGATGGAGGGAACTGCAATGTCTTTCCCACCGAGGTTATTTTTAAACTGTTTATCAAAGGCTCACTGCTCTTGGCAGCAGGTTGGGCTATTTTTGGATGCCTGCTTCACCTCTCCACGGACACGTGCTGGCAAAGGCTTGCGCTTCTTTTGCCTGGCACCCTCAGACCTCGCACGGTCTCTGAGGTTTGCCCCGCTACGGTCACTGCTGTTTGCTTCCTCACATGTCGAGGGACCTTTTAAGCAGGATGTCTGAGCTTAGGCCCAGCCTCATTATGAGTCCTTATTAGCAAAGCCTCTCTCATCCTTTCCTGCTGTCAGTGGTGACACAGCTGCTTGGGTACGGGCAAAATACACACTGGTGCCTACTGTTCTCCTTCAGGATTGGTGGAGTTTGTCCTGACCTAAGCCTAGCACCCTGGAACTTTGCATTCAAATTTCTTCTCTGCTATTGGCTTTCCACTTGCTGCTGCCACGTCTCTTTGCCCATCTAGAAGAGCAAGGCCATGTTTCCCTACTCCACAGGACTTCTGGGACAAATAATTGGGACAGGATGACTGAGAACTCAACACTGTCCCCACAGGGCCTTTTCTCTGTGGATTGGTGAAGGACATGACAAGTTTCACTGAGGTGCAACATTGGCAAAGGTGGTCTGGTGAGGCAGGGCTCAAAGCAAGTGCAGGGAGCCTACAGGGGTGTGTGGAAGTGCAGTAGCTGTGTGTTGGAATCAGTGAAAGCACAGACTGGAATGGGAATGCAAAGCAAGCCATCAGGCTCTGAGGTTAATAATAGGCTGTCTGAGTCTTGACTGCGTAAAAGAAAATCAGTCCTTAAAAGAAGCTCACTGGCAGAGTGCTTGGCCCTGACAGAATTATCCACAGGAGCCCAAACAAATGACTGGCCTCATTACCGACCCGCAGCCTCAAGCATGGCTTGAGACACGCTGGGCTTACATAAAGAAATCAGCACTGTCCACACTGCCCCTGCAGTACCAGAGAAAAGGACTTGGAGAAGTTTCCCAAGAACCTCAACAAATTCAGGGATTTCCTTTTGTTAGCAAAGCACAAACCTTCTGCTGAAGGAAGATTTTCTTCATTCAAATATGATTTTGGAGAGCCAAAGGTACGTGCAGGCCAGGAGATTCTCCTCTAGGAATGAGGGCAGAAGAAAGCCAGTGCTGGCATGTGTGAGGTTTGTACTTATTTGTGAGATCTGTACTCAAAGAGAATGGATTTGTCTTTTCTTACAGGAAGTGACTGGATGAAAAGGTGAAAACCGCTCACTTGGGCTGGTTAGGAAGCTTCAAGCTATACAAGCACACATAACTGTACTCTCCAGCCCTGAAACTTAATGGACAGACTTCTCTGAAATGAGAGACTGGGTCAGGCTTAGGAGAAAATGAGGTGGAGCCCATGGTGATCTGTGACATCCACCACCCAGTCTGTGGATGCCCATGGAGATGGTGACCAGTCTGAGGCCACCTGTGGCCTCACTGGTCACCATCTCCATGGGCAAGATAGTCAGAGGGGACTGGAATTGCTGCCAGACCAACAGCAAAGACCCCACGGGGGAAATCCTTGGGATAAAGAATCAAGGGACAAATGCCAAGGTAGAAATATGGGTGAGGGAAGGGAGATGCACCTCCACACTGGGGACACAGAACCATATCCAACAGCACCCACAAGTGCTGGAGTGTGTGTAAGACTGCTGTGCCAGCACAAGGCAGTGTGTCTGGGAAAACAGGCATTCTGATTTCTACACAAGTCAGGAACAAAATGGGCAAGGTCACTGAGCAGCTCCTTCAGACAAGCACCAGAGGAGGTGACAGCAGCATGTGGCTGGCTGTGGGGGCCAGCACTGTAAGCGTGGCCAGGGCAAGCTTCACGGGGAGCACATGCTCATGGAGTGAGTCCTGCTGGTGCACTGAGGCTGCTGGCACAACGTGTATTGCTGGCACGCGGTCTCACTGAGGCAAGCTGCCCCCTGACATCTGTGGGCATGTTGGATGTAAGCAGACATTCCTGTGGTGAGCGAAGGTGATGCCAGGTGATACAGTCAGAAAGACACATTCACCCTGAGAGGGTGCAAAGAAAAAAATCACACCCTTGATCTTTTCTCTTAGTAACAGGGGCAGACTCACTATGAACAGTAGGATGATTGGTAAGTCTAGGGCAGGGAGCATGAGAACCTGAGCCTGCCTGAATGAGGGATGAGTTTACTGTTCCCAGTCAGAGAACTCAACAGGACAGACCTTCTGGGAAGGAAACAAATGGAAGGCAAAAATGAAAGAAAGAACGAAAGAAAGAACAAAAGAAAGAACGGAAGGAAGGAAGGAAGGAAGGAAGGAAGGAAGGAAGAGAGAGAGAGAGAGAGAGAAAGAAAGAAAGAAAGAAAGAAAGAAAGAAAGAATGAAAGAAAGAAAGAAAGAAAGGAAGGAAGGAAAAAGAGAGGGAGAAAGATTCCCCCTCAAACCTTGAGTCAGAGTCCACCTGGTTGCCTTCTGCCCTGGATGACCTACAAAAGAGAGATGGAGAAAAATTCATCAGAGGGCTTTGCACAGTGCTATGGCCAAGAGTCTGCCATAGCACCTTTGCCTTTCTGGGGTCATGACAATACAAGGGTAGATTTCCCTGATATCAGTGAAAAGAGCTCAGGCTGGAAAAGCTGGGGGGAAAGAACTTGGTGCAAGGTGGAAAAGAGACCAGGATTTGAAGGAACTGGGGAGAGGGACATCATCCTGGACATCACAAGGAACACTAACAAACACGAATGCAAGCAACCCCTGCACACTACTAAAGTCCAGAAGGGTCCTGGTGTCTCCTTTTTAGCCCTTCATCCATCATTTGAGTTGACAACATATAGGCCCTGCATATAGGCACCTTCATCTGACCATGTTTCTGTCACAGAGCTCCTCATCACCAGCCACCACTGTGTTTTGTACAACATCCTGATGGGTCAGCCACCTACCCCAAAATCTGGGCCGGGCCACCCAGCCCTAAGTGTCAGAGCAAGACCCTGATATGACACAGGAAAGGAGGGGAAACAACGACTTAGTCCATGTCAGCAGAGGCCCAGGGGTCCCAGCCCCACCTGGCAGCAGAACCCTTCTGCTTTGGGCAGCAGGAGCCGGGACAAAGATTCAGTCGTAGGCACAGCAGCTGCTTGGAACACGCTGCCCCCCCCCATGGGGGACATGCTCCCTGCCTGGCACGGAGACCGTCCGCTCCTCCTTTGTGGCATGAAACAAAGAGCAGAAGGAGGGAAGGAAGTGACTTCTCTGGAAGCGATTGTGGTGGTGGGATGAGCACTCATCTCTTTCCAAACAGACCAAGCAGTGATGCCCCCGGCCCTTCTCCCATCCCCTATTGCCTCCCATTCACTGCCGGCATCTCTTTCTGTGCCCTCCGCCTCTCCTTATGCAACAGGGCGAGTGGGAAAAAAAAAGAAGCAAAAAGAAAGCCGGAGCGAGGGAGGGATAGGGCACCGGCTGGCAGGCAGACAAGGAGCGCGGCAGGGGCGGCTGGGAGCCCGGGACACACGGCCTCTGCCAGGGCCTTCTGGGCAGCGGGCATGTACGTGCGGCCGGCAACGTGCGCGCCGCTGCGAGCGGGGCCGGGCACAGGCGCGGTGTGCCGAGCGCCCGGGCTGGCACCCGCCCTGCCCCCG
>WEKY01036108.1:261288-294143 GCA_013390045.1 Picathartes gymnocephalus
TCCCCGCACCGGCCCCCATCGCCGCCGGGCAGCGGGGCAGCCGCTGGGTGACGGGCTGCTTGTCCCCGGCCAGCCCCGCGGGCAGCATGTGCCACCGCGCACAGCCCCGGCCGCTGCCATCCAGGTGCTCACGAGTTACCGAGCGGGCAGGTGTGCGGCTCTGTCTCACCAGCCGGCTCGCCAGTTTTGACCTAAGAGGGAGAAGCTGTGACCTCCACTGTCCCAAGGCCGCATGCCTCCTCCCGCTGGCCCGCGTGCGATGCCGTGCCGGGGATCACGCTGCTGCTGCTGCTGCTCCCTTCTGCTTGTTGTCAGCAGTTTCAGAGCGGTTCCCAGCCCGGCACAGCTCCCACAGAGCACCAAACTCCCTCCCTTCGCTCAACCCCCTGCATCCTGGCCACCTCCTGCACTCCTCTTTGGGAGCATCCTGCCCTGCTCCCACTTCTCACCCACAAATTCAGGAGCAAAAGGAAGTCTCACTTGTACTCCCAATTCAAAAATGTCTCCCCAAATCACTGAAAATTCGTATTCTGCTCTCAGACACAATTTCCCCGGGAAGGGAAGGGAAGGGAAGGGAAGGGAAGGGAACTGACATAGTGGAGCATTTCAGAGGACAGAGTGCACCTCTGTGCATTATGTCACAGGCCAGCTGGCAGTTAAGTCAGTCTCCTTCTCCTCATCTCCTGAAAATGAATGAGGTTTCCAGATATTTTGGAGATGGTTGGTGTGCTGCACCCATTAGTCAGCAGCTGTCAGTAACAGTTACACACACGTGGGTGACACTGCTGGGGTAGGAAAATCCCTGGAATATCACACACCAGACAACAGGCACGTAGTGACTTGATTAGTCAAAGCCACCCTTGGCACGACTACGAATATACCAGCACCACAACCAAGGTGTCCCTACGTCCCTGAGAGCACGTAGCGCTTCTGTTCTCCGGGGAGGTAGCAACAGTGTGGCTATGCAGGGATAGAGCCCGCAGCAGCTCCTGTGGGTCAGGACTACGCTGCCAGCGCCTGTCAGCTGTGCTTCTCTGCCATTGGCATCTGCACCTGCACACTTTTGGGACATCCAATCCAAACGACTGCTCCTCAGAGGGGAGGGGTTTCAGCAGCTGAGATCCTCTGAGAAAGATACTCATCCTGCAGCAGACGAACCCAAGGGGAAGCAGTAGCATATGGGTTTGGGGGTGGCTGGTGCCTTTTCAGGGTACTGAGATGCTCCTGGGCAGCAGGTTACCTCCCTTGCTGGGTGTCACTTGCAGACCAGTCCAGTGGGCATTGTTGCAGACCCCTGGCTCTTTGCAAGGGAAGCACAAAAAAGGCTGTGGGCAGGGAGAGACAAATGTCATGGGGAGGAAGGAACACCAGCTTCTGAGCTCACATAAATCGTGCTTGTAAATATTTTATTCATTTCTCAGTTACTCACTGTAGAAGGCTGCTATCTGGCCTTTGGCTATCAGAGAGCAAAAGCATTTAAGAGCATTAAGTGTACAAGCAGGCCTGACATGTAACAACTTCTGCATGAAGGCAGCACTTTTCAACTTCGTGTCCTCACTGTGGTTTGCTAGCCCAGCCCCGAGGCCCTGGCTCTGCCCCTGCCCCTCACCCCTGCCCTGAAGCATGCCTGACTGCCACCTAACACGTCATGTACACAGCAGATTTATAATTCATACTTCTAGTCACGGCAAAGTGGGGGGTGCCAAATAATAACCCAGGTTTCTTGCAGCAGATGAGTAATTATGTGTCTATAAAACTGGAAAAAGCTAGATCGGTGATGGGCTGCCACCACATTCCCTTCAATGGAGGCAAATGAGGCAGAGCTAATCACATCCTTCATTCACTGCATCCTGCAAACTGCCTTTGCAGTGCTCAGTGAGGAAGACTGAGCCTTTGATCCAGGTAGCCCAAGTGGAGCAGCTAAGATGGGTAGACATGCAAACAAAGCCCAAGATCCCAGGTCCAAACCAGCTCTGGAGAGTTCTCCAAATGTGTGGGCTGTTCAGTTCTGTACTTCTAGTGGAAAAGCATCTTGGCCTGTTGGCCAAGGCATGCCACGGTCAACAAAAGCGTGTTGGACTTCATTTCAGACCACTGGGCACAGTCCTGGGGTGATGTGGCAACCCCTCTGCCACCAGGGAAGCAAGCCCTCTTCCTCACAGGGGAAGAGGAAGAAGGGGCAAGAAGTAGCAGGTGGGAGGCTGGGATGAGTAGAAAGCAGGTATGAAATGTGTAAGAAGTGGTGTGGTCAGAAAAGGGAAGGGGCAGGGAGGAGAAGACAAGTTAAGAGATAAATTGAAAGGACCAGAAGGGAAGAGGTTGTTCAACGGGAATTACAGGTGTTGTTAAAACTGAGAAATATCTGGAACAGAGACTGCCTCCATGGTTGCCCAACCTCCAGGCCTGGATCCCAAATGAGCAACAAATTAAAAGATGTGTGAATTTAAAACATCTTAGAAGGGAGATGAAAGGGTGAGAATTACCAGCATTCAGAAAACTGGTGGAGACATCCAGACCCAGAGAGGCAAATATAGAAAGAAGCTGGAAATGCAAATACAACCAGGTCTCTGCACCGAAATTCCTAACACACGGGGGATAAAAAAGGAAATGATGAAGCTGAGCTGGCACATGGGAAACAGCCTGGGCCTGCCATGTGCCACCAGCACTGCTTCAGAGGAGCTTAGCACTGGAGCACTCCATTAGGGAAATGTCACTCTGGAAACAGTCTAGTTGGTGGTGAGATCACTCATTCTTCTCAGTTGGAAACCTGACCCTGTTGCCAAACTTATTTTCCAGGCTGGAAGCTGATGCTCATGGAAAACTTTGGCCCTGAGGCCCAAATAGAGATCCTGAGCTTGTCGGTGCCAGTGCTCAGCACCCCAGCAGTCTGCACGGCCATCTCAGAAGTGTCTCTGGCCACGTTGCTGCTGGGTCAGTGGCTCAGCTGGGGAAGATGAGCACAGCCAGCATGACATGGTGGCAAGTCACACTCTACACACTGTCACCAGCTCCCAGGCAGCCGTGGGCTGGCTAAATTTGGGTTGGCTTGGAGTGCTCATTGCACGATCTTCAATGAGATTTTACAGGGGCAAAAGCCTGGTAGGGGCGTAAGAGGGCTCAAATACCTGGTTTGATATTAGGTCCCCTAGCTGCTATTAAAGGGAGTTAATTTCTCCTGGATCTCTGGCAGCAGGAGGAGACATGTTTTTAGAAGCCTTTTCTGGCTCCAAGCATCACATGAATGAGTGTGGATGTGTCAAACCCTTTCAGCCATGGCTTTGTCACAAAGACATGACTCTGCCAAACCACCATCCTACATCTGAGGTTCTGGGAAACTTACACGGTGCCATGCTAGGGAAGTGAGCCATTGCATTGGCGGGGCACTCTCCCCAGCCCAGCGCTACGCTACCTGCTGTCCGTGCTGCTTCAGCTGCTTTTCCATAAGCAGTTGGCCTCAATCCAAAGAAAACAGCAGCAGCGCGGCCATGTCAGTGCAAATGTCTGTGGGAAAGCTGGGCCTGCCGTGGGCGAGCAGTCTTCATGGAGCTCAGGAGGGGGGGCTGGGCACGCTCCAGGCCCTGTGCCTAATATTTGCCGTGACACCCAGATAATATTTGTATGCGGCTGGCAGGTGCTCACCTCGCTTTGGCTGGGGCAGTATTTGAGTGTGGTGAAGGTGTGAATTATACCGTTTCAGGCACTGTGGAGCATTGAGGGATAGCCAGGGGTGCAGGCATCTATCGTGCCTCCAGCTGGGGTTGCAGGCAAACTCCTGCAAAGCCCTCACCTCCCTCCCTTGCCTTCCCTGTAAAAAGCACTGGCCTGATGGGACAGGGCAGCCCCAGGAGCCCCCAGCCACTTCAGTCTCAGGCACGCCAGGGAGAACCAAGGGACAATACTCCTGCGGAGGAGCTGAATTTGGAGAGTCAGAAGCGCATCATTTGGGACGCTGTAGTGAACTGAAATGCCAGGTGCCCGGATGGAAGGGTGGCGAGCGTCCCTGCTCCGGCCGGCAGTGAATAACCATTAGCCAGGGCGCCTACAAAGGCCACTGCCTGTGGGCAGACGTGATTGCAGGCACAGCCTCGGCTCCCGTGCTTGTGGGAACCTGGCGGAAACCCTCCCGGTTTCCCCTGGTCTCGGCTCAGCTGCTCTGGGAGATTTGCATTGGCAGCAGGGTGGCGGGGAAGCTCGCCCGCCCCTCGCCCGCATGCTGCCAGCGTCCTGCCAGTGCCGGCAGCCTTTCGCCTCTGTGAACTTTTTGTCTCTCGTGTGAAAGGGGAGTGTTAATCAAAGGAATCGTTTAAATAATTTAAATGCCTCTTCATTAGAAGTGGGCAAATGGCACAAGGAGCCATGCAAGGAGCAGTACCTTTAGCTTGGAAGCACACCTTTGCCCATTCACTCCTCTCTCACCTACGGACATCCCTCCCTTCCATCACAGGTCCCTGGGAAGCTCAGCTGGCTAAGTACCCTGGCAGCCTGCAGTATCCCCACAGCTCCACGCTGTCCCCAGCCCAGCTGCGTGTTACGCACGGCTGGGTCAGTGCCCCATCCATCCCCTCTCCCAGCCTCCCACTGCTCTCCCAGCCCCAGGACCCTGCCCCCTTCCTGCCACCCCTCGCTCCTGACCCTGGTGTCACCTATAGCTGCAACAGCTATTCAGCCTATATCCATTACTAGATGAAGAATCCTCTGTAAAGCAGCAGAAAAGCTCTGGCTGTACAATGTGCGCAGAATGAAAAGGGAAGGCTGTTAACACCACTTGGAAAGGGGCCTGCATTTGACAACAAACACAGCCAAGTTTCGAGCTCCTTGCTAATTAGTCTATTAGCTGTATGAGCAGAGAAAGCCTCTCGCCATCCAGCGCCGCTCCGCTCTCCTCAGGAATCCCGTGCCCATCTCCGTGGTCCGGTGCTACGTAGGCATCACACCAGCAGCTGGCCGCTTGCCTGTGCCTGCACAGAAGAGCCAGCCAGAGATGGTTCCTTGCTGCCAACCTTCTGCAAGGGACAAAAGCTGCTTAAAAACTGGAGCCCAAGTCCCAGGTGCAGCCGGGATGGCAGGCTGTGGAAGAAGAGAGCAGCCTGCGGTAACCCACAGACCTGCACGACTGCTAGATGGACACCACCAGCCCCATGGTGCTGGCAGGAGCCGCTGGGAACAGCCCTGTGGGGAAGGTGTTGAGGAGAACCCATCCTCCTGCCAAGCAGCACACCTCCCAGTCACGCTCCAGTGCCTGCAGAGCCATCAGTCCAGGGAACATGCTGCTCCCTGGGACATATTCAAGCAGGGAACAAGCAAAACCATCATTATTCCCCCTGGCACATGAACCCATACACCTCTGCACCCCCAGCCTCTCAGCACCTTTCTGGCAACACGACCAGCCAGTCCAGCAGAGAGAGGTTCCTAGCGCATCAGCAGAAGCTGGGGAGCGAGCATCCATCCATCCATCCATCCATCCATCCATCCATCCATCCATTTGTCCAGCGAATGGGTTAAACAGCCCGTGCCCCACCCTTGAGGCCAGCCTGGGTTTCCAGGCGTGGAAGGGAGAGGCTTACAGCTGGGGATCATTACTGGGCAGCCATAAAGGAGGGTGGAGGCCTTCCTCCCACACTGATTAGAGGAGCTTTGCAACTGTATGCCCTGGAGCCAAGGGATGAGGTCCAGGGCTTGTTTACCACCTTCTGCAAAACAGGGGAGTTTTGTCCACACCAAGGGCAACATCAGCAGAACCCACCATGAAGTGACGTGTTATGTGCTCCCCAGAGCAAGGGGATCACTTGATGACCACCCAGTCTGCTTTGCTTGACTTCTCCAAATCAGAAGGCCCTGATTTGGCTGGCCTGCCTTAGCATATTTATTCATCTAATATTCTCCTGACCAGGAGGCAAGAGGGGATATTGTGTTCCCTAACCTTTTACTCCTGCTAACAGAGCCCACTGACAAGTCATGGGAACAGATACACCTCTGCTGCCTGAAAATACGGAGCAGCAAAACATCTGATTCAGTCCTGTTTTGTACAGGACTTGCAGGAATCAAGGGAAAAGGACAGGCAGCCTTTCTGACTTGAACACAGTGCAAAACCTCCAGATGCTGAGTGCTCTCTGCTCAGATAGTCCAAAAGACTCGAAGAAATTTAGCAAAATCCTAAGGGATGAACTAATAGTAGAGGAACTAAGCAGCAGCCATTTTGTTGTGTTGGGGAAACGACATGGGATGGCATGTTGCCTAGACATCCACAAATGAATGGAAACCCACATGCCAAGGGATGCCGGAAGCATGGCCTTTTCCTTGGAATGATGGGGAGTTCCACATGAAAAATGGATGACTCAGTCTCCTGAGCACCACAGTTAGGCAGGGAGGGGAAGAAGTTGTGGTACTTCTCCAAGCTCAGCCCCTGGAACAAATTTGCCAGATACAAAAATGAAATGAGATGAGATGTTTGGCTGGTGTGGCTGTTTCCCTGCTTCATGCCCTCAAGCAGCAAAGCTGTGCTGGCTGGTAGAAATCAATCGTGTAAACACAATCTACTTGGTTTCCAATGAAAGCTGGGAATGTCTGAAGGGCCAGCTGTAGTTTCTGAGGGTTGAATGGATGTGTATCTCTTCATCCAGCAGAATTGAACCAACTGCTGGGGAAGTTTCATCTTGGCTAAGCAAAACATCCAGAGAAGGTACTTTCCAAGACCTAATTTGTATTATCCACTGTGACCCCCTTCTCCTCCCTTCCAAGCACAGGGGATTTTGTAATCCCTGCAGGATGGCCTTATCAAATACTCTTGAGCTGCAGTGTGACATCTTGGAGGAAGCTACTCCCCTTGGTTTCATCCTGCACATTACACAAGGGCAATTCAGCCAAGGAGTTCGGAGGAATTATTTATTAATGGGTCATGAGATCACTGATGTTGCTTTTCTGTGAAATCACTGAAAACAGATCGTTGACCTCAGGTCCTTGAAAATCATATAAACCTGTGGGGAATGTCACTGCTGCAGACCTCATCTGTTCTTGACAGATGTTTATAGTACTGTGGCCTCTCTCACCTCAGAGCTGTAATCCAGACAACCATCAGCTCATTCATTGCAAATGTGCCTCCATTTCACTAATGTGTGGTGGGCTGGCTTTTTTGTGTCAGCGAGGTTTAGGGTCTAGTTTTTCCATGCAGACTCCACCCAGGCTCACCCTCTACCAGAGACACCCACTGCTTGAGACAGCTTTTACAGAGTATTTGAGTTTGAAGGAGCGGTTTGCACGCTTCAGCACCAGGCTGAACCAGCACAGACAGAAGAGGATTCCCCATGCAGACAATGGCAACTAGTCTGTGGGAAAAGGAAGGTAGTTCAGGTCTGCTCCGGACAGCCTTTTGCAGAAGTCTGGCATGGCTCTGAAGGACTCCTGTGGGTTCACCTTCATTCACACTGAGTGCCTTGAGGACTCTGCAGCTTCATTGCGCTCTCCTCCCAAAGGGCTGCTCTGAGGTCTAGTGGAGACTGAGCTCCCCTTCTCTTGCTCTCAGGAAACCTCGTTCAAAGACTGTTGTTTACTCCACATTTGCAGCTTACCTTCCCTTAGTAGTTTAACTTCAGCCACCACAAAGGGTAGGCTTCCTCCACCTCCTCTCTAGATCTTCACTTGATATCTACCCAGCACCAAATCAGAGACCTAGTCAAGAAGTCTTCCCATCTGGTTCTTGTACACAGGAATGATGTAATAAGCCTTTCTGGTTGACTGCAGATTTAGACGCCTCCACAGTGCAGCTAAACCACTGCATTTCCCATGGAGAAGTGATAGCAGCCTGCTGTCCTCGGTCATCTTAAGGGCAGGTCTGTCTGAACAGCAGGGTAAGCTTCATTTAGGCTTCCTGGTGTTGTGCCAGGTATCCTGCAAGGCTATTCACTTTTTGAAACAGAGAATATGATGTGGTGTCTAGAAAACATGGCAATGTGGGGAGAATCACTGTTATGCCCTTGTCACCCTGCAAACACCAGCTGTGCCTTACCATGTAAAGGTGCATGATCTAAAACAGGGTACCTGAGACATCACCTAGCTGTATCTCTGCCAAGCAGGCCTGATGAGTATTTGTAGCATCTTGGTTTTGGAAATTTCTCAAGAAGGAGATTGTGTCGGAGTTGGAGCATCTGGTTGGAGGTCTGTCACCAGTGGTGTCCCCCAAGGTTCAATACTGGGCCCAGTATTGTTTAATTTATCCTTGGATGAAGGAGCAGATGCCTCCTCAGCCAGTTCACTGACTACACAAATCTGGGAGGAGTGGCCAATGCCCCAGAGGGCTGTGCAGCCCTTCAGAGGGACTTTGACAGGTTGGAGAGATGGGTAGGGAACTGTCTGAAATCCAACAAGGGCAAATGCAGGGTCCTGCAGCTGAGGAGAAATAAACCCAGGCACCAGGACAGGTTGGGGGCCGACCTGCTGATGAGCAGCTCTGCAGAGAAGGACCTGGGGGTCCTGGTGGACAACAAGCTGTCCATGAGCCAGCACTGTGTCCTTGCCGACAAGAAAGCCAATGGTATCCTGGGGTGCATCAGGAAGGGCATTACCAGAAGGTCGAGGGAGGTGATCCTGCCCCTCTACTCATCCCTGGTGAGGCACATCTGGAGCGCTGTGTCCAGTTCTGGGTTCCTCAGGACACAAGAGTCATGGAGCTCCTGGAGTGCATTCAGTGGAGGGTAACAAAGATGATTAAGGGACTGGACCATCTTTCTTACCAGGGAAGGCTGAGGGAGCTGGGCCTGCTCAGTCTCAAGAAAAGACAACTGAGAGGGGACCTCATCAGCATCTGTAAGTACCTGAAGGGAGGGTGCCAAGAGGATATTTCCAGGCTCTGCTCAGTGGTGCCAAGCAATAGGACAAGATGGAATGGGCAGAAATTGATGCACAGGAAGTTCCACCTGAATATGAGGAAGAACTTCTTTACTCTGTGGGTGACCCAGCACTAGATTGTCACAACAGAGAGGTTGTGGAGTCTTCCTCACTGGAGATACTCAAGAACTGTCTGGACAAAATCCTGTGCCATGTGCTCTAGAACGACCCTGCGTGAGCACTGTGGTTGGACCAGGTGACACACTGTGGTCCCTTCCAACCTGACCCATTCTGTGATTCTGTGATTGTGGGGTCTCTGTAAAGCACTCTGTCTTAAGAGAACAGGAACCCTTAAGGAGCTGAAAAGTTTTTCTGGATGTCTAACCTTATGTCTAAACTCCTGAAGATGGAGAACATCTTGTTTGGTTTCTTTTTTAGACGCTTTTTACAAATCCAAAGGTTGTCACGTTTTCCCTTTCCTCCTCTCATAAGCAGACTAAACAAATTAAGTTCTTTGAAACTTCACTCATAGGTCATGGTTACTAGGCTGCTGATCATCTTTCATGGACTCTAATAGGTGTAAGCTTTTCTTGAATAGTATTGCCTAAACTGAACACATCCAGAAAGTATGAGGCTTTCCTAATACTTCATAAAGTGGAATGATTGCAGCATGCCTGATGCTTGTGGCACTTTTGTTTATATAGCCTAGCAGCAACCTTTGTTTTTCTTCACATCTGTGTGTCATCAAGTCACTCAGTAATGACACCCATCACCTCAATGATATCCATGTCCTTTTCTGAAGGCCTTGTTGCCCCCTTCTATATGCACACAGCAAATTATCCTGCTGCATGTGGCTTGCATTTGCCCTTATGAATTGCATCCTGTTTATATCCATTTCACCAGTGTCACAGCCTGCCTGAACTCCCATCCTGAGCTCCAAAGTGCCTGCAACCACCACATGGCAAACCAATGTCAGCAAAACACTCAACATGAGCCAGCACTGTGCACTCACAGCCCAGGCCAGTGGAATCCTGGGCTGCATCAAAAGCAACGTGGCCAGTAGGGCAAGGGAGGGGCTTCTGCCCCTCTGCTGTGCTCTGGTGAGACCCCACCTGCACTGCTGCATCCAGCTCTGGGGTCCCCAGCACAAGGAAGGACATGGAACTGTTGGAGCAAGTCCAAATGCGGGACATAAAGTTGACAAGAGGACCAGAGCACCTTCCCAACAAAGACAGGGGAGGAACGTAGGGCTGTTCAGCTTGGTGAAGAGAAGGCTGCATGGAGACCTTATAGGAGCCTTCCAGTATCTGAAGGGGGCCTACAGGAAAGCTGAACAGGGACTCTTCATCGGGAACTGTAGTGATATGACAACAAGTAATGGCGACAAACTGAGAGAGAGGGAATTTAGGTTAGATATTAGGAAGAAGTTCTTTACTGTGAGGGTGATGAGCCACTGAAACAGGTTGCCCAGGGAGGTTGTGAATGCCCCAAACCTGACAGTGTTCAAAGCCAGGCTGGGTAAGGTCTTGTGCAACCTGGTCTAGTGGGAGGTGTCCCTGCCCATGGCAGGGGGTGTTGGAACTAGATGATCTTTTAAGGTCCATTCCAATCCCTTAACATTCCGTGATTCTATGGAATGTCATACAGATCTTTGAAACCAACAACCAGGTTGATCACGCAAGTAGCTCTCAGGATTAGAGCCAGGACACAATCTTGCTCATCTCCTCCAACCCTGTTGCAGAAGGAAATTAGGCTGTTGCCAAACCCGTGTTGACTCTTACTTCTCACGTTGCTATCTTGGCCAGCCTTACAAATAGGGTGCCTGTTCCAGGGCCCTTGCTGGTGCTGAAGGCAGCCTGAAAGTTCTGAAGTCCTGTGACTCCGTTTCCTTTACTCCTTTAAAAACGGGTTCTATCCTTCTGTCTTTATTCCCGAGTCATTTGGAACCTCACCCCTTCTTCTTAAGATAATTACCACCACATTTAAGACCATTTCAGCCAGGATTTCTGTAGGGCCAAGTAATCTGAAAGTAAGGGAGACACAGCTAAGGTCACTGACAAAAGGATGAGGGAACCAGTGACAATGCCCCATCTGTGGGGCACGTGGCTCCAACCTCTCTGCCTGGTTAAGGGAGCCTGCAGGTGCAAGTCCAGCACCTCCTGTGGCACAAGGAGCGTACGTGAGCCTGCAGACAGCATCCTGCAGCATCTGGCCTGTTTACATAGCAGGGAGCTTTTGTTAACATCAGGAGGTTAGCCAATGAAGGGAAAATTTACAATTACACCACACAGCTCTGTTGACTCAAAAGGAAGAGTTAACTTCAAAGCTCCACGTAGCCAGGCTCACGTAGTCCAGCCAGCTGCACAATGAGACATTTCAGCGGAAGGCTGGGAGTCTGCTGGATGGATGCAAGACATTCACACGGGGCAGATAGCAGCTCTCACTAGGCAGCTGGCAAACGGGCAGCTCCCAGGAGCCAGAGCGCGCCCTGGGAAAGGGGCAGGCGGAGCAGGGAACAAAGGCTGCCGAGTGGCTGCGGGTGCAATGCGGATCAGCATCCTCTCCACCAGGCTGGAGCTGGCAGCTGCCTCTGGGCACCCTGGATGAGTGGGCCACTGAGTTCCCAGGCCCCTTGAGGGATGCGACAGCAGTTTCACAAAGTGCAGTTCTGCGCATCAGTGAAGGGGCTGCCCCAGCGTTGCCCCCCTGTCCCAACCACACTGTCTTTCATTTCTTTTCCTAGACAAGATAGGCCCAACTCTTTGGGGAACCTTTTTGCCTTGTCCCCTTACCTTTAGCCATGAATGAATTTATTCTTTGCCCTGTTCTTGGTCCAGCAGTTTTCCCAGCAGAGCTGTGAGCGAGGTAGGCGGAGGGAAACGCCACAGGCAGCTCTCACTCACTTCTCCCCTGCCCGCCGCAGAGCCAGGCAGCCCTGCACAGGATCAATTACAGGCGACGGAAATGCCCCGTGCCCGATATCCGGTGGGGCTGAGTGATGACAGCCCACTAATCATTTCCAGAATTTGTGATTGGAATTAAAGGGCTGAGTTTGCCTTCGGTGAGTGTGGGAAGGGCAGCTGGGGGAAGGGAGCGGCCCGTGTTTAGGTAGGGAAGAGACAAAGCTGTGCAGAATATTGCTGTGCTGCTGCAATGATTCAAGCTGAGAGGTGATTTATGACTTTCCAGGACAGAGATAGAAGTCCTGTGGGACATCTCACGATAGTAAGTGGTTATAGCTTTGCTGGACATCAGTCTCCCTTCCCACTCATCACACATAGCACCTTCACTTCCAACAGCTGCATGGTCCCTCCCCACTTTCTTAAGGTCTTGGGAGGGAGCGGGTCCTGCCTCCACTCTACCAGCCCTACCAGGAAATCAGTTCTGCCTGCTGGCCTGCTTTCCCAACACGTGCCTGCAAGCTTCTTCCCTTCTCACCCACTTGTGTCTGGGACAGGCTTCCCACACATCTTCTCCAGACCTCTTTTCCACTGTGGTGCTGGGGAGCGTAGACAGAGATCAGCCACTTGCTTTATCCCAGCTGTGCACCTGCCTCACCGAATTTCCTGGTCTTCCCCATATCCCTGGTGGCTGGTGCCAGGGTTGTTGCCTGGCTGCCCACTCCGAGAGAAGTACGTCCTTGGAAGGAGCCATGTTTTATGGTTTTATGTCTCAGTAGGACTCAGCCGCACCCCAGGGGCTCTGCTTACACAAGGAGTACTTGGTCAAAAATCAGCTCCTCCACTCCAGACACAAGGTATGGCCCAGTGGTGCAGGACACCAACGGCAAAATAAGCCTTTTATTATTACCTATGTCACCATGAGATGATCACTCCAGAAGAGAAGCAAGGATGTGCTTGCTGACCTGGCTTGTTGCTTTGAAGCCCCTCACCCAAAAGCAGCCCCAAGAGGGTCTCTAGGATGTTGGCCTTTCTAAGAACAGACCTGTTTTCCGCTGGGAACAAGGCACTGCCCAAATTTTCTCCCACGCTCCTTTTAGGGGCTTCTCTCATTTCTGTTTGAAGGTATAGGTCTGCTCTATAAGGTAAGGAAAAAAAAACCCTGGTCTTTCCATATATCCCCACTCTGGGCCTCAGCTATGAAGCTCCTGTGAAGGGAGGCTAGTGGCAAAGTTCTGCGGAGACAAGCTGGAGAGAGCTATGGAAATGGAAGCCAGCAAGAGGGTGGGACGCCTGGAGGGCTGCAAAGAAACTTTTAAGTAATTGTTTCAGAAGAAGAAGAGATTGGGCTGCGGAATGGAAATTAATGAGTTGGCTACAGGGCATGTGCTGGACAGGCAGGAAGCCTTGGGACACTCCTGGAGCAGGGCGGCCAGCTCCCGCAAGAGCAACCTCATATGTAATACCCTCGTGTCCATGCTGCACAGAGCTTTGCCAGCATGCATATTTTGGGATGAACCTCACTGCCTGATTTCCAGATAAGGATTTTGCAGAGATTACTTGCTCCCAATTTCAAACCACTGCACATGTAACACGTTTCCAAGCTACAGGTGGCCACTTTTTCCCAACTGCTGCAGGCAGGGCTGGGACATCTTTTAGCAGAGATCATCAGAGCGGGAAACCTTCCCTGCGTAGCCTGCTAAAGTTTGACAACCTTATGCAGACCCTGTCCGCCCCAGCTGGGCGAGGAGGATGTTTGCAAAGAGCCTGGGATGAAATCACAGTCTGGGAGGTCTCTTACTCCTCCTCGCAGCTTCGGAGTCGAGCTCAGTGCCCTGCTCAGATCCACTTTATGAATGATGCTGTTTGATGTGAAATCTCCATCCTGAGTTCAGGGCTTGAGATAGATACAATTAACAGGTTTCACGTAGTAACTGAGATAAATGGGGATGTCTGCTGGATGCCAGGCGAAGCTCCGCCCAGGATCATGCCAACACACACATTTGGGAGAACAAACATGTATCAGGAGTGAGAATTAATTACCCGGGCTCATTTATCACACCTATCATTTATCCCTGCCTCTCAGGGACGCTCATTTCCTGTCTCAGTGCCAGGCTGCACGTACAGGAGCAGGGCTCTGGCTAAGGCTTGCCTAGGAATCCCGGGCAGCATGCTCCCATCTCCACACCCTGGCTGCTCCCTCCTGAGCCTGGCAGGCAGGGCAGAGCTGTGGGGCATGCTGGGCCTTTCACCTGCTCCCATGGGACTTGCTCCTAACTGGTGCCAGCTCCTTGCAGGTGACCATCTGGGATGCAAGTCACTGGCTAACGGGGCTGGGCAGAACTGGGGGATGCTGGGGTGCTGGGGCAGTACTGCATACCTTCCAGAGGAGGGATGGCATTTGTGGAGGGCCTAGCTGATAGTGGGGTCTTGGCAGCTGATGTGGGGGAGAGAGGACCCAGATCAGCCCTTCTCAGATGAAGAGTAAAGTAGGGAGAGACTCCAAAGACCAAGGTGCGGCATTATGTGTCAGTGAGGCACAGGAATGAGTGCAAAAAGGGACGTGTTTGCTCTGCTCCGACTGCCAGGGCCACACGGAGGGAAGGTTTCTCCTTCCAAAGCCTTTAGTCCCACTTCAGTACATCCCTGAGCTCACAGCAGAACCGGCTGCCCAAACTAACAGGACTGTGCTCCTCCGAACATGGAGGTGGTGAGGGGTGGGAGAATCCAGTCCCACCGCACTGCAGGGTTCCTCCCCCAGGCAGCCCCATCTCCTGGGCCCTCCCTAGGCTCCTGATGGGCTGCATCTCCTGTCACCCCACAGTCTCCTCCTCCACCATTGGCCACCAAGAGCTGAGCCTATTGGTGTTGTTTGGATCAGCCCGTCTACGAGTGATCCGGCCAGGGATGTTACTGAGGAGCTGGCAGCAAAGCAAATCCTGTACCACTGCCCAAAGATTCCCCATGTGCTTCAAGAGCAAAATCCCTTTGGCTTGTAAGGAACACGCAGACAAGCTTGTAAGCTTGTTCAGCAGATGGCACCCTGTGTTCGTCCTCCTAGCACCCCACCAAGGGGCTAGGTCAGTACCAAAACAAGGAGAATGTAATATGTCCCCAATGTCTAAAGAGCCCCACAGCTTTCTGAAAGCTCTCATGCTCTGCATGCCCTACAAACTTCTGCCAAGCACTGGCCACACTGGCACTGCAGCTTGCAGAAGAAGGGGGCTCGGATCTTAAGGAGAACTTGGACAGTGTTAAAAGCTGGGGAGGCAAAAGACCAGGCTTGGATGTAAAATAATCCAAGGATGAGAGAAACTTTGTAACCAGCTCAGAGAAGGAAGCTTGTGGGAGGCCAGGGAGTGTGCTCCAAGGGATGTCACGGTGCACGGTCTGCACAGACACAGCAATTCCTGTGTGCGGTGAGCTCTTGGAGCAGCAGCAGGAAAGGGATTCAAACACGAGTCAGGTGGCCTCTTAGTTAGAGGAAGGAAATGGTGTAGAGGACAAACACTAGCCAGGTAAGTGGAGAAAAGAGCCACAACCTCCTCTCCTGAACCACTGCTCTGGCCCTCATGTAGCAGGGCCTTCTGCAAGAGGAACCAGCAGCATCTCCTAGGGGAAGGGATTCGTTCCAACTGCCCAGCTCAGATAAACAGAAATGGGGGAGTTCCTTGACACGCTGGCTAATAAAATATAGCAGGAGCCCAGGTACTCAGCTTGGGAACATGTTCTAAAACACCCTGCCCACCACACGTCCCTTGCCCTCCAGTGACATCTGTCTGTGTACTCAGCACAGCCGCAGCAGCAGCCCTGATGGTGTGCAGCACCAGGCACGGAGACAAGCCCAGCGACTGCAGCGAGCTGGTGAGCTGCCCAGTGCAAAAACTCCCTGTAAGAATTTACTGCAAATTTCTTGACTCCTTTGGCATCTCCCCCAAACACACAGCAGGATACTGATGGGGAGGATGGCTCTTGGGCTCATGGGATGTTTGTCCCAGAGAGCATATGTGCTGTCCTTGCAAATGGCATAGCATGCTGCAAAGGACTCTCCATCAGTCCTGAAGGATGAACCCAATCTAGCATTAAATCCAGCTGGCTTGAGTGCCAAGAGCAACAAAGCTCTGGTCCCACAGACTTCAACATGAGTCATTTACCCCCAGCATGGAGCCTGGACCATGTCCTTGTGGTGACTAACCATTGGCACTGCTAGCTCAGAGGTGTCTATGTATGTTCTATACCTGACCAGCTGCTGTCCTTTCTTAGAGAAAAGTCATCCCTCACACAAACAGCCCTTGGGCTTTTCCACCAATGCTGTCCTCCACAATTCCTGCCCTGTGCTGCCTCCCCCTGCCTTGACTGGTGGGCAGCATAGTCGGTGCTGTGGGTGCCTCAGTTCTCCCTGCCCTGGTGGTGCAGCCAGTCATAGAATCACAGGATAGTAGTCTGTGGGAACAATGATGACAGCAGAAATCCTCATAATGCAGTATATACAAGCACTGATGATGGTTGCTACCCTCAGTTCAAGGCCCACAACACCTCTCCTTTCTAGGTCCCCAGCATTTTGTTTTCCTTGCTAAGGCAGACTATGACAAGTTTTGGTTATTTAAAGAGACTCACTCCCAGTCAGTACAAGGTTTCCTTGGCCATCCCAGTCCCCCTGGCTAATGGGCATCTCACACAATCAAAATACAGTGTATTTCTGGCCAGCCCCAAGTCCTGAGCAGGATGAGCAAAGGGCTCTTCTCCGGGGTCTCTCTGGTGGTTTCACCCTCCTTGGTCGCTGGGAAATAATAACCCATTAGAAAAGCAAAAGAATAAATACCTCTGTGTCCCTTCTGTGAACAAACCAACCCCAAAGACCCCAACCAGACTACAGTGCAAGACACAAAGGGACCCCTAGAGGTCTTCCCACTGGGAGAGTAGCAGCACAAAGAGATCTGAGCCGTGCCATGGCTCCCAAAAACCTTATTCTTCTCTGCCTGCTTCCCAATACCCCTACCACTGCCCCAGCTCCCTTTCTCACTGCCCCTGTCAGGTCAGCCCACAGCTGTGCTCACTGTGGGATTCAGTAATTTCCTGACATTCAGCACTGTGCAGGGTGACCAGGAGCAGATGTATATGAGCAATCAGAGGAGAGCGGGAGATCTAATACCATAACCAACAGCTCAGGGAAAGCATGTCAGGCAAGGGAAGGGAAAAAAAAAAAAAAAAAAAGGGAAAAGAAGAGAAAAGAAGGAGAGAAGGGGGGGGGAGAGAAAAAAAAAAAAGAAAGAAAGAAAGAAAAAAAACCCTAAACCACAGACTGCTCAATACTTTCCATGTGGTGCCGCTAAGGAGGAAATCGCCTCCATTTGCTACGTGCAGAGCCGGGTGTCTGCACAGCGGCCGGGAAGAGAAGGGAGCCTGTTTCCCAGGTGGGGAGGAGGGGCTGCCGGAGGAGCGGCAGCCGGGAGGAAGGTGCTTCCCGCACCCACGCGGGACGGGGGCGGCGGGGCGAGCTGCAGGTGGCGGGGCAGTGCCGGCGGTGGCTGTGCTGCAGGAGCACCGGGCCGGGGCTCCTGGGGGACCCCGCTGCCCAGCGCGGGGTGCGGCCGCCCCGCTCCAGCGCTGTTCCGCTCGGGGACGCTTCCGCGCCCGCTCTCACTCCCAGCGCCAGGGGCTGCGGGACACCGGCTCCTTATCCGGCATCCAGTCTTGCTGCTTGAGCTGGCGTGCCAGCTCTAAACCCCCTCCTCCCCGTGTGGTACCGTGTGCATTTTCCCACCGCTCAAAACAGGGGCCAGGGGAGGTGAGGACAATTTTCCCAACCCCGCCGCGTCCCTTTGAACAGTGTGGTGGGTGGGACGAAGGCTACAATGTCCCCCCCACCCTTCTCGTGACTGCCTCTCTGGCTGCTGCACCCACTAGGGTGCTGCCAGCCTGCCACAGCAGCTGCCTGTTGCTGTGCCCTATCCCCTCCTTGGGCCTCCTGCCCAGCCCAGCCGCCTCTGGGAGCTGCTGTCCCCATCCTTCATCCCAGCTGGCAGCCATTTCTGCTGGGGCAGGAGAGGGGGAAGGATGCTCCTGCCCAAGGTAGGTCCCTACCTGAGG
Source organism: Picathartes gymnocephalus (assembly GCA_013390045.1). Lineage (NCBI taxonomy): Eukaryota > Metazoa > Chordata > Aves > Passeriformes > Picathartidae > Picathartes > Picathartes gymnocephalus. The sequence continues at coordinate 279,099 of WEKY01036108.1, forward strand.
CACACCCAGATTGCTGCTTGTGGGAATGCAGCACCCGAGGGCAACTGAACTCCCTCTGGAATTCTAAGGGCTTATCCTATTAGGTGCTGAGCACCTCAGAGGATGGGGGTCCCCTCTCTACAACCATTCCCTCCTCACTTCCACCATCACCAGCAACACAGCAGCTACCCCTTCTTCACCCACCGATTTGTTTCTAGGCTGGTGCCACAAGGTCCATGCTCCTCACCCTGTCCCACAGCACAGCCAGACATGCTGCAAAAGCCACCCCTCCTTGCTTGCCCCCAGGACCAGAGTGGGGCCCACTGCTTGTGCCAGCCTCACTGGGGCAGGGAGAGCCTTGGGCTGAGGGGTGGCACCACATTACCTCATGCACTTGGATCAGAAGGCAAAGTCCCTGATCAGAGGTCTGCCACAATCACACCTGGGCTTTGCAAGCCAGGGGAAGTCCATGGTGTGCAAGATGAGCAAGGTCAGGTTGAGGGCAGGGGCTCAGCCTGGGAACCAGGGCACAAGAAGCCGTTCCCCCCTGCCCAGGGCACTTCAGTGAAAAGCAAAGAGGTCTTTGCTGTGGCCTCACTGCTCTCATGTCCAAGCCACTGTGCGCCACAGCCTACAGAGCACAGGGGTTTGACATCGGGAGACTCACATCCAAAGCATTTCTCCAGCTGTGAAAGGGGACTGCCAGAATGGCTGGGAAAACACCTTCTGCTGCCTGCAGCGAACACCTCAGCTGTAAACTGTAAAGTCAGCCTGGTTCCGCTCCAGGCTGCTTAAACACCAGACCCCCTGAGTGCCTTCCTATCTGCAGGATCACAGCTGCTAAGGAAGTTACAGCCCTCTCAGCCCCTCGCTGGGAAGCCACTACTCTGTCCCAGTTTGACCCCTGTCACTGGGGCCTTGCCTAATCTCATTTGCACAGGTGGGGAACTCTTGTAATCCACACATCTGCATCCATGCCAGGTAAAGCACAATCAACCTTTAGGCCATTGCTGTTTCCTGGGAAAAGACAGGATTAACAGGGCCAAGTAATGGCAAATCCAAATGGCCCATTTTAGAAACTGTCTGCTACAGGAAAGGTTCTGGAGGGGAAGACAGTATTTGGATGGCTTTGGAGTATTTTCAGATTCATCAACCATAAAACACAGAGGAGCAAGACTGTGTAGCACAACCCATACCATTTTGGCTGGTCCATCACTTTTCCCACAGTCCTGCTCATCCTCAGAAGACCCCATGTGATTGGTGCCAAGACCCATTGCAGATTTTTGTGGGGCGCACTGGGGTACAGATCATTCGGCAAAGCCTTCAAGCCTTCTGTGATATGCAGAGGAAAGTTTCAGACTGACATACACAAGTTTCCAGCACCCCACTGGAGAGAAGAGGATGCCACTTGAGTTCTTGAAAATGTCACTCAGTTCACCTCCTGACCCCAAAGACCTTCTGGCAATTATGCTGTCTGTAGGATACCACAGGAATCAGGATCCTGGGCAAGCCAACCCGAGGCCCTCCCCACCTTTTGCAAAGAGCAGAACTTACCTCCAAACACCTCCTGACATGTGGGACTCTCCCCACTGGGATGTCTCATGGTTCCCCTGCAAACTGTCACAGCTGGAGACTTCCTGGGCACCTCCTGCAATGAAGAAGGCTGTCAGGTTGTGAGGCTGTGTCCCCTAGCTCTGCAGCCGCCAGCCAGCTCCCGCTGGAGGGGCTGTCCAGCTCCGTATTCAGCACCTCTGTGCTCTACAGGATGTACACCCTGGTCAAGAGCTGATGGTGCCTGTTGAGGAAGGTCCAGTCCATCTGCCTGCAGGACCGGTGACCCCCTCACCACATGCAGAGCTTGGAAGCAGCCCCAGGGTAACTGGGTGCAGAGCCATGAGACAGTGGCTTGGGGAATCTACATGGTGCCCATAAGAGCTAGCAGTCCCCCAGCAAAGCACAGGGACTTCCAACAGGGACCCCAGCTCATCTTCCAGGAAGGTGTAGGGAAGCGACATCTTCCGCTTGCTGGTGGTGAAGGCACAGTGGGGATGATGCCACACCATACTGCCCATGGGGAAAACACCCACTTCTACTGGGCATCTCTCCCTGCATCGGTTTATTAATTCATTTTTCATTTTCCCTCCCTCCCCTTCTTCCTCCTCCTTCTTTCCCCCTAATCCATGAACAAGACTCTCAGAGCTAGAAGAGAGGAGAAAACCAGCACAGCTGCAGATCAGCGGCGTGCTGGCAGGCAGGCACGCACAGCTGGGAGAGGGGAGCACGCTCTCACACACACAAAGCAGCACCAAATGGAGCGCGTGGAAGAAGGCCAGCGGAGCCCGGTGACTCACATCCCTGGCCTCCATCAGCCTCAAACCGAGGAACACCAGCAGATGACCAAGGCTGGCAGGAGATACCACAATGCTGGAGCCGTGCTGAGCACCCACAAGCCACCCAAGCAAAGAATGAGCAAACTCTCCTGACCTCGGAGGCTGCTCATCACATCTTGGTGGCAGCCACACTTAAAGCACCACGTTATCTTCTGTGGATCTGAGTCTAAATATTTATTTCCTTGTCCAGGCCCTGATATGTCCCTCCTTTCTTCTTCGTTTGTCAAAAGTGTCCATATCACCAGTGGCAAGAAATACTTAAATGGGAGAAAGATGCCACAGACTCAGCAGATGGGCAGAAAGGAAAGTACAGTTTGCTCCTCATTGAGCACCCAAGAGACATGGAGAGCCCTTCCCATGGCAGAGGTGGAGAGTAAGGAGGCTGTTGTGAAAATTGCAGCTGCACCATGAGTTCCTGCTCTCCACCTCTTGGGCGATTCTCTCCCCTCCCAAAACACCCCAGTGACACAGCAGGGCCTGGGATGACTGCCAGATTCTCCTTGCTTAGAGGCTATTTAGTCTCCCAGAGAGGAAAAAGAATGCTCATGGGAAACTGTCAGCAGAGCAAAACCAGCACCTCTGAGGACAGACAGCACCTTTGTAAAGGGCAGGACTGCTTCCCAGCCCTGCCTGCACCCACTGCAGCACCACCACAGCAGGCTCAGCTCCTTGCCTTCCTTGCCTTCTGTGACAGCAGTGTCAGGGCACAGCAGTGGTGCAGGAGAGAGAGGAGGGGAAAGGGCCCTGAGCAGATGCACCATCTGTACCCACCTCTCAGTGCACAGGGTTTCAGCAGCTGGTGCTAAACAAGGATTTAAGGCCTCTACCATCCTCTGCAACACCTCCAATGCTGCAGTGCAGCCCTCTGCCATTTGCTATGGCCCAGCTGTATGTCCCAGTGCTGGTCTCCGTGCAGTTCCTCCCAGACCCTGGCAGCATCACTTCTGTTTGGGATGCTGACTCCCCAGCTTGACAGAACACAGACACACCACAGACCACCAGAAGAGAAGCTGGTAAAGCACCATTTCATCACACTGCAGAAAAATGGGAAAGGATACTGTACAGCCCTGAGTGGTGGTACAGCCTCATCCAGCCCTGCCTGCCCCTGGAGCCCCCACCTTCAGCCATTTCCTCTTGCACATCTGCACCTCCCAGTTGGTCTGTGATGCCTGGCTCTGCTTTTCCCTCCCCTCCTCGCCCTGCTGTAAGGATCACACAGCCTCCTGCTGATGCAGGATGTATTGCAGGATACATCACCATTCAGAGCTGCCCTGAGGTGTAAGTTTGAGGTAGCTGGAAAGCACTGGTATAGGCTGACCAATTCTACTGTGCCTAAGAAATCATACTATGTCCACTCCAAGTGCCATCCCCAAACCAAGGCATACCGCTCACAGATGAAAGATGGGGCACTGTCGTTCTGGCTTGGAGAAGAAAGAAAGTGAAGGCGAAAAAGGATGGAAGTTTTAGTTTCACCTTCACCCCGACAAAACATTATCTCCATTCCAGCAGCTCTGTAAAAGCAATGACACAAGGGACAGGCATTGAAGGTAAGCCTGCTCCTGGCCAGCGCTTCACTCTGTAGTCACTCTTCCCATGCCAAGTGCTGTTATTCAGCTGGTTTTAACTAGGCCATGCTAAAATGTTTGGGTTGAATTTTGTCTTGCTGGTTAGCTGCCTAATGCTGAAGTATCTATGCAAATATAGTTATAAAATATATAATTTCAACCAAAATGATTCATCTACTTCCAAGAACATTGTAAGGGGAAATGCTTTGGTTTCTCTTGCTTTTGTTACAGAGAAATCTGATGACCTTTCTTTTGAAGAGCTCTTCAAGCTGCATGTTTTTGGCATGCGGACTTGAAGTTTGGCAAAAGGAGAAGCAGGGAAGGCCTTTGGTTTAGTCCAGATGCACCCTTTTCTGCCGCCAAACTTAGCCAAGTCTTTGAAATCCTCCGTTTCACATGTGATCCCTTAAGGCAGTCTTATAGGGCTTACCGGCCGAATTCCCTGAAACATTTCCCCTTTCAGGATGCACTCCAGCCAGGGGCTGAGCAGGATTTCCAGATAAGCAAAGCTGTGGATCGCTGCAATCCAAATCACAGGTCCAGTCCATCCCTGAGACTAGGCAGCTCCTGCCACCTCACACGCCCCATCCTGGCTCAGGCAGAATGAGCAATGCAGGCAGAGGCAGGGGGGGAAAGGGGCTGACTGGACCAAGGGACAAACACAGGAACTGCTGGGAGGAGGAAGGGTTTGGGATGGGAATTTGACTGAAGGGAAACTGGACTGAATCTAAGAGGACAAAGGAAGGTGAACCTCCATGAGGACTCAGCATGAAGAAATGCAACCAACTGGGAGCACAGCACAACGATGCAGAGGATCCTGCAAGGCTGCAGCCCTGGAGAAATCTGGGGTATCCCAAGAATTAGAAGAAACAAGGAGAGGGGCAGACGGAGGGGGCAGCCAGCTGCTGAGTATTACCAGCAATAAATGAGGCAAGCACTCAGTTAAACCAAGAGGTCTTGGACAGCATCGCAGGCAGAGGTGACAGCCAAAAGGTGCACAGGGAGTGTAAGAGCTGACTTTGGGGGTGTCAGAACAAGACTGCATCTGCAAAAAGCTTTCCTTAACACAAGGTATGGAGGGGTACCTGCATGTCATGGAAATATACTGTGAGTGCTCATGCTGATAGGGGGTGAATCAGTCTTGCACCAAGATGCCCTGCTAGTGGAAACCAACAGAGCCCTTTAAGTGTGAGCTGAGAGTCTACTAGAGGTGTGCAGGCTCCCCTCACAGAAGACAGTGGAGGCAATTCATCAGAAAGTAATAGACTGTAAATCAGGACACTGCTCCCAAACAGGGAGGGACACATCCTGCGTGCTGTGGTGCAAATGAAACGGTCCAATGTGTCTGAGGCTTAGAATAGCACTATTTGTTTATTTATTTTCATTGTGATGGCTCTGGTTTTGCTTGGAAACAGCTGCACTGAAGTCTTCACAGCTCTGAGGTCTCCAGCTTCAGCCGTAGCCCAAAGGAGGGCAGCAGGTTTGGAGACCATCCAGGAAAACATTTGAAGCTTGTGAGCCTTGCTTTGCACTAGCATCAGGAGCCCCCTTCACAGTCATACTTCATTAGCTCTAGGAACCAATGCAAACAGACTTCAGCCTTTCATGGAACCACTGTTCTCCACGGATGAGCAGTCAACACTACCAGTCTCTGCTTTTGCTTTGTTTTTCCCTTAAGGAGGAAAATTTTCCTACCACTTCCTTAAAAATAAAAAAGTGCAAAAGCAAACACATTTAAATTAAAAAAAATCAGCGCTTGCCCTCATAAAGCAGCAAAGCCTTTTCATTTTTCCCCCAGAATCCCACAGGAAGCCCAGAACAAATCCAGTCACTTTTTCTTAGGAAGCACATCTCTTGCTGGTCTCATACCTAGGTAAGAGCAGAAAGTCTGTGTTCAGGCCGTGTCAGCAGCATGGGGGTGGCTTGTCCATCTTCCAGCCATGGTGCCAGCCAGTGACTCATCTGCCACGGAAATCAGGGCGCATGAAGCAGAAGAGTAAGAATGGAAAAAGCAGTGGTCCATGTTATTCCAAGTGGGTCACTTTGCCAGGAGATGTCTTCCTGTGCAGATGGGGTCACAGGTCCTGGCAGGCCCGATGGGCAGAGCTGGACCTCAAGCTGTGGGGAAAACTGAAGTGGAGAGTATTTGTGAATGCAAGGGCTATTGGGAAAGGGAGCATCCGTCAGCAGCTTTACTCTGAAAGGCTTTCTACATAGAGTGGCTGGAGAGTATCTCCTGGAGCTTTCTCTGTGTATTAGAATATCCTGAGTCAGAAGGGATCCACAAGGATCATCGAGTCAAGATTATAACAAAGTATTGAGTATTGAATCTTTTATTCTGCTGTAACAGCGGGTTCTGTATTCTGCAGGGAGCTTTTACTTTTTAACAAAAACCTGAACTCCTGAAAGCCAGGCAGTCGGGCAAAATGCCCTCCCTCACCCAGGCCTTCACCGTGAAGAACCAGGGCTGCCTCCTGATCCCCAAGTCCTGCTCTGCCAGACACTCCCCTGCCATGGAGGCTCCCATTCAGCACCATGGTCATGCCACCACATTTTGTTAGCAGGGCATTGTGGCACACAGTGGGATCAGTGGTCCAACTAGGGTGCTGAGCCTGCAACAGGACAAGAGGGTCGTGAGCTACCTGGACTGTAGCTCCCAGGAGACAGAGCAGTGTCAATACCAGGTCTGTGTTTTAACCTCTCTCTTTTTAGAGGAAGGCTGGACAGGTATCCAAACTGGGGTAGTCCTCAGGAACTGCACAGCCCAAGTGCCTTTCACAGGAGCATTTGGCATCAGAAGAAGGACCAGATGAGATATGGCTGCTGAAGTCCTTCTGCCCTCAACTTCTCCTCCACGGGCTGGCTCCTGCCAGCTGTTTCTCCATCTTTTCACCACAGTGCTTTCAGTTTTGGCCAAGCTGAAAGATGAGCCTTTCCAGCCTCAAAGCTGGGAATCTGCTGAGGGGAGCTAGACTTTAGCAGAGATCGTTTGCCTCACAAACTGATCTGAGAGCTCCTCCAAGGGGCAATGGCACCATTAACCCACCACTTCTCTCCCCCTGCATATCCCCAGGTGTCCACAGAGCTGTCAGACCTGTGATGCTCAGCAACCTCAGGCGTCTGCTCCACTTTCTCTGGGAGAGACAGCCAGGACACTTCGCTGAGCTCGAGCAGCTCCCACGCAGCGGGCCAGCGCTCAGTGCCAGGGGATGTGTGCGTAGAGCCAGCCGGAGGTAGAATTCGAGCCTGCTTTCTCTGAGACAGCCAGGGCCAAGTCCAGAGGAAAAGGCGAAGAAAGGCTTTGCTGTCAGAGTCAGGGTTTACAACCAGCCGTAAATGGCCTCGGTCCCTAAAGTTCCCATGGTGACAGCCCTGGTGGGAACAGAGCTGTCTCCTCTGTCCAGTCCCCACCAGCCCTTCCCAGCCGCCTAGCACAGCCTGGGTGAGCTCCCCCAACTCCGGTACCCTGAGAAGGGGAACAAACTGCAGCCCCAGCTCCAGGGGAGCAGCAGCTAGGGCACCTTGCAGAGCATCCCTCTAGGTATGAGCTGGAAATGCAGCAGCTTTGGGGCTTGATGATTCTCCTCCAGCTGAGTACAGGGTTTGGTATTCACCTCCCTCCACTCAGGCTCCAACAGCCAAGAAATTGGAGACAGTAATGGATGGACCAGCTCTCCACTGAACACAGGCACAGAGCACCTTCCACCAAGGTCAAAAGCAAGCTTTCTGGAGAGAAAGGCTGTTTGCAACACATGGTCTTTGCTATAAGCTTCTCTTCATTCTCTAGCTACTTTTCTTTGCTGGTGTCTGGCCAACTTGACTTTTAACTCTTCCCAAAACATGGTATTCTCTTGCTTGTTATACCAACTTGCTTACTTAAGGTATTTAGAAGGGGGAAAGGCCCACTGCAGAGGCATCAGTGTGCAGTGCAGATCTAGGTTTGCTCCCAGGGAAGGCTCTCTTTGACCTACTGGGAGACCATGAGTAAATCACTTGGTTCTTCTGTGTCAAAGACTCCTGTGCATTGAAAGAAGACATAGCTTTTTGCCTGCTCTTGCTCTGCCTTCCATGCTGTTAGAGAAAAATCTCGTGGAGATAGATGGATGGACCACATCCCACCATGGGAGTTCCTTTAGATTCCCAGCAAGTGTGACTGGTCCCACTAGACTATCCCTGGTGTAGACACTGCTGCCTGAGCCTATTACCCCTGTCTCCCCAGAGAGCTGATGAGAAGTAAAAACCATTTTTAGGACTTGATCAAGCTATCCTGTTTGATTTGTCTACTTGAGGATGAAACAACTGATGCCCTATAGGTGCTACTGGCTGCTCATTAAGTCCAGGACATCTTGGTGACATTAGATGTCTCCACTGCAGAGCCTGAGACGTGGTCAGACAACTCGTGCTGGCCGTGGCAGCTGCAGGTAGGATGCACAGATGGTGTGACTCCGGTGAGTCAAAGAGCTGACTTTCTGCAGTCATCCCTCTGTGTGTGTAATTCCTCTTAAGGCAGAAGGCCTTGCCTTGGCTGGTTATGGCATCACTGTGCAATGAACATGAGTCACTGCTGTAACAGGCTGAATTACGACTCCTTGCTTGCTGAGTTTAAAACAGAGGAAGGCAGCTTAAGCAAATGGAAGGGCCTAAGCATGTGAAAAATGTTCCCTTTTCAAAACTGCCATTAGCCAATTGAAAATCTCTGTATTTGGGTTGCAAGTCTATGCCAAGTCTCTGTCTGAGGCTCAGTTCAAACACTCAGGCTATATAATCCCTTCCAGTCTGGGTTCATAATGGAAACGCCAACAGACCGTTAAGCACAGCGGTATTGCCAGGTTTTGCTATAATTAAACACACACAGGAAAAGGTATAAATAACCAGGTTAAATTAAGGCAGGGGGCTGTGATTGAAGGGATCTCCGGGAAAGCCTGCAACCTGGTTGTGTCTGACTGGTTCAGGGGTGGTCGACCGGGAACTTGGGATTTGTGCCTGGCTCAGGTAAACCCCCTCTAGCAGATGCTGTGTATTAAAGTGAAGTCAGCTGGCAACAATCCCCTGCAGAGCATGATGTTCCAGCCCCCAGGTCTGTGCTCCTGCCCTTGAAGAGCAGCTAAACCTTGCTTTACAGAAAGCCAGGTGAGGGGGAAAATGGGAGCCCTGCTGCCCTCTGAGTCACATTCGACCTTGCTGGGTTTATCTGCCCTGTTGGGGACCCATGTCTATTGTATGCCACCTTGTCCTCATTTCCACAACAACCAGATGAAGTGGCCTGAGGAAATGATGATGCAGGAGCCATAGATAGAAAAAGTTAAATATATAGCAAAGAAAGAGTGGCAGAGGGAGCAGAGACTTTCTTCTGGGATGTTGGTTCTTGCAGACCCCTCGGTTCCACAGCCTGCTGGTCCCCCAAGGAAAGCACCTCTCTGCAGCACACAGGCATCACAAAGCTGCCAGCAGAGACACGGCGGGTTCCACTCTCTCCATTGCAGATTTTTCCCACTTTCACATCCCAGCTGTCTGGCAATAAACCCTCCTGCACGTAGATGCTGGGTAAAGGGGGAACACCCCTAAGGAGGACAGTGGCTTAGGAGTGCCATCAGAGAAGTAAAGCTAGAAAAAAGGCAGGTTCACAAGAGAAACATTCCCAAGCCAGCCTTCTTCCTTCTGATGATGTGTGTAACACCACAGGAATGCTGCAGGGCTCTCAGGGAAGGCAGCGCAGGCTGCAGGATGCACCAATGCCACTGCACAGTCCCATCCTTGCTCAGGGCAACAGTGCCAGGTCCTGAGCTTTTCAGCAGAACTAGCTGCACGCACGCATCACTCATGGTTTTCCTCTTGTGACTCTAAGCTCAGCTTGAATAAGTTTTCTGGGCCAACTCTTCTAAATTTGTATCAGTATCCAGGGAGCTTTAGTAAATAGCACCGTAAATATTTGTTTTTGATATTTGTCTTTCAAAAAGACAATGAGGCAGCAGCCCCGCACAAGGACACGGCCACGCATGCGACCTCAGGATCACGGAGCTCACCCCGCATCCGAAAACCAAGGCTTGCTTTTCTGTCTAAAGAAATAACTTCACTGGGATTAATGTGAAAAAGACCCCCTCCGCTGAAACCAGATCCATGCATGTTCTAGCACATACACGTTATTGTGTATGCTCGTATATTTTTCTGACCAGAGTCATCATGCACCAAATCTTGCACTTTCCAAAAAGAGAAAAAGCTCATTTCCAGTCTGCAAGACCAACTCTGACCTCAGCTTGTGCTTCCCCAGCTGAGCTAATAACACTCCCAACCCCCAAAATATGGAGGCAGCTCAGAATGGAAATGTTAAAGAGCCGTAATTCCAAAGGATGTGAATGGCTAATTCTGTACATTCAAATGAAACAGAGGGGAAATATACTGAATGGAACCCATGTATAAGATCATATGAAATGTAAAAAGACTTGTTGTTCAGCGCACACACTGCCTCTTCAATCTAGTTCTGTTTAAATGCCCATTCTTTTCGTTTGGCATCTCCTTGTCCCTCGATGGCTGAATCAAAAGAGGAATGAAATAATGACACAAAGATTTTTAAAAACTCAGCTCCAGCTGCAGCAGGGAGAAGCCTGAAGCGAAATGTGAGAGCTTACGGCTCTTTGTTAAGGCTTCCTTGGCTATAGAATATGGTATATGAAACGCCTGGCGGATCCCGTTTGGTCCTATGGAGGGAGAGCTCTTAAGGTGGCTCTCTTGGGTTTGTGGAGGATTGAGGGAAGGCTCTCCCACATTTGCAGGCAGCCAGTGTCCCATCTGCAGAGACCCTAGGGCCCAGATGGTTCCCCCTCCAAACACCCCGGGGGCCCAGGGCACTCTCTCCCCTGACAGTGGGTGGTCCAGCCTTTTTTGTCTTTTTTGTCATTGTAGCTGCCACTTCACATTGGGAAACCAAACTCACCACTTCGTGTTGGGAGATGGTTCCAATTTATACAGATTTCTAAGAAATAAATACATTTTATTCCATGCCTCTAAGGTATTTTTGCATGCCCAGCTGGCAGAGCCACACATACAACTGTGTGGTGTTGGTGCCAGCAGAGAGCAGCCCACAGTCTCCAGCCACAGCCACCACAGCCTTTCCTAAACTCTGCATTTGGAAGTTGGTGGAACGGTCGATGCCCTGATGACTGCAGGGACCCCAGTGTCACCATCCCAGCAGAGCTGGGACAGAGCTAGGGCAAGGTTGCCTGTCACCTCCATATCTCCAGCACCCACAGGAAAGTTCGGCAAGTCCTTGCACCACATGCCCCACCACTTGCAATGGCAGCCTCCTTGCAAATGCTGCAAATGCCTTTTGGGAGAGGGCATCACCCAGAGCATCCACTTCTCTGAATGAAAACCACCATTGCCTCAGCTCTCTGGCTGAGGAGAAACCAGCGAGAGAAGGTGTGGTGCAGAGGAGGAGGCTCCCGAGGGTGGGGCCAGCTCTCCCCACCACCACTCAATCCCTCAGCCAGTGCCATGAACAGCAACACCAAAAACATCCAGTAAGTGCTGTGGTGACTGGCTCCCCATAGCTGAGAAACTTGGAGCCATATTGCTTAATCTAAACAAATGTTCTGTGAACGTCAACACTAATTCATTTTCTGTGGGCTGAATACTTTTCCTCTCCCAGGCTCTTCCAGCAGCTGTGGCTGATTTCTGCTTACGCCCAGCATGTCTTCCCCAGGACCCCCCACCTTCACGGTCACCATGGTGGTTCTCAGCATGTCCACTCACAGACACCGGCCTTTGGGACTCCATGTTGGGTGTGGGCTCTTTCCAGGGTTTCCCTGTGGGAAAACCCAGTGATGCTGGCATGCCCTGAGCTAGCACCAGCACTGAAGGCCCAGTATGCAACCTGTGCACCTGGACAGGTATGAAAATCATTCATCAGCATTGAAGGATTCTCTGTATTGTGTGTTACTTGGGAAGTGGAGTCCTTGTATGCTGTGCCTAGCCCACCTCAGAGCTGCTGGCACCACAGGGGCAGTACAAGCAGAGTGCCATGCCTGGACAGGCAGCAGGATGCTCCCGCTGCAAGGAGCACAGGTCTACCCTGCTCAGCTCTTTGCCTGGCACGAGGATCCTTGGAAAGCACCAGGGAGAAATTTCCAAAGGCATTCGGTCACCCCAGTGCCCTTGGCTACCTTTGCTGAATCCCAGAGAGGAGGGGTGCCGTGACCACCGCTGCCTGCTGCCAGGGCCACGCCCCAGCCACGTGTGCTGCCGGCCCATCAGGAGACGCGTCACCTGCCTGTCCCGGGGGCTGGTAAGGAGGAGCACGTTCCTCCACGGCCGCTGAAGCCACCTCATGACGCTTGCAAGCGTGGCTGCCAGGAGGCTGTCATAGTGCAGGGGAGGACAGCCAGAGTGGCCATGTGATCCCCTCGCTGCTATTCCTGGTGCCCAGTGAGGCTGGAGGACTGTCACACGGAGTGAGAATCACCCGGCTGTAGCGTACAAGCCAGGTGAGTCCAGCTGTGGTGACAGCAAATTCCTAATTAGTTCATTGCATCAGACGGCCAAACACTCAGAGTCATTACCCAAGGATGGCCTACGTGCCCGGCAGGGCATACTCCCCTGATCCCTGCTTCCCAAAACAGGACTGGGAGAGCCAGAGTAGCTCACCCTGGAAAAGGGACACGCTGTGTGGTGTGCCCAGCAGGCCAACAAGCTCCAGGTCCCGCAAACCACGTGGGGAAAACCCAGCGAGACAAAGTGCCAGGCACGCAGCAAATGGCCTGAGTGTGGCTGTCCCACAGGGTGAGGTCTCATCCTGCCCCACGCATGGACGCGGAGTGGGTCTCTCCAACCCACAGCCACAGAGACCGGATCACAGGACGGTGGGTTGCACACCAGCTCCCCCATCCTGCTCTCCTCCACCTGAGGCTGAAGGCAGGCATCCTCCACTCCTTTCCAACCGCTTCCTGAGGACAGAGATCTGGGCACGCATTTGGACGCCCCTCAGCAAAGTGGTATTGGGGCAAGCTCCCTGTGTGCTGGCTGGCATGTTTGCAGAGAGATCCTGTCCCCTTGAGCTCGGCCGGACACTCTGTGAGTGCCGGACGGCGGGTCGGAGCCCTGCCACACACCCGCTCCCGGCAGCACCACACAGCAGGTTTGGCAGGGGTTTATGTATCTTGGAGTTGCTTTCCCCGTGGTGGTAGCTGGAACTCATTCTGAATACTTAGCTGGTTTAATATGAAAACAAAAATCCCTGGATTGACAGCTTGTCCAAGCAAGGCACCATTCCTGGCAGCCAAGCAGTGAGAACTAATGCTGGTCACAGGGTGGAGGTAAGAAACTGCGGGCCCAGCCGAGCAGCTGGGCTCTGCTCCGTGCTTCATCTGGAGTTTAGATGCTCTTCTTTCCTCGAGCCAGGCTAACACGGGGTGGCAAGGTGCACCCTTGTCCTCCCTGGGCTTGAGCCCCATCAAGGCCTGTGATGCCAGTGGCTTGGAAGTGCTGTAAAGTGCAAAACCAGGCAGGGACCTCCTGCCCACCACAATGTGGAGGCACCTATGTCACTGCAGGCTCTCCTGTCCTCCTCCTGCATCCCCTCCTGGACCCAGGAGCACCTCATTCCACTGGATGGAGAGTTCTTCTCTTGCCTGCCCTCTGGATGAAGGATACTGGAGGATCCGGGATGCCACTGAAGCACAGACTCTTTTAGAGTAACCACCTCCCAGCACACAGCAATCCTACCTAACTGTTTCAGGCAAGGAGTGATGAAAAACCCGGTGTCCTCCTGAAGCCGCTGTGCGATTTAGGTCAGGCAGGTGGGATCATCCAGGCTAGAACAGGACCAATGGGCCTGAACTGGTGCCCAAACAGTTCCAAAGGCACCACCAGATCTGCATGACACCATTGCTGGGGCACAGCTGGCCATGGTGAAAGGGCCAGTGCTGCAGCACCATCCTTGTCCATCCCCTAAGGAACATGGGTGCTGCTGAAAAATGGGGCTGAGCCACTGCAAGCACTGTGCTGGCACCTTCTGTGGGGTCCCTGGCCCACACCATAGGACAGCTCTGTTCCTGCATAGTGGCACAGAGGTGGCACATTGGTAGGTACCCCCAGCAAGAACTGGGTCAATATGCTATTTGGAAAAGCCACATTAGACCTTCTCTCCTGGAGAGGCGCCTCTCTCAGGGTCTCATCCAGAGCTCTGCACTTCCAACGCTCCCCAGAAGGAAACTCACCCATGCAGGCAGACAAAGCTGCCTCGGAAGGAAATTTTATTCCCCATGTGACACTACAGGCAGGGTGGACAGGAAAGCAGCAATTGCCCCAGCTCACCACCTCCTGGGAACAGCAAGGGCTGTTTTGTGGTGCACTGCAGGCACGATCCACACGTGCCCCAGGGGGAGAGGGAAGCTGTGGGGCTGTGTGCAGTCACTTCTTCCACTCAGTCACCCGTCCCACAGCTGTGCCAACGAAGCTATTGTCCCTACAGTAGGAAATCCCAGATCCAGCGGGAAATGACCAACACATATAGTCCCAGGTGAGCCTCGGAGGCCCCAGAAACAAACAAAAAGGGGCTTTTCCTCTCCTTATATCAAAGCACCAAGCAGGCTTCACTTCCTGCCTCTGCCAGCAAACATCAGGGAGTTACTCAGCTGCTTCTCCTGGCTTTCCCCACCCAAGGGGATCTCTGATGCAAGCGGTGGGTCACTGGAGAGCAGGATGTGGGGCTGTGAATATGTCCCAGGGCACAAAGAAGCTGCAGAAGAAGAGGATGTCCCGGCACTGCCCTGGGAGGCCGGGCACGGAAACGGGCAGCAGGGAGAAGGGAGTTTGTTGACCACACGAGGCGACTGTGCCCCGCAAAGTCCAGCCTGCTCCCAGCACCCCCCAACAGGGCACCGAGGGGCTCGTGGAGAGCAGCGCTGGGGGGCCCGAAGTCATGGTGGCAGCCCGGCGAAAAACATGTGCGGTCTCGCTCGCCCCGAGGCGGGCTCAGCTCGGGGGCCGCCGGGGCGCGGGGAGCCGGGCGGGGGCGGCGGTACCGGGGGCGGCGGTGCCGAACCCATCTCCTTGAGGACACCTTAACGGCGGTGCCCGCGGGCGCCTCCCGCCGCCCGCCCCACTCGGCTCCCGCC
>WEKY01036108.1:294430-317898 GCA_013390045.1 Picathartes gymnocephalus
CCCCAGCCCAGCCCCCCTGGCCCCCGGCACCCAGCCGCACCCCCGGCCCCTGCCCGCGGGTCGCGGCCCCACCGCCCGCCCTCGTCCCAGCAGCGTCCCCAAAGGCCACACGAGACTTCCCACGGGGCAGAACGGCCATCCTGTCCTTGCCCTAAAAGCCAAGTTGGGGTCTCTCTGTCCAGCCCCCTCACCCCAGCCTCAGGTGTGCCCCAGCTATATTTGGGGTGGTCTCTTCGCCACCCTCGGGGTGAGCACAGCCGAGAGATGAGCGGCCAGCCCCCCCCCGCCACCCAACCTGCTGGAAATCAGAGACAGCAGTCTTCTACCTATGCTGTCTGGTTTCCCACCCTTAGGAAAACCCCCAGCTCGTGTTTTCAAGCACCTCCTTAAAACCACAAAGCCCTCTCTCGGCACGGGGGAGATACAGGAGATAAAAGCCTGAGACAAGTCACGGGCCTTAGGTTTCAAAAAAAGAAATTAAAGGAGCACATACCCGCCAGGAGAAAGGTGAGTTAGCCGTCAGCCATAGTCCCTGCTCAGGAAGAAACCCTCCCAGGGCCAAGCAACCCCTTCCAGGAAGAGACACTGAGGGGCAGCCCCCTTTCCTCGGCAATCCCTTTCTAATTCTCCGCTGAGGAGGGCCGAGACTCCCACCGCCCTCTCCTTGTAGTGTTCTGTTCTCCCTCCTCAGCACACAATGGGGCAATGCCTGGTTGGGTCTTATTCCACATCCCTTACCAGCACCCACAAGGGACTCCTGTCCCTTTCCCCATCAGAGGACCCTCCCCAGTCCCGGATGACTTTCTTTTCCTTCCTTCCTTCCTTCCTCCCTAACAAAGGATAGTTATCCCCAGTCAGCAAAGATGGCAACCCCACACCCCAGTGGGAAGCGAGCAGCCCTGCAGGGCAGCAGAGGGCAAGACCTCCAGGCTCATGGGTGCAGGAGCAGCAGGCTTTCTGGCCAAGTCTCCCCCCGGCAGCATTTCAGCTTACACCAGCTTCCCTCTTTGTTCACCAGAGTTCCCTCCACCAGGACTAAAGCCCCGATGGAGTGGGAGAAAGGGAAGGGGGTGAATTTGGACAGGCCCAACAGAACCTGCAGGCAGGTCAGCGTGTGCAATGCCTGTGCAGGTGGAAGACCTTGCACTTGAAGCTGAATGGGGAACACTGAGCATCTCTACAGGGAACAGAGGGAGGGAGGGAGGGAGAGAGGGGAAAAAAAAAAATCTTGTGAGTGCAGAGTTTGCAAAATGAGCTGGTGGTAAATAGCTGGAGGATAGACAGCGTCTCTGTACGTGAGGCACAGCACGGAGAACTGCACCTGAGCGAGGCTGGGCCACTGCTCGCTCCAGCATCACACGTCACTCACTGATGCATCCTCCCCAGCCTGCTCTCTCTCTGCACCAGCTCCCCCGCCTCCGCCACGAAAATGCAGTGGGAAAAATGGGTTCCTCCCCACACTCGGTGCAGCCACAAAGCAGAGAGCTGGGAGAAGCACAGCTGAACTTGATTCAAGGTTCAGCAGGTGCCTGCCAAGGGAGATGCAGCACCACGAACCTCCTGATCCCCTTTTCTCTCTGGGAACCCACAGCCCCTTGAGCTCAGTGTCTCCCCACGCCCCTGTTCAGCTGCTTTCTTCCATGAGCAATGGCAGCCGTGTTTGCCAACACTCCCTGCTCACTAGTGCTGCTATCCAAGGCCCTTTGTTCCCCTCGTCGGGCAGCCTTCCTTTGCATTCCGCAGCCAGACTGTGAGGCCCAACGCAGCTCATCACACCTGGGGTGCTCCAGACGGGAGACCTCCAGCTTTCCCCTCCCTCCTCTGAAAGACCGGGCAAAACTCACACAGCACCTGGAAAACGTATGTCCCTCCCTACGTGGGAAAAGGAAGCGAAGCCATCCTTTCCCTGGAGAGAGGCGCGCTCAGGGGTGTCGGTGACAGCAAACCCTGCCCCTTATTTGCAGTTTTCCGAGGCGTGCTCCCCAGGCCCGCCGGCATCGCTGGTCGCACGGGCGGCAGGCGGCGGTCCCGCAGCCCGGTTGCGTGGGAAGGCAGCCCGGCACCCGCCTGACACCCTGTGGCCGCCTCCCGCCTTGCAGGGACGCGGAGCGGCGTGGAGAGGGATGGGGATAGGGGTGGGGATGGCGATGGAGATGGGGATGGGAAGAGGATGGGGATGGGGATGGGGATGATGGGGATGGGAAGAGGATGGGGATGGGGATGGAGCCCGTGGGGAGGCTGCGTGGGAGGGGGCACACAGGGTCTCTTAGCAGAAGAAAGCTGACAGGAGCAGAGAGAAACCACAGAGCGGGCACATGCCTGGCTCCTGCCACCCACCATGCAGGGATGAAACGCTACATACTTTAATAAAGCTGCACACACATGTCCCAGCAGTTTCCATAAGTGCCCATGGATTCAGCCCAGCATGTCCAGGAGGAAAAGAATTTCAATTTACTGCTAGCTGATGCCACAGGCTCATATGAGTGCACACAACCTCTTGCACTATGGTAGTTCTTGACAGCGGGGGCTGCTATAATAATGCCCCAACAGATGGGAGGCTCCTAAGAACATCTATATGGATTTCAAGCCCCTCAGAGTCCTCCCCACTACACAGAAAGGCCTTTTCTCTGGTCCTCCCTGGCTTTACTCACCTCCTGCCAGAAGGCTGAATTTCTACTTCCCAAAGCACAAGGGTTGGTATCTCTGCAGGGGCTGGAGTAAAACATCATTACTTGCACACCACCAACCCCACAGGGTGCCCACTTGTTGCATCCACGTGTAGAGGTGTGAGGGTCACAGTGACCACGTGTGGCATATGTCCCACGCCGGTCAGGATGGGGACAGACTCGTGCAAGAGTGCCACACCCTGGCAATTCCCATTGGTCAGAGCTAAGCCTGAAGCATGTCTGAGGCACCACCAACAGCTGTGCCACGGCAGGACCACAGCCCAGGGAAACTCCAGCAGCAGCTGTGGGTGCAGCTAGGACTCACCCTTCTTAGGGAAGTGAGAGGAATGGCTCCATGTGGTGCCCCAGGGGAGTTACTGACCCTCAGTACTCCCCTCTTTTCTCATCCCTGGAAAAGCAGCCAGTACACTGGGGCAGGGGGAGGTGAAGGTGTTTTCCTTGAGAGCTAAGCCACCTTGGAGCAGGAAGCCCTTGCTCCAGATGATCTCCTAGGTAACCCAAATGAAGCCCTGCAACCGCGATAGAAAAGCTTGTCTCCATTTAGGAGGGAATCCTTTGTATACCCTTACTGACCTGCCTCCTTTCTCCATTTTACAAACCCCAGTGGATGTCCCACCCTGACTCCTCTCATGGCCCTGGAGAGAGTCCTCCAAACCCCACCAAGCATGGCACATGGCTGCCAGCTTGATTCTCCTGCAGGAACGTCAGCCGTGCCCAGGGGAGCTGGTGATCCCTGCTCACAGCATTCATCCCCGGCCTCCCGTGGGCTTCCACAGTCCCGCACACCTCTGCAGGGAGAAAGGCCGTGTCTCATTCCCAGGCCGTCTTGGGGCAGAGCTCCCCCTTGCTGAGAGCCCATTGGCAGTGGAGCAGTGAAGCCATCAGCTGCTTTCTCTGCTCTGACTTTCTCTGGCTGCAGTTTGGAGACATTTTGACCTGATACTCTGCCCCCACACATCCCTCTGGCCGGAGCCCAGCGGGAATAACCAGAGACATTCAGATGATGCATCACAGGGGAACCGTTTTAATTAAAAGTGATGCTTTGCTCAGCGGGCTACAGGCTTCTTTGGGGATATAGGGAGTAGAAGTGAGCTGGGTGAGTAATTGGCAGGGAAGGGGGGGAAGATGTGCCTCGTCAGGGTTAGCTCTGAACTCAGAAGCTTTGCCAGGAAAGTGGGAAGTGGCAGGGTGAGCTGGTGCTCACTTCTCAGAGGCCTTACTGTGGGGCTGGTGCTCTTGGCAATGCTTAACAGTGTCCTGAAAGCCTGCTGCAAACTGGGGTACTCCCTCCCCCAAACTCAAAGCATTTGCTGCTCCCCAAATACCAATCCCTTTCCCAGCAGAGAAGGAGGATGTCTGTGCACTGCTTACAGATGTTTAGGGGTACAGGGGCCTCATGCTGAGTCTCTAGCTCTGCCAAAAAAGAAAGCTAGAAGCTCAGCAAGGCCCTGCACCAGGTGGATTAGTGCAACACAGTGGTGAGCCACTGCAGCCACAGCCACCTCCTGTAGGTGGGAATCACCACAAGGCCTGCTGTCCCACTGCAAACTCAGCTGCTGTGTTCTCAGCTCTGCTGGCAGAGGGGATCCATCACTGCCGGGAATGTGCTAAGACCGGAAATTACTTGTAAGGGGGAGTAGGGATTGAGGAGGAATTAGGCAAGGGGATTCTTCCTTACATAGAAGTGAGGAATCCCCTGGGACTGGAAGCTTGAAAGAGGACCAAGCCCTGGTGTCCATCCTAAAAAGCCTCTCTAAGGCTGGTTTTCTAGCTAGAGCCTAGTCCACCTTGGGCATCTTCCTGCTGTCACGGAGGTTGCTCTGGAAAAAGCTCCCAGACACCAAACCACACGATTCTAAATCACCAGCAATAAGTTTCCATTCAAACAACTGCTAGGTCTGTTTTGTGCTCCTGGGACAGCCATGGAAAACCACATCCAGGCGCTGCATGCTGCACCTGCCCACAGCCGTACCCCTGGAGGAGTCAGAGGCAGAGCAGCCTCCAGCCTGGCACAGAGGCAGGTGCCATGATGGCGAGAAGCACCACACTCCTGTCCCAGCAAGGATGTGTCCCACCACCTTCCCACCCTGGCTAGCAGCAGCCTGGCCATGTCAAACCACGATTACATCTCAGTTAAAGTGAGGAGGATTTCTAGCCTGCACTGCTGGTTGCTGTGAAGAGCCATATTTGCTGATCAGCAATGGGAAGACAGAGGGAGCATGGCAGGAGCATGGGTGGCATAGGATGGAGGTGGGGAAGTTATGCCTGGACCTTGGCAATGCCTGGCGAGACAGCGAGGAAAGGGTGGAGAGTGACTATGTGATGCTTTGCAGGGAGAACTGATCTTATTAATAAAAGCTGCTTCTTCCCAAGGCCTTGATAATCTCTCCTGCTGCAGATTATTTACAGCTGTGGAATTTAATACTCGAATGAACAAAGCTCTCTGAAGCACAGAGGGAGCAAGCAGACTGTTAACCCTTCCGCATGGCACCAGGGGCTTTCGGCTCAGGTTTGATGTCTCAATGCGGCTGAGCCACAGGCTGCCACAGCCCCATCAGATCGCAGCACCCGTGAGGCCAGCACCCAAGCCAGGCTGAAACTTGGTAGAAAGTCAACCCAAAGCCCATTCAAACACTTGGATTCTCTTAATTAAAAAGGCAGGCCAGCAAGTAGTGCTCGGAGGCAGATCTTGGGCAGGGCTGGGCACTGTGCTGCCAGTGAGGTGATGCTGCATTACACCACAAGGTAAGCACTTGACCTTACAGATACTGGGTCAATAAACTTACCCTCCAGGCTGAGGAGTTTGTCAGCCCTAGCTAACTTACCCACCTCTCACATTCAGTGACAGGTGTGTGAAACTGAGTCAGCTAAGACCTGGGAGCCTCACTACGTGTCTGGAACAGAGGTGGGGACACAACTGCAGCACAGCCCTCCAGCTGACTTCCCTGGGACCAAAGAGCCCACGGCTAAAGTATATGCTTTAGTATATGCTCTGCAATGTAACCCCTTCCTCAGATTGTCCTGAAATCCGGTGCATCTCAAGAGGAGAGCACAGGAACCATCAGACTTGGCTAATTGCCTGAATGGTCCCTTAACTACAGGTGATTTGGAGGGCGGAAAGAATGGTGTGGGCTTGAGGCACAGCCTGGTGAAATCAGGGGTGAGAGGGATGTACAGGAAGGACTGGGTAATCATATGGGCTTGTCCCACCAGTGCCTGGGCCTGGTTTGAGTGTATTCATTGCTGAATGGGATGGGCACAAGACAGCAGCTAAGGTAAGGGGTGGACTGAGAGATGGAAAAAGAAAGGCAAACACCAGCCTCACTTGCATGCTAAAATCCACTGACCATCCCATAACAAAAGTAGCAGATTTGGGAGCCATAAATGCAGCCTGGGTTTGATCTGCACCTCTCTTAGGATGCATGTACTTCAGACATTCCCCAAGGACCACACAAATTGTTGGTCTAGTTCTGCATAAGCATTGTTTAAAGGGTCACGGTAGCATCCCTACCATAAACTAGGCAACTATAATCCCTAGACATGATAAACAGTCCCTATCCACCCCACCTTGTCCATGTAGCTGGAGGTTGTAGAAAGGAGTTTAGCTCAGCCTCAGGTGGCCCAAAATTTGCACAGGATGGCCCATTAACTCTGCATTTCCCCATCCTTAAAATCTTAAGGTTTGTTCAACTTCCCACAAAAACACAAGGTACTGCCTGTCAGCCACCACTCTGCACTGGCAGTGTTTTGCCCTTGAGTCTTCCTGCAAGGCAGGCTGGCAAAGTGGAGACACCAGCAGTGAAGGGAGAACAGGGAGCAGGGGAAGGGTGGATCCCACCCCACAGAGCCCAAAGGGTGTTTGGAGATTCTCCCCTGCAGGCAGGAGGACAGCCTGGCTTCCCTCTCCCTGAGGTTCCACTGCCTGAGCTGTCAAGCCTTTGTGAGGGAACTGTCTCTGCAGGGCTGCATTTGATGCCCTGGAGGTCCCCATGTCCTCAGCCCACCCCACTGCAGGTGAGGCCTCCTGGGAACCTATTCCTCCTCCACAAGGCAGAGCTGAGGCAAAGTGTTGGACTTGCGAAGCCAGTTAAACCAGCTATTTACAGATGTTAGCATTATGAAACACAGATTGGAGGCTTCCTGGAGCTGTCTGGAGCCTCTGAAAGAATGTTGAAGAGCCAAGCATCAGGCTCAGGAAACAAGGGCAAAGATAACATCTACCATCCTACCACCTCCTCTCCTTGCTTTATCTACTTCTCCAAGCAAAGAATTTTCTGCCGCCAGTGAACTGGAGCCTTTCCTGCCCTTCTCCAGACACCCACAGGGAAACTCGAGCCTTGTTTTGAAAAGGAAAGTAAACATGATGAGGAGCAAAGCTCAGGTGGCTGGGCAGCACACAACCATGGTCTTTGCTCCAGTCAAGCACAAATACAAAACCCCAAAAGCTCATCCTGCAGAGGTAATAGGCCCTCCTGCACTGGAGATGGGTACCACCTTCCCAAGCCTCCTGTGCTCCCCGGGGAGATGGTTGGGGCAAAGTGTGAAAAGTCAGGACAAAACACCAGCTGAAGGCTCTTGGCAGGGCTCCTTTAGGGATGGCCTGAAGCACAAGAGTAAAAAACACATTCTGCCCTGTTCAGCTTTTGCCATCCCTGGTGACTCTAGAGTGGTCTGCTGTTGTCAGTGCCTCCAGGGAGCTGCTACTGGGCCATCAGAGTGGACTGGGCATCATTCACCCCACTGTACCTCTCTCTGCCCCATCCCAACATGTGGTGCCTGTTTGAGTGAGCAGGACCAGGCTTGGCAGGACCAGGACATCAGGGAACACCTGAGCCCTTCCTATCCCCTGAATGCAGAGGGCGAAACACGCTCCCCAGCAGTACATGCCACCCCTAACGCTTGACTGCTGCTCTCCCAATCCACAAAACATTACTCATTTTGGAGCCAAGAAGGGACCACCATGACTTCTAATCACTGTATCATATTGCCCCAGAAATGTGAGGAAGATTTACCTCATTCAGGGTCAGCATCTACAAGCTAGAGCAAGAAATTCTTTAATCCCAAGAGACTGGGATTGGGGTGCCACAGTCACAGCTGGGGGCCATGAGAGGAACACATTTTTGTCCATGTCCTGGCCTTGGCCCTGGGGAATACTCACCAGTGTCCCTCACGCTCCATACCCATAGCCACAGCTATGAAGAGCAGTTCATTTGAGCAGGACAGTGAGCAGGATCTGCGGTACAGCCTTGTACCAAAAGACCTTGCATATCCTTCACAGGCTCTGCCTTAGGCCATGTTGTACCTTGGGGCTTGCATGTTTATTTTTAAAGAACTACATTAAGTTCATGGGGTTTACAGCCTTCAGACATTTCCAAAGCAAGCTCATATTTCCAAGGCCCAAGGGACAGCCTGTCTTTGGTGTCTCTGCCACAGTAACTGGGCACATCACTTCCCAGTCTTCTGGGGAGGGTGTGTGTACTATTCACACCAAGCACACTCCCTGTAGCCAGCATGGAGGTGAGCATCCAGGTTCATTTTGAGTTCTGTTAAGCAGTGAAGCCCTGGAACAATGAATTTCATGAGGCAACTTGTGTTTTGGGTGAAAGGAAAAATGAAAAAAAGGTAATTTTATTTCCTCTGACAGCCTGTTTGATTGAACGCTGCCTCTACTGCACTCTCAAAGAGGGTGAATGGATGTGCCTGATGTGTTTTCTCCACATCCTTCTTTTTCTCCTTCTGTCATGAGCCCTCGTTAATCTTTCTTATTTCCAGGCTAGACTCTCCTGAGCTTTCCAATTCTATTTTCTTGTTAGTGGGTGCATCTGAGACAGGCCTAGGAATATTTCCATCCTCTGTCCCTGAGATGTTCTGAGATAAGCTGACCAGCCTGGCATGCTCACTTGAGGCTCCACCACTGCGACAGCATTCAGACTAGATCCAGTGTCCTTCACCACCCCATTTCTTATGCTGCAGAACAGGAGAAACTACTCAGAAAATGAGTTGGCAAGGCTGTAGTTGGTGCTAATGCACTCAGGGGAGAGCCCTTTGGGCAGCGACCACACAAGCTTCAACCTTGGGGCTCTGCCCTGGCAGCGGTGCCAACCCCATCCCCTTTCCCTCACTTCCAACTCTTTGCCCCCTCTAGCCCCTCTGCATTTCCCACTACAAGTGTCCAGCCCATAGAGTTTCCCTGACATTCTCCCCCTGCCCTTGTCTATATTGAACAGTAGCTGCAGGATATAAACAAGTGTCCCAGCTGTTTCCCTTTCCTCTGTGCTCTTCCTGGGTCATGTAAATCCTAAACGGCACAGCCACACTCAGATGAGATGCAGACACTTGAAAAAATGACAGCCCTCACTCGTCTCCTCAGAAGGGCTCAGCAGGGTCCTGCCACTGCTTTTGTGTGTGGCTAGGTGGAAAATGCTGCTCAGCCTGCAAACCTGAGGCTTGGCATGCCTTCCCCTCAGGGAAGGAGATTTGGCATCTGCCTCTAGATAAAAGACCCTGAAAAGGAGTGAGGATGCATTCTGAGGGGTTGCTTTACATCAGGAGAGTGGCCCAGCTCAGGGCTTCACAAGAGAGCCAGGCCGTGCCTCCCTGCTGCCCACCCCTGACTCCTGTTTTGCAGCCCCCTGCAATCCACGCGCAGCACCCTGCTGCTGTCCCTCCTCTTCCCAACCAGCTACCAGCCCCACGGGAATGCTGCTTGCAGAACGATCTTCCCAGTGGTTCTCCTAGCCCAGCTCGCCCTCACCGAAACGTTAAAGCTGACCCTGACGCCCCTGGTCACTCAACAACCTTCCGTGGAGAGAGGGATCAAACGCAGAGTTCCCTGGCTCTCCCCGGGTCTTTCCCCGAGGGAGCAGGTCAGGCTCGGTGGCCCCAGAACCTTCCCGTGGACGGCCGGAGCTGCGCTCCCCTTCTGCGGGCCGGCGGTCCGTGCTGACCGAGGGAGATTCTGTGTGCGGCGATTTTGTGTCGTCAGCCAGGCTTAGGGGCCCGCCGAGCACGGGGCAGGCTGCCGGGCACACCATCACGCCCACATTGCCATCTAGCCTCCCGCTCGGGGATGTGCAGCTCACCGCCCTCAGTCCGCCCTGTCAGCCGAGCGAGGCGTCCCGTCCCCGGCTGCATCACCCCCAGTTCGGCTGAGGTTTCAGCTCTCTCCCCCTCCTCCCAGCCCCCAAAGTCACCAGCTGCCTCCCCCAGCTCTGGGGTCCATCCACCCTTCTGGCACAGGGCCACGAGATGGGGCCGCCTCTCTCCCAGCCTCAGTCTCCAAGCAGATGGAAGACATCAGCTCCCTGCTGCATCCTTCCACGATAATCTGTCTCGCCCGCTTCCTTTCAGGGACACCTCTTCTCACGGCCAGTAAATCCCCAGTGCTTGCCTTTTTCCAGACCCCAGCCCTCATCCATGTCTTTCATGGGCAAGCATCTTCCCAAAGGCCATCTCCCTACCCATACAGGATGCCCTAAAAAAAGACTCCTCTTCCCCAGCTCCCATGGAAGAATATCTAGGCACAAAGTCCCCACTATCACCAGCAAACAGGCACCCTCTTGGGAGCTTCAGCTGACTCAAATCCTATACCCAAGGGAAGGGGAGTATACACTAACCCAAGGACCCAATCTGAACTGACCGGGGGGCATATTTGTAATGAGCCAAGAAGACCCCAGGAGGACTCTGCCTTTGGCTTCCCCCTCCCTTTGCAGCAGATGGCAGCTCCCCTAGAAGCTGCACAGGAGATGAGAGAACTCTTCCAAATCATGTGTCATGCTGGAAAATTTTTTCATTTATGACATAAGATCATGTTAAAGGCAGAATAATAAACAGGGACCAGGGGAGAGAATGACCAGGGGAGAGCAGCTGAGGTAGGAAGTGTTTTGGTTTTTCTTCTCTCCTCTGAGGGAATCATTCCACCTGCCTGTAGCCATCCTTCAAGGAAAGGACCTGCAGGAAGACCTGCTACACAGAGAGGAAATCACATCTGCTTTCCTAGTAGGATGGATGCAAAAGGAAAAGCCTCCCATTTGGAAAGAGTTAAGCCTCAGTGGATGCCAAAGTAGGATGCTGCAAGCCAGAGCCCAGGAAACTCAGCAGCTGCTCCCAGGACATCTCTGGCTCGCTGCTCAGAAGGCTCTGGAAAAGAGCAGAGTGCAGCCTGGAAGCTGAGAGCAAGCAGGTATTAATCCCTGTGCCAAAACAAAAGAGGGGACCTGGAAATGAGGATCCTTGAGCAGAGGCTTGCTCAAAGGAAAAGACAGAGAGCCTGAGGAACCCACATTGGCCTGGGCAAGGCCCCATCCATCTACCCCTGCCTGCCCAGGCTCTGCAGCCAGAGAAGCAGGGGCTGACCATCCTGCAGCCATGGCAGGGCCCACATCAGTGGGATGGGTGGGAGCAGGCTATGGGCTCATCCACAAGCCTGAGCCTTTCCCCTTGGAGCACCTGGAATTTGCCAAGCACAGAGCTGTCAACACAGGCCAGGGATTTCTGCTGAGACTATATTCCTCATCAGGGAAGACAGGTAAAAACTGCAGGAGATGCACTATGGGATATGCTTAGCTTAGCTGTCTGCATGTCTGCTTATTAAGCTCTGAGATTAAGGATTTAGTTCCACACAAATCAGTTTACTTAGAACTAAAGCATCACTTCACATTTTAATCTCAAGTATGCTGCATTGTCTTGCCTGCTTCCTCTCGTGCCCTCTCCCCATGACCTCTTCCTCAGCAAAATGCTGGAAAGTTATTAGCAAGTATTATGCGAAATGTTTAATATCCAAACAGCAGGGTCTGGCATCCCATGAGAGATTCATAGCCCCTATGATCAGGACAAGAAAAACAAGGATTGTTTGCAGGCGCCCAGGTCCTGCTGGTTGATGCTTTGAGGCTGGAGTTGTTGCCAAGCAAAAATCTCACAGTAAAGTGTCCCTTCAGACATGTTATAAACCAGGCTAGGCAGGACTGAGGTATTCAGCTTGGGATGAACCCCACTTTGAGTCTACGCACAGACTGTGCACAGAAACAAAATACCCTGTACAAGTGTTATTTCAAATTCTATTTTCCAGCACTGTGTTAGTGGAAGGCATCTTCCTCTTCTGTTCTCAAAAGGATTTACATTGAGGAAGGCTGGAACAGACTTGTCAACTGGCTTATGATTTATTAAAAAATTATAAAAGTATTTGTTTATGTATTTATCAGGGTTGGAGGAGTTTCAAAGGTTGCAGCAGGTTTTCTAAAGCAAGACCACAGAGCTATTGAGTGGCATAAACACTCTCCCTAAAAATGAATAAAAGCATATACCCTTTTTCTACTCAAAATATGATCCAGAAAAAAATCTAACCAGGAAAAAAAGGACAATGGACAATGGACAATGTCCGAGACATCAGCCTGTGCCATGCCCTTGTGACACCGAAGCAAACCCCACCCAAGGGAGGGAGGCCAGTCACACTTACTGCTGTGACTGCCACACAGAGTTTGCTCACTGTCCCACTTAGAACAGCATAAACAGCTCCGAGCACACAGAGTTCCTCCTGGAAGTTGAGTGCACTCAGATTGACTGGAAACACTGACTTCAGCCAGGCGTGCATCTGCTCTGCTGCTGTGCCATTGGGCAGACACCTATGGAGGAGGCAGGCCCAGGGCTTAAAGGTGATGCCCATGGGGCTCAGAGGACTTGGAGAAGCAGACCCAATGTTCCCTGGCCCCTGGATAACAGCAAACAAGGAACATGCTGCCAGCAGCAGACGATTCTGCTTTCCCACAGAACTGAGTTCACAGGGAAGTTTTACTTAGTGGGACAGTGCCATTACTCAAAGGTTAATACTGAAATTAAACCCGTAGTATAATCTTTTGTGTGTTACCTGGAGTAATGGAGTTTGAGGGGATCCAGGGCTCACTTTTTCCCGGGACAGTGGGAATTTCACAGTGGGGACCATGGAGCAGATACCTCTGCAAGTAGTAACTGGAGTGTGCAATAGCTCAGCACTGTATTCTTTAGATTTTCACACTGAGGCAACGCAGAGCCAAAGTAAAGAGCTTTCCCAGCATAACAGGAAGGGGATGCAGAAGGGCAAGGAGTAGCCAGTCACCACTGCCACCAGACCTGTGAGGAACTGGCTGAAGGGCCTGAAGCTGGCCAGACTCCTGCTGACTGCACCCCCTGCACCCTCTTCCCCAGCACTGCTATATCTAGCAGTGCTCTGCACTGATGTCCCTTCACCGGCTATGAGCCACCATGCCCTTCTAATTCTGATTGTTCCTAAATACTTCTCTTAGGCAAAGACAGAAACTAGTCTTTTTATTGTATGTGCCCAAGGCACCCATAGTTCATTATGTGTCTCTCCTACTCTATTACTTGTGAATCCATTCTGTAGACCCCAGTGTCACTGGGCCAGGGATTGAGAGCATAAACAATACAGGACAAGGATTTTCATGTTCTCATTTTAATGATGACAGACCAGATTAACACCACAGGAGGAGTAAGGGTGAAGGACCATTTCCCAAATATACTGCAGATGTTCTGTGAAATAAATTGGAGAAAAAGAAACTATTTCAATATTTAAATTAGTTGCTTGAAATTCTTAAGAGGGAGGAGAGATTCTTGATGAACATCAACTTTTCCATGTTTCACTAGTTTCTGGAAAAGGACCAAGGAACAGCTACTGTATGAAAGGATTGCTGAAGACCTCTCTTAGCATTCATACAAAGTTACGGGCAATGGCCAATACTTTGGAAAACTCGCCTTCTCTTCTTCGCAGTGTACAGGGTATGGGTGTTTTTATTCTAGTTCCTATTGGATTTCCATTATCTTCTATCAGTACCACATTGTTGGAATCAAATCTAGGTGTCATGGTGGGGCCAGGCATCTTGTGCCCTACAATTAAAGCCTTCTTCTTTTCTCCTTTGATAGCCAGAAGGATCTTATCTCCAACTTTGCCAACTCCAGTCTTGTTGTACACGTGGATACATTTTGGTGGCCGGTGGTATGGCGTGTTCCCCACGGTGCTGTTGTCCACCACTCGCACGCGGGTTAGTTTCTGTATTGCTCGGTGTGCTCCAGTGATGCTACCAAAAGACAGGAGAAAAAAGAGAGACAGATCTCCTCAATAATCTTTGGGGAGCAAAGGCAAACCCAGCACAGAATCTTGTCAATACACAAACCATTCGGAAGGCACCAGCAACAAATACATACCATATGAGTGACACACTGACTGCATTCAATGTGCTCTTTGAAAGCCAGATGCTACTCTGGGCCTTGCACACTCTTCACTAAATGTCAAACATAAAATGACCTTTCTACTCCGAAACACAACTAAAAGATGGCGTGAAGAGTGACTTGCATTTCATGGGCTTTTTAGCAGTTGCAGATGATCCAGCTTCAATCTACAAGCAAAAAAAAGCACTTGTTTCTGTTTCAAACAGCCTGCAGGAAGCTAAGAGTCAAGTCATGCTCTTTCAATCTTGCACACAGTCCCCAGCACTAAGGACTTTTATGACCAACCTTCCTTTCAGTGAAGTCTGAGTCTCACAGTTTACTCTGCTCTCAGTAAGACCCCTGAGGTCCTACTGTGGCTGTGCTAAGCTGTCCCCAACTAGAATCTAAGAGATCACCACTTTCCCCATGTGGAAGGAATCCAGAGAGACACAGTCTCTTCTGTATGTTTGCTTTGTGGGAGTAAGAAACAACATAAATAAACTGCATAATACTAAGTTGTTAGGTCTGACTGAATACACTTAGGAACAGCCAGAACATACTCTCTTACAGAAACCATTATTCTTTTACTCAGAGAGCTCAAACTCAAGTGATTTGTTGCTTGTCTTCAAAGGACACCCAAACACAGACCACTGGAAAAGCAGGAAGATCCTTTCTGCTGCTAAACAACTGCTTGCAGTGAGGTACTAGAAACATGCTGGCCAGAGCTGCAGGAATGCCAACCTGCTGCCAGCTGAACTACTCAGTAAGAACATATGGAAACAACCTAACCACTCATCTTGTTTCTCAGAAGCGTGTAAAGTAAATAGGGTCCATCACCCCTTTTTGAAGAGGAAGGGCCTGTATTTGCAAAGCTACCTAAAAGATAAGCATACACACCAAATGTGGTGTGGATGGACATCGGTTGAAGCAGGTATTTTTACACATGGTAAAGGAAGGCCAGTGGAGTCAGTCTGCATTAGTCCAACTCCTCCAGAGATCAAGCATTGCCTTTCGAAACCTGTTTCTCACAGCAGAGGCCTACTTTAGCTTTCCTCTCTCAGAAGTCACTAATCTCTGCAAACAGCCACCCTCTCTCATCTCATCCTCTGGCAGGGACTGTGGTACACCACACTCTCCCTCTTCTTCCCACCATCTGTGGCTGCACAACAGGGAAGGCAGAAAAAAGAGAAGTGTTGTCACAGGAAGGAGCAGGGAAAACCTTGGTGGGACCAAGTGTACAATACAGCAGTAGCAAACAGATATAAATGTGGCTGTCCAGGAACCACTAGACAAGAATAACTGCACTGGGAGAACTTTTTCTTTCCCTTTTTTCTTCATTTCTGCCACAGTCTTGGAGCAATATCCCACAAAGAAAAGGTCTCCCATTTAGGATTTCTGAAGTCCTGCTCACCTCTATGGGCTGGACTTCACTTCCCTCTCACTGTCACTTATTTATACTTTAAATGTATACTGGCCAATGCTCTCATGCAGACCACTTACAGAGAACACCAGGAAGACCTGGATACCTCTTCCAGATAGCTCCTAGGACTATCACACAACCTAGCCCTGAGCATTGTCTTAATTCCCTCTCTAGACCACAGTCCTGGGAATGACTATTCTCATCCTTTAAACTGAAGCCCTGACACTTCAAAGAGTTATAGAGATTCCCCATATTGGCAGAGTGTACTGTGGGATTAAACTCTAAACTTTGTGCAAGGCATTGTAAAATATGAAGTCCATAAATTTAAAACTTTGAAAGGCTAGAGCCTAGAACAAGGAGCAAAAGAAAAACAACTAAATAGACACTGCTAAAGTATGAGAAAGTAATTTTCTGGATTATTTTTATTCTAAATAACTTAAATTATAAATTCTTGAATAATTTTAAGCGCTGTAATTGGCTCTGCATCAGCAGGGGCTTGCCGGTTTTTTTTTGCACTTGCATGAGAAACACAGACACTTTCAACTTCTACTTGCAGGCCCATGTATTGCTGTCAAAGGCCTAAAAGCCTCCTTAGACACATATGAAAATGCAGAGTTCAGACTGCCAGGAAACTGCAAATGGAATGTCTGGGCTCACTTTTCAACCAATGAAAGGAGATTTTTTTTTAATTATATTATCTTTTTGAATTACAAATGCTGTACCTTATTCTTGATCTACTTAACAGCATCTCCCTCAATCATGAAACATTCTGAAGAAAACAAAAGCAAAATTTGAAAGTTACCTGAACTGTCTTTGGATCACAGCACTGCTTAGATGAGTTAAAGATAAACCAAATCGTCTATTCAGGAAAGCCATTTGGTAACCAACCCTGCATGAGAAACAAAAGAATTATTAACTCTGGAAAATGGACAGAATTTGGTTTGCTTTCTTTCCTTTACAAGAATCACACACTAGGGCCTAAGCAACTATTCAGAAGCTACAATCCACAGGACACAGAATGGCAGCAGCATCTGCAGCACACTACAAAGCAGATCTACAACCCCTGCCCGAATTCAGGAGAAAATGTAATTCAGACACACATACTACAAAGCTGGATTCGGTATCACTGCATTGCAGTTTCCTACACACAGAGGTACGGACCCTTCTGCGCGCACTGTGAATCATTTAACAAGAAGCAGGTTTGAGAATTTCAGATGTGAACTGGTTTAGAGGCTGTAGTGCCCAGTAAAAACCACCATGGTCACTTGTAAAAGCTACCAAGGTTACCTACAAAACCAAGCAAAAAGCCAAATAACCTACAGACTGGCATCACAGCTTCAAGAAACTATTTTCCAGACAAGAAACAAATCAGACCTCCATTGGTGAGGGCCCGCTCTCTCTTAGCATACAAAGGTGTTAGGCAGACTGTTTAGAGACCACAGTTACACTGCTGCCAATCTTGCCCTCTTGAGGCTGCCCAGAGAGAGGAGTTCCCTGTAACTTTACAGTGCTTGCTCAATGCTGCTGTTCACTCACTGTACACCACCCTGACTGCAGCAGAGCTGGGTTACAGGGGTAACCTCCGACTGAGAACCACACCCCCTTCCCTGTCTAGGTCTGTGGCGGTTCCCTAACCTCATTCTGTCAGACTGACGGGGACCAGCTTGCATGCGCAGTCACAAAGGCTTATCTGAACCCAGATCACTTTCCCAAACATCATCAGAGAGCGATGACCCAGGTGGTTATGCCGGTGGATCCAAGTGAAGGGAGGAAACAACATCGACCTAGAGCCAGTCCTCTCTCAGGGCAGCTCAGGTACAGCTAAGACTTTCCACCTGACTGCAACTACTACCATGTGACACTGCTTGCTGTGACCTTGGCAGTGTAACCAACACGTGCTCTGCTTCTCTCCTTTCTAAAGCAAGCACTAAAAATCCATTGACCTAATCTCTCTCTGACAGTTCTGATGAGTGTTGGGCCAAACTATAGTAATACCTTGTAAGGCCATTTTCTCTACTTTTATTTTAAAAACAAAGCTGACTTAACTTCTCTAGGGAGAAAAAAATACCCAGAGCCTTCCAATAGACAATGCCACAGTTCTTATTACAACCAAGTAAAGTCCAGCCTAGATCTTCAATGTCTCTTTTATTATTTATTTTTCTCCAAGGTGTTTGCTTACTTGGGGATGTGTGTAAGTTTAAGGGTTTGCAGTTGTTCTACAGAGCAAGTGTTACAATGAAAAGCACAGGACATGCACCACAGCAGTTTTGAGTGGTGCTACCTGAGCAAAGCACAGGTGGCAAACCAACTCTGCCATACAGGCAGGTTCAGAAGAGAACAACAACAGCCAAAGCTTACATTTATTTACTAAAAAAAAAAAAAAGAAGCTGCTCTCCTGTGGGGTAGATGATCATCAAATAAGTCGAGGGCTTGCCCGCACTGTCTCCTCTCTGAAATGAGACTCCAAAAAGGCTGTGTTTATGCCACATCTCCTTACCTAGCTGTGTCATCCTAATGACAGCAAGGCCCTGTGGCATTTACAGTGCTGCTGGCAATCAATGTCCAATACCTGGCCTTGCTGCTGCTCACATTTCTAGGCAAGTTCAACTATGTTGACTTGCTTTAAGCCCAGTGTCTGCCTGTGTCCTGTTCTGCACATGGGTGTGCTGTCTCCCCATGTGAAATTCAAACTCGGTGGGTAATAATGCTCCTACTTCCTCCAGAACCACAATGAGCCTTTGGATCCCTCTACAAAACCCAAACAAGCAGCAGCAAGCTGGCTTCTCTCTTGTCTTTCATGGACACTTCTTGGGGAGTTCAGATGCCGCTGTCACCCCCATCTGTATTTTTCTGGCAGGCACAGTAGCCTTGGTGGCTGGAGAAGGTGCGTCTGCTCATCCTCACCACTACATAAGACTAGTAGGAGAGGTCTGCCGGCTCATGACAAGGCAGGCACAGGTGCAGGCTCTGCCTGCTGTCAAAGGGACAGCAACATCAGGATCAGCACTGCCGGACGTGCTTAAAGCACATCTAAAATGTGCTAAAGTGCTGCCTAAACTCTGAACTCAGTCATTGCTCCTGGGAGAAGTCACTGTTTGTTTCTACCCTGTGGCAGCAGTGAAGGTTTGAAGTTACAAAACTACCGGCGGAAGCACCAACAGCATTAAGTGTCCAAGGACTGTTTATTTTTCCAGATGATTCAGTATCCCCTTCTTAGCTAAGAAATATTCCTCAGCACATTAAGATGTGTCACAAGCTAAGAAATTTCGCATGATTGATTATTTGGTATGAAGCATCCTGTTAGCAACTGAGTAAACAGGGGGGATGCTTCCAATTAGCAGGAGGGTTCAAGGTGGAGGGAAAAGAAGAATGCATCTATGGCATGAAGTACAGCTTTCAAGGGTGCAAGTGTGTTCACAAAGAGTGAATCACAACTTCAGCTACTGTAACATGCCAGATTCCTTTCTAAAATGGAAGAATAGTCTGGATCTGTCTCCAGATGCTCCTCAAGCAGACCCAGTCCCAATTTGATCCCTCCATGGCTGTGAACTTCAACTCTCCTGCCCTCAGCTTCCCCCTGTGGAGTTGCTAATTACTAAACAACTAAACTTCGAAGGGCACAGAAGCCACTCTGCCACACTTGGTGCTGCCACATGAACACTTCGAGGTGGTGCCAAAATTGAAGAGCCGCTATAACTGGGTGACAGCCATCAGCCCCAGCACCCCCAGCACTTCTCTCCTTCCCATCACACGTTGCCTCACACCAGAGGGCCTTAAAAAGGCTCAGAGGAAGCTGCACTTAGGCATGGGGAATGCATATCATCCAAGTTTGCTTCTGAAGGTGGCTCTCCCCAGGTTTCAGTGCTCACAGGTGTATGGGAAGAGTAACCCCATAACCTTCAAGCAAGGAAGCGAAGAAAATTTGTAGGAATTCCCAGAAGTCTGCCGTCGGTATTGCCCAACTGATACAGGCAGGAGTGCACTCCAAAACACCCTGGACGAGCAAAACACCACCGCTTGCTTAGTACTTAGTCACTAATACACTCCTGACCAAGGCTTTATCTTTGAAGGGACCTTCGGAGGCCATCTAGTCCAATATCCTGCTCAAGCAGGATTATTTTCAAGTTTTTCATGCTAGGCAAGAGCAGTATTTAAATAGACACTATCCTGAGAGGCCTAACACAAAGGCAACTATTGATATAACATTGACCACTCACAGCTGCACCAAAGCAGCAATAAAGAAGCATGCAGAGGAATCTCTTGCTGTTTCTACCCTGCTGGCCCTAACTTCTAATAGTGGCTCTATCTCATGAAAATCACAGTCACAGAGACACTTTGCCCCTCTTCACATATCTGTTAAAAGTAATCACAGACCTCAGACAAGAGCTCAAAGTAAGATTCAGAAAAGGGTGAGGAATTAGTCAATCAAATATTCACTAAAATGACCCTATTTCTACTTCACTGAATTACTTTTGAGCATGCAATAACCTGCTACTGCAAACACTCTTCAAGGGCCCTTCAGCCTTACCCCATTCAATGCAAAAGATCGACATTAAATTTCACCACTGCACAACAAAGTAACTCTTCACCAGTTATAAACGTCTGGAAGTTATTTACCCACTCCACCATTTTCAAGTGCTATAGCTATCACCTTTGCTGGTTTCCTTGATATTAAAGAACTAACTTATATTTACTGCAATCTTGAGTGGTTTTTGAATGGAGAAATTCTGGAAAGCTTCATCCCAGCTAATAAAATTGGAAATGCAAAAAATACATGTACAGTATTTTCATTAAATGCATGCAAACACATGAGTGGACCACCTCAGGGAACTGATACAAAGCAAGGACATCTGCCAGACAACGAGGACAGGATTACATACTTACTTTGAATGAACATCAGGGCACACAGTACCAAAAAAGGAAGCCCTGTGGCCTCCCAGCACACACTTGCATCACGTCCTTTATGCTGGCTTTAGCACTTACGTAAATCAGTCACAGTTTTCAGCTAGCTCAGATTCTTGATCAGCTCAGATTCTACCTCAACCTGAAGGCACATGAACACTGCTGCAAGGAAATGTGGCACAACCCAAGACTGGGACTTCTTCCACTGCTAACGCAGACTTATGTGGTGACAGTATCTCCAAAGAAACACCAGGAGATTTGGACAAGAAAAGGATCTCTTGTTATTTCAGCAAAAACACCAGCATGCTTCACAAGAACGGTCTGCATTAATCTGCTCTACTAATAGAGCCATGGGAGCACTGAAAAGGTCTGCATCTGAACACTCCAAAAACCAGGGCAACAGGCTCTGACCAAGTTCTTATCAGTGGGGTATACCCTAAAAAACAGCCAAGGCATCATTCTTACCTTGCCCACATCCTAGAGTAATTATAATTTTAAAGAGTGTTGTTACCCAGCAATCCAGTTACTTTCCAATTACTTTCCTTTTCAATCACAAATTTTGGAACTAACCCCTGCTCCCTATATTCCCAAGATCTGTAATTCCATAATCATTCAGCTATTCCTTTTCCTTCTTTCTGTTAGCAGCTCATCCACACAGACAGGCTCTATGGAAAACCAATGGATGTTGCAAAGCAAATGCTGAGGCCAACTACCCAAAGCCTGATGTCAAAGCCAAAGAAATCAGGTAAAAATATTCTTCACTTTTATAGTAGTGACCTGATCTGCAGAGTCAAACAGTGGGGACCAACATCACCTTTATCCTTTTAAAAGATCAAAACAGACACCATAAAGACTTGAACTGCATCTGTCATCCATCATTAAAACACAGGAAATAAACCCAAGACAGCACACGCAATGCAAATGCCTGAACCCCTACTCTGCCACTGCAGGTCTATTTATAGACCATCTGCCACAGTGAGCTGCAGGAGCCAACTCTGAACTACGGGACTCAATCCATTCACAGCTCTCCTCATAAAGGAAACAACGTGATTAAGGGCTGCATGTCTTTAAAATACACAAGATATTCATTACCAAAACATAATTGGTTTTACATTAATGACTGACAAAAAGGCCAGGATCCACAAAGAGGAATTAAGTCTTTTTTAACTCTGTTTATCAATAGGATTAGCTATTAAACAGGATATTTACTGATCCAAGTTACCAATAGAAACTCATTACAGGTATATCTGTTAACAGTTTTGAAGCAAAACACCTCATTTTCCAGCCCACGGTTAGGAATGGCAGATGAAAAAACAGCTGCATACCTTTAAAATACAGCTTACTTTTGACATCTTAAGTATCCAGAAGTCACAACTCTAAAGTACTTACAGTACTTATTGTTCTAATACCCAAACACCTAAAATCATCCTATACATCCATATTCACAGCACTGTACTAAAATAGGGAGGGATTATTCCCAGTGCGCCAGCAGAAAATGAAGCTACAGAAAGGACAACTATCTGTGTGAAGTCAAAGGAAATGAACAGTAGAGCAGGTACTGCATTAACCTCAGAAGTTCTCTCTGCTGGGTCTGTGGGGTTTGAGGTGAAGCCAAGAAAGGTCCTTCTCCTGTCTCTGCCTTTTGGGGATTGCATGTGGATTCAGAGAATTCCCCACACTACTGTAACTTTACACTGCTATCACCTCTCAGAAGTCTCTTTACTGGTTTTAGAAATATTGAGGTCTCAAGACCAGGACAATGGTGGAAAGCCACAAGATCAGATGTGGTTCCCAGCCCCAACCTGGGTGGTCAGGCCCCAGCCAGTAAGGCGCGATCACAACCCAGACAGCAGTAACCACGCTGGGGGGAGCTGTGGCAAGGAGAACAACACAAAAAGGAAGAGAAAATGTGTAGCTGTGTCTCGACCACGAAAAAAAGTCAGGAACAACTGACCTAGGCTAGCTGTTCACAGAACAAAAAACGACAGTGGCTCTAAGCCTTCCTGATAAAGCTGTACCAGAAAAGGATGCTTCATGCTGTCGGAATTCAGGGTTAAGAGAAACATGACCTGGAGACAAAGGTATGCTCACTTTGCAAGGCAATACAGAACTACCTGCAGTTTTGGTGGCATAAGCCTCACTTCTCACACAGAAACTTCGCTTCACTCAGTCTCCTTCCAAACAAGACCCTCTCAGGCAAGCCTGGAGCACTCTGGAACCAGACAAGCGAACACAGCTCAGATGAGCATCTGTATCCTGCTCTTAAAAAGGCTGGATTGCCCACCTGTTTTTACTACAAAGATTAAGTTATTCATGCTTTTAAGAAATATGTCACACTGTCTTTTCCCCCAGTTGCCTCCCCTTACTCACTGGACCTCCAAAAGGGCTTTCTGGAGAACAACCAGGAAAGCACAGACCAGCGCCCACACTTCCTGAGTCCCCATGACACGCGAGAGTAAATGCCACACTTGTCAGGACACAGGAATTTCAGTTTAACTTTGCTGCGTGACTACTCATACCCACAAAAGTCCAACCCCAGCATCGCAGCCCCACACGAATTCTGAGCAAAGAAACTCTCTGCACGTGCAGGAAGTTCAGAAGTGTTTTCCCTCTCTTCCAGGCCTCACTGCGGAGGCACGGATTCCAGTCCAGTGGGAGCAGGCACAGTGTGCAAGCGACACAAAGGCTCCAGCTGCTTTCGCGCGATGTCACCAGCACTCAAGTGCCACTCAAACTCGCCCCGCGCATCTTCGGGGACAGCGTTTCTCCGTCCCTCTCGAGCAGCAGCTCATGCCCAGGCCTGACACGTTCCAAGCCCTGTGCACGGAGCACCAGAGGCACCTGCAAGCGGCTCCCTCCAAGATACGGGCAGCAAGGCCGGGACCCGGGGGCAGGGAGGGCCCGGCGCCCCAGGGCCCACAGGCGAGCACAGCAGCGGCACAGCCCCAGCGCCCAGGGGCTGACAGAGGCCGTCCGCACTCCGACCCGCCCGGCCACGGGGCCAGATGAGGGCCCGGCACCAGGAAAAAGCCTGCACGCCGGGAGCAGGCAGGCCTGGCGGCGGGGCAAGGCCGGGAACCGGCCCTGCTGGGCGCTGCGGTACCGAGTTCCGTTACACTGCGCTGTACTCCCGTCCCGTCCCGTCCCGTCCCGTCCCGTCCCGTTGCCCACCTCCGCGTGGAGCGCGCGCGCCCTACCGCTCAGCGCAGCCCCCGTGCGCACGCGCGGCGCCGCGGCCCCGCCCCCCGCCACTGTGCGGAGCC
>WEKY01036108.1:318346-388480 GCA_013390045.1 Picathartes gymnocephalus
GCCCGGCGCTGCGCCCGAGAAGCGGCCCGGGCCGCCCGCCGCCCCAAGGCTTCCCGGGATTTCCTTCTGTCTCCCGGGCGCCTGTCCTTTGCCGTCCCTCGCCTCGGCTGCCGTTGGGTGACGTGATTTGTGCACCTCGGGGGTCGCCGGACCCCTGCCCGCGGCGCGCCCGTCTCTTCTGCGGTCGGTGATTTTGTGCGTGTTCTGCCACGGAGAGCTGCCTGCTCGCCGCTCCTGCAGGCACTGCTGTGAAGGAGAGCAGCAGGGAGACAGGAGGGATGTTCCAAGGATGGTGGGAGTACCGAGAAGCTTTCTGATGTTACCCTGCTTCTCCTGCCCTGGAATACTTGACAAAGGACTATCGGATATGACTCATGTCCGTGGCCAGTTAGCCAAGCAGTCCCTTTTTGCCTTGTCTCGGTCGCCAGCCGCTCCACATCAGCAAACCATGTTTTTGCCTCCTGCCGTAGAGTGCACCCTTTATATGTAGCTACCTGCTGGAGGAGGCATCACGCCAAAAATCTGCAATGTGCCTGCAGTCGGCCCGGTGTTCTCAGCAGGTTTGGTAGCTGCCAGCTGGATGGAGAGCAGGTGTTTTGACAATTTGAGGCTCTGGGCACCTCCCTCCCTTGCTCCTCTCGATAGTAGAAGTAAGAAACAAGAAGCCTATCAGTGTGTGCACAGGGTGGCTAATTTAGTTGTGCATCGAGGAGTCTCTTCTCTCCTGGATTTGTCTGTTACTGTGAAAGTGTCCTGCCCCGTGGTGTCATTCTCTGGAGGAAGCACACACGGAAAGCCGTGGGGCAGGAGCATCCGAATAGCAGCGGTCACAAAGGGTTGCATGGCTCAGGTGCCTTTTGGGTGGTGCTGCCGATGCCCCACCTGAGTGTGGGACAAAGCCTGTGCAAGTGCATGGCAGGAGCCAGTACCCCTCCCCTCCAAACAATCACACTGTACAGTCCCTAATAGCTTTTATTACTATTAATGCTTCTGAGAGAGCGCAGAGCTGACCACTCAGCTCGTAACTGACTCCAGGAGGACTCCATTCAACCAGAAATAGCAAAGCATTACTTCTAATGACTGCAATTAGCTGGTATCTACTGAGGAAGGCCTTCTTCATCTCGAGCCTTTTATTAGTAGGAATACACTGTCTTTATGGGGAAGAGATGTCCATTCTGCAGTCTCCACCTGGATACCATAAGAGCAAAATAAATATGAAAGAAGATGCCTTTGAGGGGATTGGGAAGAGGCTCTGGTTTGACTCATAAGTATGTTTTGTTGCACTAAGTTTGCTCTATTTTTGTCTGTTCCTGTCTTTGGTAACCTTGGAAGGAACTGAAGCTACTGTATTTTCTGAGGGTGTCAGTTTTCGTGTCAAGAAGGCATTGCCACGAGGCTTTGCAATGCTCCATTTTCTTGCCCTTTGACCGGAGCACAGTGCAACTATCCTTAATTGTTCTGAAGCCATGAGTTGAGCCAAGAAGAGAAAAATCTTGAGTGTGCTTTGCTTCTAGTTTGCCTGGGGGTTTAATTTTTTTTTTTAGAACTTCCAGAAAATCCCAGGTAGCCTGAGGTTTGCAATAAAAGCCTGAGAGCTGGCAGTGCCCAGGCCCTGTTTTTTGTCTGTTGCTAATTACACTTTCCATGAGCCCCTGATCACTGGGAGCCCCGCAGCATCCTGCCGGCAGCTCCTCTGCCACCCTCCCATCCTCACTGATGTGCATCCCCAGCCTGCATCCTTTCTGTAAGCGCCCCATCTCCATCCTGATGGCCAGGGTGAGGCTATATGCTGGAAATCGAAGGACTGCAGCACCAAAGACAGTTGGGACCTGTGTCGTCTGACGTGAAGCCTGCGCAGCCGTGTGGTGCTTGGGGAGGGAGGAGGCCCTGGGTGTAGGATACTCTGCGTGCTGTTAATTTCAGACAGCGCTGGTTATGGATCTTGTGGCTGATTTGCATATCAAAGCCTCTGAGAGTTCTGCCGTGGGTAGGGATGGGCAAGGATGATAAGGCTTGCTGGAGGCTGGGACCGGATCTTCCCCGGGGCTTTTTGTGGTGCACAGATGAGAGAAGATGATGGGAATGCTTGGAAAATGTCTCCATGTCCTTGAATGACAGCACCGTAAAGGCTTTTTTAATCCAGCAGCTGCTTTCCAGAGGGTGGGAACCAAGCAATTCTTGGTGACAGTCCCTTAGGCTGCTCCTTCCCTGCCCCCTCCTGCCACTGAGAGCTTGCTGGGTAGCCCACAGTATCGAGCCCTGCAGATGTCCCACCCCCCATCATCCGGCAGCTCCTGCAGCAAATGGCCAGTGAGCCAGCCCGCTGCCTGCTCTCCACACTGCCTCTCACACAAGGACGCAGAGGCCCTGCTTGGAGCCTCAAAACAAAGGGGCAGATTCCCTACTGCCTGAACTGGCTCTGCAGGGTCTCAGGTCTTCCCTGATGGCTCAGGTGGTGTTGGGGAGGGGGGACAGGGAATGGCAGAGCCTTGAGTGGGCCACGGCCCCTGAGATACTGAATGAGTCAGAAGCAGGTTTGGCTATGTCTGATCTCAACACAGCTGTCTGTTCTTCCCCTGGCTCAGGAAATGGACCTGGGGAGCTTGGAGCTTGCTTGCAGGCTGAGCTGGCAACTGAAATGCAGGTTTCCAGGAAGGGAGAGAGGCGGGAATCCCTCTGTCCCTCTGGCACTTTGATCTGAGCAAGTGTGTTGCTGGTCCTGCTGCTCTAGCTCCAGAGGACTGCACCGTGAGGCAGGTGGCCTGTCTGAATGTAGTTCTGTGTTCATTGTGGGAGTGCCTGCTGCCTGGAACTGCAGTCCTCATCCTCTTTCTTGTGCCCTGTACAGCTCAGGCTCTTGCTGGGAAAGACTCCTTACCTTCCTATCCATACGGCAAGTTGATGTGTGCAGGACCTGCCTTGAGCGCAACCTTCTCAGGAGGCACCTCTCTGCCTGCAGCCTTCATCTGCCAGAAGCATTCTGGCTTGTCCAGGGTAGTGAGTTGGGGGGCAGGCCTGATGCGGTGCCTACAAAGTTGGTTAAAAGGAGAAAAATAAAAATCAAGGAATGAGAAAGAAATGCATATGTATGCATGCATTCTGCAACAGAAAGAGGGTGAGATTCGTGAAGTCACTGCCAAGCTTTGCTCTTGTAGAGCAAAGGCGTGCAGTATAAAATGGCTTTTCTCTGAGCCTGCAGGCCTGTGGTTGGCACTGCCTTCTCACTTCATGTCCTTCCAGCATGGAGCTGGGTGTCTGCCCTCTGCTGCAAATACAGTTAGCTGCAGGAAGCCTGAGGCTGGCTTGCTATGAGAGATGCAGGACCCTTTGCTCTGTGTTTCTCTGCACAACGCTCACTACCATTTACAGGGTTATGTTTGCATACTCCCTATGTGTTCCTTGCACATGATTGCTAAGCAGTCCTGGAAAGGCTTCTGTCCTCCCCACGGCTCTTGCATGTTAAAATTGCCTGCCTGCCATTCTCCCTCTTGTGTTTTCACCTCCCTTCCTTCACTCCTTCTTAAAGCCAGGGGAATGGAAAGTTGGGGAATGGTGTGTTGAGCCTGGTATCCCAATGTTCTTGTCAGGCCAAACTCTTGGAGTGGTTACACAGTTTACATGGGCAAGATAGGCATCCTGCTGGCATAGCCCACTACATCTGAGCAAAGTCTCCTGTTCTTGATGTGCTTTGGTCTAACTGTTGATGCCAGCAGCTTCTGCCGACATGGTTATTGTGCTGGGAAGAGAGTGCCTTCTTTTATGCATGCAGTTTTTCCCCAGAGAAATTCGCTGTTGGTTGTACAGGTCTGGCTTAAAGCAAGGTTTTGAAGATTCCCATTTCTGTTGGCTGTTTGTGCTGTTGCAGTAAAGAAGGAGCTGGATCTCTTAAAAGACTGTGTATTAGAAAGGCAACACGTTCCATCAGCGCAGGAGAAAGCAGTCACAGGCAGGATTCATGCTGCCTGTTTTCAGTGTATTCTGCTATTGCTTTTCTGAACCACCACAGCCATGCTACCTCTGAGCAGCAAGCTGAAAAACCTCCCTGCCTTTCTGTGTCTGGAAGAGTGGCTGCTGCAGACCTTTCCTGTCTGTCTCTTCCCTCTCACTCCCTGGAAGATCTTGATCTGTAGTTTAAGAAAAAGTGTGTTGAGTTAGATAGTAGAGGGTTTTGCAGTGTGACATTTTGATATAAAAGTGGTTATGGAATAAAGTAAAAAGTTAAGGGTGTGGTAGTATAGAGTGAAGTAATAGAGAACTGTGGGACAGTACATGATTGGGTGAAAAAT
Organism: Picathartes gymnocephalus; assembly: GCA_013390045.1. NCBI lineage: Eukaryota > Metazoa > Chordata > Aves > Passeriformes > Picathartidae > Picathartes > Picathartes gymnocephalus. The sequence goes on from WEKY01036108.1 coordinate 322,633, forward strand.
GCCCCCAGAGCTACTCATAACCCTTCCCTGGGTGTGCTCATCACCTCTGCATTCCTGTAATTTTTTGTGCAGAGAAGTTGCTTGCTTTGACACCCCCTTCCCAAGCAATGCTCCCTCAGGTTTCTGTGCAGGTCTCTGTTCCCAGCTTAGTGCAGAGCATCACTCTGCAGACAGCTCGCTGCCACCAGTGATGTGACCTCTGGCTCTCTCACCATGTGGTGTTGCCTGTGGAGAGGTGTTGTGCTTTCTCTTGCTAACCTGCATGGAAGAATTGTTTCAATGGACTCCCATAAATCATCCACCTGTTTCCTGATTTGTTGCTGACATGGTTCGGGCAGAGAGTGCTATTCTTACAAGTGCAATTTTGCACAAGAGTGCATTTGGTGGCAGAGTTGTGTGCTGGCCAGGCCCTGCTTCTGCCAGATAAACAGTGGCATTTAGTAGACTTTGTTTCAGGTCCCTTCAAAGTAAGGGACAATCTTGGCATAATCTTGTACTTAGAGGAAACTCAGATGGCAGCAGGCCTTCTGCTTGAAATAATTATCACATCTTATGCTTTCTGCTGGAGGGCAGAGAGCACCTAGCAATGACACAGACTGGAGAGGGTCTCTGAAGATCGCCTTAGGATACTTGTGCTCTTGAGACAAAAATTTAGTGCCTTCAAGTCCCAAGGAAGATCTTAAAAGGGATTCATCCTTCATCTCCCTGTGTTTATGGTCTATACTCCCTTTATGTGAAGCCGTTGAGTTTTGGAGGCTCTCAGGTGATGCTGGTAAAGCTGACACCTTGAGGATGTCTGCATATATATGTGGGTGGTTTGGTTTTCTGGACTCTAACTCCATGCTCGAGGCATAGACCTGGAAATGAATTATTGTTGTGTGTCCGCTGAGCTGCGGTTGCTGCTCAAGGACTCACTATTACTCACAACACAGAAAAGGCAGCTTGAGTTGGCATTAGTCAGAAAATTATAAATCTGGGAGGAAAGAACTGGTTTTGTGGTGGATGTGAAACTTGGTGTGAACTCTCAGCTAGGGCAGAAGGAGCTGATGCAGCTATTGGATAGAAGGACTTAGCTCCTGCAGGTGTGGAAAAGAGGAACGAATAAAATGTGACAGTAAGAGCTCTGTCTTCACCTTGCAAAGAAGATCAGGGGTGACGAGTTAATTTTGAAAAGCAAGTCCAAGTACAAATCAGAACAGGTGACAAGGCTATTTTGGTAAATTAGATGTGGTCATATGGGCAAAGCCTTATGAAATTTCCCTGTAGGTACTTACAGACTAAGGCAACTTTTGCATGGTGAGGAACCACCAGATAAAACATCTGGTGAAGGGACATTTTAAGGTTTGATCCCTTGAAATACAGGGGAAAAGAATGGAAATACATCCAGCCTGTCTAAATAAGCTAGAATAAACAGTTAGTGTTTATTCTGTTAGGGAGGTGGGAGAACATGCCAGTTAAAAATCACCAGGGTCCATTTGTCTGGAACATAGTGCATCGAGTTGGTCAACACCCTTGCCTTAGAGGATGGCCTACCTCGTAGCTGAGCGGGGGCAATAGATGTAATAGATCTTGACTTAAGTCAGCCTGTGTCAGTGACCCAAGTGTAAGCCTTGTAAGCAAATGAGGAAGGGGTAGGAGATAGGAAGCATGCCCTGTGTGGACCCTCAATGACAAAGCTGTATTCCAAAGAGTTTCTATCTGATAAAGACACCCTAGCTAGGCAGGCAGGGGAAGATATTAGTATTGCCAGAGTTTGGGGCTAAGATTAGTGCTTTTCTGGGGAGCAGAAAAACATGAGGAAAGCCTTGTGCCAGGCTGTGTGAGGAGTGACACCTCTAAGGTGCAGGAAGCAATTAGTGCTCTCCTGAACAGCGATGAGGTGTTGCTGAAGGGCCAGGCTCAGATACAAATGCAACTCTTGGAGAAGGATGTGCGCAAACAAGAGGCTACCCAGCAAAGCAGTAGAAATTAAGGTCTTTAGAAATATGATGTGGGAGGAAGGATGAGAACTGTGAGAATGCCTATATAGCCTGAGTAAGAAAAGGTGGAGGAGGGACCTTCATGGTCTTTAAGAATGTACAGCAGTGTACGTTTTTAGAAGACTGTAGCTGTGACGAAGACAGGACAGGGAGTCACTTTACTTGCAATTAGGGAGTTCAGACTTTATGTTTCCCTGTAGTATCAGTTGGGATAGTGAAGCAGAAATGGAGGCTACCTGGAAGGTCTTCTTGTGGGGTTGGGATATGTAAGTTAGTTTTGGAAGAAATTAGCTAAAAGTCTGTGGATCTGGATGACTTGCAACTGGCTGTGCCTCAAGTAAAGAATCTTGACAGATGACTGATAAGACCTCTTCAAGCCTGGCAGTTGTATGAAACATTTTACACTTAGAAAGGCAGCAACGAGTAGCCCAAAGAATGTGACTTTACTGCCTTAGGTGATGCTGGGGAGATTGATACTAAAATATGCTGTCTAATTCAGTGTTGGTGCTCAGAAAAGGCAGCTGAAAAACTGAAGAGAATGCAGAAAAGTTTCAGTTTAGTCTGAGGCCTGAAGTGATAGATTTTTCGTGAGAAACATAAGGAGACAATCTGCTTATCTAATCAAGGAAAAGATGGTGAGGCTTGCTTATCCTGCGTAAGCATAGCATATCTTACAGCTGCATCATTATCTTGGTAGAGTAGAAATGCCAGGTTATGAAGAGTGGCAAAAAAGCCTGTGGTGAGGTGCTGGGACCACAGTCACCTTCGGAGCATGCAGCCAGCTCTGCCATGATCTCCTCGTGTACATGTGGAGATCTTTGCTTGTTACTTTTTCAGTGCACCTCTGTTCTCTGGGTTTCTTGTTCCCCTTGCTTGTTGCTCCTTAGTATCCAAGGTCTTTTGATGAGACTCTTCTACCTTATGAGGAGACAACTCCAGTAAAACCAAGCACTCACCTGGCCCCAGCTTATTTAGGGTGATGCCCTGACAAACCTATGCCCTTTTCTGTGCGTGTGCCTCTAGAATTGTTCCCTGCCTCTTCCTTATCCCATCCTGTTATCTGCCTCTGAGTGGTGTATAGCACTTCTTCTGTAGTGCCCAGCTACTTTGCGAAACAGGTACTTTGGAGCAGACAACACTAACACCTCTCCAAACTCAGCACCCTAGCCAGTGAAAATGATTAATGAAACCAAGTCTGTAATGTAATGCTTTGTCACTTGAGCTGCTGGTTTATTTAGGGTCATTATGCCTGATTTCAGTCTGTGAGGTGATGTTTCTTCCTTAGTCCAGTGAACAAACCTTGAAAGGGGGACTGGGTGAGATACTGCAGCAGATGGCTCACTAAAATCTTGCTACATCCACAATTTCCCTTTCACCCACTAATGCTGTAATGCTGTTAAAAATAAAAATGATCCAGTGTGCCTGACAGGCTGTATCCCTTGTAAATCCCTGCTGCATAGTGCTCCTGGAATCTCATGCTCTCTGTCTTCATGTTTTATTAGCGCCTGGGGTAGGAGGGGAATTTCAAAGCTAGTAGATAGCTCATCTGACTATGGTTTCAAGTCATGGAAAGCAAATGCTTTGATGTGCTTTAAGCAAAAAAGGGGGGAAATCCCCAGCATTTCACTTCTTTATTTTGTTTTCTTTAAAGTTTTCTTCCATTTGATGAGAGCAGAGCTCTGGGTTGTAGGGAATATTGCCAGTAAGCCTTTGTGTTTTCATCTGGGGAGTTGAGTGCTACAGGGTGGAACAGCTGAAGTTACTCCATCAGAGTCTTGTGGAGTAGGAGCCATAGCTCAGCTTTCGTCTGGTGGATATGGGGTGAGGGACGCACCTTTGCCAATCAAAGGTTTAAAACCATGGTATGGTGGCAGTATTTGAACATGGTCTGGGCCATGTCCCTGGGGTGTGTTAGGTGTCTCCTCCAAAACACCTGCTGCTTCTGGCCTGCTGGATGTATAAGACTGCCTGTTTTGATTGCTCTGCTGATACATTATTGTAGCAAAAAATGCTCCTGCTTCTAAAGCCTGATTTTATTCCACCACCTTAAAACACTGAGAAGCAGTTTTGCCAGTATAACTGCACCTCCATCAGCAGACTTATGCCTGTGGAGACATGTAGATTGGTTGCGTCTTTGCCTCTGTCTGACACAGCTGTGCTTGCAGATGTCTCTGGGGGTGGCTGGGTGTGAAAGATCAAGTAGAATCTTTAGATGGAGCTTGCAAATCTGGGGAAAAGAAGAGATGGGGCCATCTAAGTAGAGGAGGTGGGCAGTTTTATTGAGCTTCTTCAGAATACATGGGAGTGAATGGAAGTGTCTGTCTGGTAAATAGAGAACAAAGCAGGTTTTGCACAGTAGGCAAAGGTGGCTTTTGCACAGTAGGCAGAGGTGGCTTTGCTATTTGAACAGCAGCACATATATTCTGTCTTGTGTTGGTTGCACTGCATTTCTTGGAGCAAAAAAAGGAATTTTTAAACCTATTTGGTGAAGGTTGACTCCAACCCTTCCAAGCAGTGGTGCAGGTAGAGCTGCATATTGTGGCTGAATAGGTGTGTGGGCTGGAAACTCCCAGCCTAGTCCTGAAAAAGTACTGCAGGGTGGTGAGCTTGTCTCGCCTGGGGCGAAGATGCCCACCTGCTCTTCCCTCTGTTCCCCTCTCTTGCTTCTGGTTGTTTCCATCCTCAGTCATCCTGATCATCCTCTAATTGCTCGCAGCCCACTCCAGCATATCAGAGCATCCTTTGAGTTGCAACAAAAGTTTCTGATTGCAGAACCTGCCCTTTCTACCAACTCCTCCTTTCTGAGCTGGCTCTGGAGACTCCCAAGAGCTCTGAGGCAACACCGTCTCCTCCTATCCCAGCACCAGGGTTTGTCTGCCTTGTTATTCCTGCTCTGCCTTCCCACTTAGACAGGTGTATGTTTTCGTACCCTTTTTGCCTGCGGGAGTCTCATGCCAGGTGGATTTCAGGATCAAGGAGGGTTTGGGACTCGAATGTGGCTGGAGATTTGTTGGATTTTTTTTATCTGTCTGTACTTCTTCAAGTATGTGTGTTGGGGATGACAGGACTTGAACAGCTGTCCCATTGCTTGGTAAGTGAGTAGGCAAAAGATGGTCCAGGAGGAAGACCTGCTGGCACATGTTGCTGCCTGCAGTGCTGGGGGAGGAACTTTCCGTACTGTGGTACCAAAGTAAATACCAGAGGGAATAGTCAAGATATGGTTTGCACTCTCCAGATCTGGTGACTGTAAATGCCAGGGGAAAAGAAAAATGGTCAGGCATATGTGCTGTCCTTGTTGACATCCCCCACAGGGCTGGGGACTGGCCTTGCCCTAATATAAACTTGAACCCTACCTCACCAGGTAGGAAAGAACTAAAGGAGAAAATGTGACAGCGGAGACAGGTGGCAGATAGCAGGAGGAGACACTTAATACCTTCATTCTACACCTGCATGAGGTGTAGAATGAAGAGCCCATGGATGGGGAGGAGTAGCTGGGGGCACTGAGCAGAGCAGCTTCGCTCCACCCGAAGGTGGATAGTGCCTACAGATAGGAGAGACTGTGCCAGGGCTGGCATGGGGTCCCGTGACTCAGACTAGATTTGGATGGGGTGTGTTCTGTTCCTTCTTTCTTATTTGTTGTGTTAAACTTGCAGCTTGGTGCCACTGCATCCTCCCTGGCAGGCAGGAAGCATACCTGGTCCTGGACAGCCTAAACACTGACCTTGGATGGAAAATTAAACTAGCAGTGGCAAAACTTTGTAGGGCGCGCTGCTGCCCACCTGGGCATCTCCCTGTCTGCTTGGAGCTGAGCAAGCTGACAGAGGCAGTGTGAAGCTTTTGCTCTTGCAGTTACTCGGTCAAGCAGCTGGGAAACCATCCAAAAATATCTTTGGTTTTAATCTTGTGTCTAGTTACAAGACAGGTGTTGCTCACCCAGGAGAGGGGTAAATTCATAAGCCACAGCAGCAGAAGGTACCGAAGGGCAGTGACAGCCCCCTGTTGCTTTTCTGGACCTTAACAATGAGAGCAGAGGTCCGTTGCTGCAGGAAGTACCCTTCGCTCCAAGTAACTCAATAGGGATTTCACTTTCAGTAGGTGAAAGTGCGGGCAGCAACAAATACTTGTGTGCTGCTAGTATGTATTCTCTGGAAAGTGGCTGGTCTTTCCCGTGACTGGAAATTAGCTGTGTTACCTCCCTGGGAGGAGTTGTGTGTGATTCTGATGAACAGAGGCATGGGGCATATCAGCAGCATGCAGTCATGCAGCTGTTCAAGGTGGGATGCAGAGCACAGCCAGGTTCTCCTGTGCTGTGGATCCATGCTGCTTTACTGCTACTCTCTAAAGCAGAGTGCTGGCACCTCACCCTGTGTCTTGATGTGGTGGGGATGCCAGAGGCAGGCTGGAAGCATGGTCGGGAGCAGCAGGGAGTGAGTCAGTGCTGGGGGTGGGTGAATCAGTGCTGGGAGGAGCAGGTGGGCAGGGGTGGGGATGGCCAGGAGCTGCCCCATGGACAAGTGGGAAGCTGACAGAGTGGAGACCCAGCAGCAGGTACTGGGGTGAACCAGGAGGATGAAGGAAGCAAAGGATCATCCTAGGCATGGGCAAAGTTGCTGGTGCCTTCACCTCTGGCACTGCATGGAGTGCAGAAGCCTGCACCCCTGTTGAGCCATGCTGAAGGCATGGTACACAAGCTGAGTGGATGGCTTATAGCCAAAACTTGTTATGCAGTTGTCCAGCAGTTCCTGAACCCAGTGTGTTACAATGTCCCATGCTCCAGTGATGCCTCTGGACTCCAAGCCTTAGCTGAACCTGCACCAGAAGTCAGCTGAGGCTTTCTGGTAAAGCCTGACACCAGCCCTCCCTTGCCTGTTAGGAAAGATTAAAAACTCAGAAATCGATGCAGCTCCCTAATGTAAATACACATTCTGGTCAGCCCATTTGGGGCTGGTAAGTGCAGTGGCATAGGAGACAAATCTGGGGAAGGGAGCCAGGAAGTCCATTATGAGTTTGGTAGGGTGGAAGAGGTGTTGGCTGTTTGAGAAAGTTATTGCTTTCCTGCCCTCAAAGATGGAGAGGAAAATGTGAGGCTCTGAAAATTAGCCTGGCATCAGGAGATGGCTGATGGATGCAACCAGGAGGGAAAAATGGAAAATGCGGTGGTGGCTCTAGAAAGAGTCAGGGACTGGCACCAATCGTTTTGCCTGGAGGGGCTTCAAGAATCTGATCTGCCACCATATGGGTGTGCAGTTCAGTAACATGACGTGGAGTCTGTTTCCAGCCACCTGGGATGGGATATAGCTTGACACTGGAGAAAGTCTGCAAAATTCAAGGAGCCCTAGAAGGCACTCATTTCTTGCCTTTTGTTGCTCAAGAGCATATTCTTGGACAGTATTCCCTATGTGAGGTGGTGCCTTGGGCAGTTGGGGTTGTAATCCCTTTCCTTCCCCTACCCCACTCTGAAACCCATAGCAAACCTTGTCATGCTCATCTCTGCCCACAGCTGAAGGCTGGTGTCACTAGTTGCCTCAGCAGTCAGGGGTCCTTGCAAATCTTCCCAGAGATGCTGAGCAAATGGAGTAACAGAGTGACCATCCAGAGCGGAGGCTGGGCAAGGGTGAGCAGTGGGGGCTGCTTCCCCACCCACCTGCTGGAGGACCACTGGCTGGAGGCATCATGGTTCCCCTGGAGGTGGGCACTGCCTGAAGAGGCCCTGTCAAACCACTGTAGCAACGGCAGTGCTTTACTGAGCTGCTGCAAGAGGGTCCCCAGGAACTGTCAGGAGGTTTTCAGACCCTTCATGCTAGTGCTTCAACACCTGCTGGCACTTTGTGCTTCTTAAGCCTGGAGCAGGCTGCAAGGGGATACTGGCACACTCCTTTGTGTTGGATCTGATTTCACACTTTCACAGGAAAATGTTCCCAGAGCTTAAGGGTCTGATGTGAAAAAATAAGTGTGCCCTTGAGTCTCCTTGCATTGGTGAGGGAGTGGTAGGTGATCAACCGATGCTGCAGCACCCATCCCTAAGTAACCCTCCCACAATCCCCTCATCTTCCCATGACAGAGGAAAGTTCCCTTGCTCATGCTCCCTTGACTCATCTCGTCCTCCACTGCCAACAGGAGTGTGTTTGGTGTTAGTAAACATCATGTTATAAATAGGCAACTGATGCTATATTGGGAGGAGTTTTCTGTGGTGAGCACAGGCTTCGTGGGACCTGGAAGCTGTGAGTTCAGCTCAGGCATGCAGGGGCATTGGTGACCCTTCATCAAGGGGCAGCTGTGGGTGTGGCTGAGGGGATGCTTCCTGAGCTCCTGCTTTGTTTACCTGGCCGTGAGAAGCTATACAGAGCCTCCCACCCCACCAGCCCTGCCGGGCTTCTCACTACAAAGATGTTGAGCTGCTGGAGCATGTCCAGAGAAGGGCAGTGGAACTGGTGAAGGATACAGAGCACAAATCTAATGAAGACTGACTGAGGGAACTGGAGGTGTTTAACCTGGAGAAAAGGAGGCTAAGGCAGGGGGAGGAAGAGATGGACGCATGAACCTACCTGGAAGGAGGTTGTAGCAAGATGAGGGGGTCAGTGTCTTCTCCCAAGTAACAAGTGATAGGACTTAGGCACATGTCTTCAAGTTGAACCAGAGGAATTTTAGATTAGATATTAGGAAGAATTTCTTCACTAAAGAGTGGTCAGGCATTGGAACAAGATGTCCAGAGTTATGGTGGAATCCCCATTCCCTGGAAGTATTGAAAAAATATGTGGATGTGCCACCTGGGTACATGGTTTAATGGTGAGCGCAGCAGTTCTGGGTTAACAGTTGACCTTAATGATCTTAGAGGTCTTTCCCAACATAAATGATTCTGTGAATCTGTGATGTGTAGATTGGTATTAGAGAGGAGGCTTGAAAGCAGGTCGGATTCAGGAGGAAGGCGTGAGATGCCTATGGCTGTCTTGGGCTACACTTAGCCCTGAGGGTCTGCAGGTGTTTCATGTAGGCACTAAAAGTATTGCTGTCTGGCAGCAGTAGAGTAAAACTGGGAGCTTGGTAGCTGTCAGCTTCCTCCTGTTGAGATCGTCCCTGACTCAGGAGAAGGTGTTACAGCCAGCATCTGTGTGACTCTCTAAGATGAGCAGGTAACTGACCTGGGATGCTTTGTAGTGCCCACTGGGTTGCTGGGTAGAAGGCACCAAGCAAGAGATCCCTCTTTGATTGCTGAGGAGTCACACATACACATCCCTGTGCCAGTTGGAGAGCAAGTGTTGGCCCTAAAGCACTGCTGGGGCTGTGGATTTCTGATGAGCTGTGGTAAATGAATCGCACACACGCACCCTGTGTGAGTGCATGAGGTGGAGCTCAGCAGAGATGCATGTGGCAGAGTTGATCCCAGAGCCCCCAGTGTTGACTCTGACAGGACATGTCCCTGCCACCAGACCTGGCAGTCTGTCCCCAGCATCCATGCCTTGTAGCTGGCACCACAGCTTCAGTGGAGACCCAATTTCCTTATGTGGGGATTCTTGAAGACTTTGACTGGAATGCCGGTCAAGTGACATAAGCAGAGGGCAGAGTGCCAGTTGTGAAATCCCAGCCTCCTCACTGAGACAGCTGTGGCAGGATTACTGTGGCGAGCCTTGGGCATAAACAGGTGGGCAGGGCAGCAGCAGCAGCGGGGCTAGCCATCCAGGACGGAGGCTGGAGGAGTTGGTACTCTCCTGCATCCCTGTGTTTTCCTGTTTCAGGCCCTGGAGGACTAGGTGTGGCTGTCAAGTTTGGTCTGGGGGCAGCTGGGCACTGTCCGCTCTGGAGGCTGGCCTGCGATGTACGTTCCCAGCCCCAGCAGTGTAGGGAGGAGATGTAATGTGCCCCCCCGGAGGAGGCTGTGATTCAAGGAGCATCTGTAAGTTAGCATGCCTGGATGGTCTTAGGCAGGGGACATCTGACTTTGCAGCCTTCCCCCGTACTGGAGGTTGACTGCGGGAAGGAGCAGCAGGCTTCCCTGGGAGCTCTGGGGAGTGTGGTGGTGGTGGATTGCGAAGTGCAAACTGAATCTGAAAGTTCTCCAGTTTGAGGGGAGGAGGCTTTGCTTTGTCTGCTGCTCAAATAAGCTGTGTTGTCTGGCCTTACTCTACATTGTCCAGGTTGTGCTTTAAGCCCTGTAAAACCTAATGCTGCCTAGGGCTTTCCTGGGCTTGCTCGTCAGAGCTGATTGGGGTGTGTTGGAAGAGCCAGGCAAGAGGCATCCCAGAGCAGCCTGATTGGCATGTGAAATGCGGCAGTGTGGCTACACTTTATCCATTGATTAAAAGTAAAATGTGCTGCGAGAGGCTCCTGCCTCATCTGTAGTGTGTAGCACATGTCTTTCTATGCCATAATCTGAAAAACAAATGTTAGGAAGCCTTTGCACCATTATGCATTACTGGAGCCTAAACTGTAGAAGCCTTTAAGTGGAGTTTGTCTCTGCCCTTGGTATCTATAGGTTGCCTGCCCCAGTAAGAGTGCAGGAGATTCTAATCATACATCTGCTTGGGATTACTCTGAGGGGGCTTTAGTGCAAGAGACCTTTTCAAAACACCCTGTAACATCTGTGGAGGTAACAAAGGTTATGTTGATTGTGTGTTTGGGTTTGCCAAGAGCCAGACAAGCCCTGATGCTGGTGATCCACAGCAAGTCTGGTAACAAGGTTCGGGTGTTTCCCACTATGTAAAAATGGCACAACTAGGATGTTTTAATGTTTGTTGATATAAATGGGAGAACTGAAGTTCACCTTGTAACAGTTGACACTTACCAAAATACTATGTTTATTTAAAAATTTTTTTTAAAAATGAAAAGAAAAAACAAACCTTACTTTCCCCTCCCTCTGTGGACAAGTTTGGGAGGCAGCTGTGCCGGAAGGAAACGGGAAGTGAGAGGACAAGGTAGGATGACAGAGTACTGGGATGTATGTATATTTGGCTACAATGTGACTGAAAGAGAACCCTTCAGCCTCTCAAGCTAAGAGTGCAAAGGAGTTGTGCTATAGGGCAAGGAGGCTGCAGTACCACGCTCCCTCTGGCTGTAGCCATATCTGTGTTTGGGCACCATATACTGACCACACAGAGAGTCATCAGCTGTGGAAACAGTCACACTGGAAAGGTGTGCTTGGAAAAATGCAATGTGTACAGACTTTAGCTTGAGGAAAGTGGAGGCAGGTCAGAGATGTCTTTTGTCAGCAAGGGATCTTCAATCCCCTTGCTAAGAAGAGAGAGCAGTATTCTAGAAGAAGCAGTGAGAAGCTGAAGTAATGAAATTTGGAAGCAGAATTGGGAGAAATGGCATGCCTTTCAAGCCTTCCAAAACCATTTCCCCAGGAAGAGAAGAAAGCTTTCTGGTCTAGGATCATTTATTTAACCAGTTGCTATGAAGTGTACTGCAGGAACCTATTTCTTATCATTAAAGAAAAATTCTAGTTAAGCTTCTTGGTCTTTGCTGCCCCTACTCTGAGGCACCCAACTGGGGCTAGGTTGGTAACTGCTGCACATAGCCAGAGTCCAGAGAATGGTCTTGGAAAACATCTGGTGCTTGAAGCAGAGCACAGTGCTCAAGTCTGTCCCTTTTTGTGTAAACACTTTAATTTAGCCATGCACTTATGATGACTTCAGTAGAAGTGTTTCAAGATAAGTATGTACTTGGGAGCTTTCCTGAGCAGAGGTCATTTCTTTTGCATGAAGATCATTGAAGAAATATCTTAACGAGCATTATCCTGTACTGTTGCCAAAGATTTGCATTAGGAAAAATACTAAGCGGTAATCTCATCTGGGTTATTAATTAGTAATTTATCTCAGAACGCCATAGTCTACTAATTGGTTTTTTTTTTCCTCCTCCTCCTGTGATGTGTTTGGGAAGACCAGGCAAACTTCATGCCTATAAAGAAAATTCCTCAGCCACTGCTTTGGATGGTTTCTTTTCATGCAGTATGCGTGGTGTGTTGTCCCCATTCAAAAATGAAGTATGGAGCAGCATGTTCACCCCTATGAACCAGCAAAGAACAGGGTTATTGTCTCTAGGTACTCTGATTCTTTGGAGTCCACTGGCTCCTTTTTATTTGGGTGACAGCCCCCTCCTGGTCCCCTCTGTGATGCTGCGCTTCACATCAGTCCAGCCAGCCAGATGCCTCTCCCATAGAAGGTGAACAGCCAGGAATGTGATTTCTTGGTAGAAGCCCATGGCATGCTTTAGTGCATCCTGCCAGTGTTGTGCTGTGTGCTGGTAACTGTGTCCAGCAGAGAGTTAGGGTTGTACAGGGTGACCATCAAACTTCAAGACTTCACACAAGGATGGAGACACAAGGTCAGAGATGAGTGTCACCTCAGGTTTGGGGCACCTGGACCCACCACACTATTTTCTTTTGACATTAGAAGTCATCTGTGGGAGCACAGAGATTGAAAGGCTTCAGGAGGGAAAGATGGTCTCGTGAAATATGGACAGTATAAGGATTGAGGCAGAAGGGCTTAGCAGAGCAGCAGACATGGTGGGATGGGAATAGCACAGGCCTTCTGAGCATGTCTCCCTCAGGGCTACTGCTACATTCCCATCAGGCTGTTCACCACTGATTTGCACTTTTTTTAGGGCAGTGCTTTCCATGGAAAGGTGTGCAAGCTGCCTTACAGCAGCTCCAGGCTATGATGCTTAGCTGCTCCTGGGTATTCTCCAAACTCAAACCCATGGAATGCACCCATGTCTGTTTTCCTTTCAGCACCACAGCCTGGAGCAGCAGAGCCCAGGAAATGCTGTGATCACTTGGCTGGCATGCCTGAGGGGGCTGTCAGGTGTCTGGTCTTAGTTCTTCAGTGTACTGCTGGTCTGCCTGGGCTGGAGGGCCATTCCTGCCTTCACCTCCAGCAGAGAGGTGAAGGCAGGAATGCCTTAGTCCAGTGTTTGGTGTGCTCTACGTTTTTTTGTTTTGTTTTGTTTTGTTTTGTTTTGTTTTGTTTTTTTTGGTTTTTTTTTTGTTTTGTTTTTTTTTTTTTTTTTTTTTTTTTTTTTTTTTTTTTTTTTTTTTTGTTTTTTTTTTTTTTTTTTTTTTTTTTTGTTTTTTTTTGTTTTTTTTGAGGTGACCTCCAAGCCATTTCCTTCATATCAAGGTAGGATTTTGGTTGTCCTAGTAGATGTGAGCACCTCAAGTTAGGATTTTGGTGGTCTTAGTAGATGTGAGCACCCTGGCTTGACCTGGGGTTGCGAGCAAGAGGAACCCAGGTTACTAAACTGCAGTCTTCAGTGGACTCTCATAGGCTTGATATTTGCTCGTTTGGAGCTGTGCTCCATGGATAAACAGTGACTCAGGGCAGCTTCATCCAGTTAAAGCGCTATTTCTTTGTTTGCCCTAACATTGAGATAGAGCCTGGATGACATCAGGCTCACACTGCCATGTCTTACCAAAAATTCAGAGCCCTCCTCCAAGTCCAAACAGCCACTTTATCTCACACACCTTTATCAGTGGGTCTGGGAGCCAGACTGCTCACCTTGAAGTACCACTTCAGTGTTCTTGGTCTCTGCTGGATCTCAGTGCCCAGCGCCCAACTGGCGCTTTGCTCCCTGTGTTCCCAAGCCAGGCCCAGCTCCTCTTGCCAAGCTCAATGGGGTGGAGCGAAAGCATTGAAAAGAAGAGCCTGATCAGCGTCTCTCAAGTGCTAGTTAGTGGCTGGCTGAGAGCCTAGCCTGGTACATGCCAGTGACTCCTGCCTGCAGACCCCAGCCCCAGCAGTCAAAAGCAGGCAGAGCTGCCCTGAAAACTCAAGAAGAGGTAGGTGTTCAATCCTCATTTTTCCCAGCAGGTAAAGGTTATTGGGCACCTGTCTCCAGATCAGATCTCTCTGGCAGCATCAGAGCAAATGCCACCTAGAAGAGGAATTGGGACATCTCTGGGTCCTGATGTGCTAAGTGAGGTCCAACAGATCTCTCAGGCTTTGGAGCAAGGACAGTCTCAGTGCTCTGTTTGATGTCCATCTACCTCTGCTGTGACCTTTGTTATTTATTCAGGGCCCAGCAGGAGCTCAAAATTGGTCTCTCATAACATCTGTCTCTCTTACTGGAGTTCAGTAGCTGCTGGGACAGGGTGCATAAGGGGAATCATGTGCTGTAGGTCCTCAAGGTTTTTCCAATGGCACAGTTGTCCTAGTTTGGACATGTTTGTGGCCAAGGTTGCCCTGCTGCACTTGTTTGTACTGGGTGCCATGCCAACCCTGTGCCCTGGTGCCGTGGGTTGGGCTGTGCTGCTGTTGCTGGAACCTTGACTCTGTTGAGATTTCCTGCAGAAAGCAAATTCCTAGATGGTCTCCTATAACTGTCCTGGCTTGCTGGCCATATCCAGACCTCTTGCTGTGAGAGTTCTTTGCTGATATCTGCTGTTGTTGAGGAACAATTGAAGACTGTCCTCCTTCTGCTGTTGCTGCCAAATCTCTTTACAACTCAGCATGAAGTCGTAAAGGGAGCTCAATTTTCCTTGCCGCAGGGCTGTGATTACCTTGACCTTTGGTGTTTGTGCTGTGGGTCCTTTGTAGACCAACTCTGCAAGGCAAGCATTATCTTAGGAATGCTTCAAGGAAATTGGGGAAAGGTGAGAACAGCCCCAGCCTGCAAATTGTAAACACTTGAAGCTGCAATCTGCTTAAGGACCTTGGAAAAGAATCAGCCTTTATCTATTACAGGAAGGGTGCAGGTGCCAGGATTTGAAGTAGATGTTCCTGTTTTAGGAGCAACACTGAGGCTGTTCCTGCAGAAGCTCATGCAGTACCCTGGCAGCTTGTCCTTCAGTGCCCACAAGGGAAGGGGGTTCCCTCTATGCTTCCTGGTTTGCATTCGGGGTGTTTGCTGCTGGATGAGAGAGCCAGGCTGGTGGCCCTTCCGTGCTAGTGCCAAGCTTCTTCACCAGGGAAGTTGAAGGAGGGTTTTTCTATGTGCCACTAAGCACTATCTCCAGGCATGCTCTCTAAGTACATGGACCCATTTTGCCACTGTTCTTGAATTGATGTGTCGTTTCAATTTTCACATGTCCCTGTGGAGCAATTGCTCAAGAAGTGTATAGTGGGTTGACACTGACTGAATGCCAGGCACCCACCAAAGCCACTCTCTCGATCCCTTTCCACAGCTGGACAGGGGAAAGAGAATATAACTAAGGGTTCCTGAATAAAGGACCGGGAGAGAGCACTCATCAATTACTATCACAGGTAAAACAGACTCAAATTAGAGATATTGATTTTCTTGCTAACAAAATCAGAGCAAGATAATGAGAAGTAAAATAAAACCTTAAAAACACCTTTCCCCCAGCTCTACCTTGTATCCCAGTAGTGCAGGAAGACAGGGAATGGGGTTTTATGGTCAATTCATCACCTGTTGTTTCTCCTGCTGCTTAGGGAGAGGAGTCATTCCCTGCTCCACTGTGGAGTCCCTCCCACAGGAGACAGTTCTCCATGAACTTCTCCACCATGAGTCCATCTCATGAGCAGCAGCTCTTTGCGAACTGCTGCCATGTGAGTCTATCCCACAGGCAACAGCACCCCTCAAACTGCTGCAGTGTGGGTCACTCTTCCACAGGGTGCAGTCCTTCAAGGACAGGCTGCTCCAGCATGGTTCCTCTCTCCATGGGCCTCCCGCAGGTTCACAGCCTCCTCAGGCATTCACCTGCTCCAGCATGGGTCACCTCTATGGACTGGAAGGGGATCTCTGCATCTCCATGGTCCTCCATGGACTGCAGGGGCACAGTTGCTTCACCATGGTCTTCACCACAGGCTAGAGAGGAATCCCCGCCCTGGTGCCTAGAGCATCTCCCCTCCCTTCTTCTCCACTGGCCTTGGTGTCTTCATACTTGTTCCTCTCACATCTTCTCACCCCACTTTTCTCTGGCTGCAATTAAAACTGCACTATAACTTTGTCTGTCTGTCTTTCTGTCTTCTTACATATATTATCTCACAGGAGTTACCACCATTTCTAATTGGCCCAGCCTTGACCAGCTTTGGAGCTGCCAGGGATTGGCTCTGCCAAACATGGAGGAAGTTTCTGGCAGCTTTTCGTAGAAGCAACTCCTGTAGCAGCCCTTCCATTCCTTTCCCTGCCCGCCCCCACCCCGCTTTCTACCAGAACTTGGCCATGCAAACCCAATAGAAAGGGGCATGAAGCTTTCCCGAAGTACCATCCAGGAAAGGTAATGCCTCAATCCTTTGCATGCGACATGTGGTGGTGTCAGTGCTTAGGGCAGGAGGACCAGGCAAGAGAGAAGCTTACCCTCAATAACCACTGCCTACTCAAGCAGCTTTCATGCTGCAGAGTAAGGGATAGAGATACTCTCAGGGCTGATGCAATAGGGTGTTCTGCCCAGCCTCTGGTAAGGAACTAGCTGTGAAGCCCTGAGAGGTGGCTTGGACTCCTCAGAGAGATGCCACTTGCCACTTCTTGGTGACCTGCATCACCAAGGAGTTTCCTTGGTGGGAAATGCTGATCATACTTCATACGCAAGTTATTGTAATTGCGCCCAGTGAACAAAATTCTTGTGTCTTTGAAACTGTGCTGCAAGGAGGTAAAGACTTCTGTCATGCAGAAGTGAGGAGGAGGAAAGTCAGTGTGACCTTGAGAGATTAGATAAAAACCCGGTTTTATGAGAGACACATGCATGTTTCAGTCAAGAGGAAAAGCTGGGTATAGATGAGAATACCCAGTCCGTGACTGGCAGGAAACAGAGACAAAGCCTGAGGAAAGATAAGTATGTGGTACTCCCCTATACAAAAGTGGATTAAGATCAGAAGCTTTAAGATAGGTGAGGTCACTGATAAACAAAGGAAAAAGGAATGAGAGCTGCAAGAGGTGCAGAGCTCCTGCTAAAAGTATGTCCCTGTGCAAAAGGGACAAGGTGGCATTTAGTCACTTGAGAAATGGGGGAGACATGGAAAAATTCAGAGTAAATATGAAATCACCAAGGAGATTTGTTTATGTTTATGCCAAGCCAGATGTCATGCACCTGAACAGCTCTCCTTAACAGTGCTTGAAAACCAAAGTGGTATTTGTTCAGTAAAGATCCTGTATGAATAGTCACTCTCACTTAAAAAATGAAGTATGGGAGAGCTAGCCTGTGGCAGGCCCACAGATAGGTGTAAGGAAAGTGCAGGCCATATGCAGGTAGTATAAATGATTATAATAGACATGCAGGAGATAATCAAGAAGGCAACCCATGAAGAACAGCCATTGTGCTACTGGAATCCATAAACTAGAAGCTGAAAACTATTGGTATTGTGAGGTCATGAAGTGTCTGTCCTTGTCTTTGCTAGAAGTCTACTGGGAATTGGTGAAGTTGCTACTGCTGGGGTGTTGAGTGATAGGTGAGGCAGCCCTGTTATCTGGGACTTATTCCCAACCGTATGACTTGGTTGCTCTGCAGAATATACAGCGAGATGTCCAGCACCTCATCAGTTTTGCCACTCAAATGGTTTGTTGTGTTTACTGGATCACTATCAGCCTATGCCTACAGGAAACAAGGGAAGCCAAACAGTAAGCAGTATTCCTTTATGAAGTACAAGCTGGCAGACAAACTTGGTATCTTTGTGCAATTTATAGCTCAGGAGTTTGAAGGGAAAGTGACAGGTAGATATATTTGGAACTTAAATGTTTGGTTTGGTAACTCATGAAACACTCAAAATTTACTGTAAATCGGAGTGACTGTGATTCTGCCATGCAAACTGAGAGCTGATCGATGTGGAGAACTGTTTGATAGATTGGGCTTTCTCTTGATGGCAGAGGATGAGTCCCTTGCCATGAACTGGGACACATGAATGAGTCCCTATGAGACACCATTGAGGATCTCCATGTGGCATCGAGACTCCATAGTGTTTCAGTAAGCAAACAAGATGGGGCTGGAGACCTCTTCTTCATGGTGCAGAAATGCCAGGTACATGGCTATATTGTTCCTTGTAGCCAGGTGGAGGCAGTTGAGGTGCCTTGGCAGCAGAACTGCATCACGGTGTTGTGTGGGTGTCACTGTTCCACCAAACCTCTTTGGAGGGGAAGGGGCCATCATCAGCCCTTCCCTGATGGCGAGGCAGGAACAGACACTCCTTGCCCAGGAGCACCCAGTCCAAAGGGATGTAAAAATTGAGGCAGGAAGACAGCAGTGTGGGATGTGCAGCATGGAAGCAAAACACAGAGCCAGAGAGACCAAATTGCCCTTAGGCTGAGGACAGAGTAACCAGCTCTGATGTGAAGACCATGAACCACAGCATACTGCGTTTCAAGCTGTGATACAGCCCTTCTTGGCATGGTACGTTATGTTCAGGGCACCATATGACTCAAAATCACTACTGTCAGATTGGAGGGAGTTCCTGTAAAAAAGAGACATAAAAAAGACCTAGCTGTTTGGAGCTAAATCCATATCACTTGGCAAGGTAGACAGTTTCCAGAGGGTGAAGACAGCATGAAGTGTTTTGCTGATGGTCAAAGGCAAGGCTTTTGTGATTATCCTGGGTGATTTTGAAAGGGACTGAGTTGTGCAATGGGCAGGTTCCTGACCTTCATGAAACTCAAACCTAGGTTTTACATGGATCCAAGTGCTCCCCACTTTTACAGTCTACTACCATCCCTGCCAGGCACCATCCCAGCTCAGGCTTACTTGTGTGGTTCGCAGTATTTACAGTTGTGCTGGGAGCAGGACCAGGGGTTCCTGAGCATTGGGATATACACAGTCAGCCATGTGCAAACCACCACAAAATGGTGTTCCAAGCAGTGTGGGGTTGGGGCTGGCTGTGACAGTGACAGTACCCTCCAACACCAGGACCGGGAGCTGATATGCACTAGAGAAAGCTGTGATGCCCTTTAGTGGTAGATATTTGAGGCCTGGTGCAAAGCCAGTTGGGAGGACTTTGGACCCAGGGGAAGGGTGCACTTAGTTTTTGCTTTGAAGAAGCCAAGCCGGCTTGCCAGATCAAAGCTTTGTAGGCCTGGTGTCTAGTCAGCTAGTTCACAGAGGGGAAGTGTGCAGGGAACTTTGTATTGACTAGAGGAGACGGAAAGGAGACAAAGAGATGTAGGGCTTTGACAGGCCCTCCTCCTTTCTGCTGATACAGGACTGATCCTTCTTGTATGCTTGTCGGTGCTTTGCCCAGGCTTGTTGGAAATGTACTGGTAGTACATTTGCTTCTTGATGCTTTTTCCCTTGGCCTGCAGATCACGTTCCTCCTCACTGCACCTAGCATGTCAGCACTTCTCCAACCCTCAGCTGCCTGAATGCTCTGTGCCAGGTCTGAGGCATGGTGCAGGATGCACTGCTGCGTCTGCACCAAGACTGGTATTTTCCCTGTTTCTTAACTGTTGTACTGCGGGAAAGGTTTTGAGCTAACTTGTAAGCCCCTTTCTCTCCATCTGTCCTGAGGCTATTCCCTACTTGCTTACCACAGTCAGACTGTTCTTCCTGTTGTCTACTTGTGGCTGCAAGCAGTTTGCTCAGAGCTCTGCTGGACTTCGCCATTAAGGTGCAGGTAACCTAGGTGTCTGCTGGAGGGAGTGAGAAGGCTCCCTCAGCGTTGGGTGCTGGCTGCTGCATGTGAGCGTCCCTAAGTGCCCAGTGCAGGCAGATCTGTACTGCCCTAGCAGAGGCTCAGGGTGGCACATCCTCTGGGCTCAGGTCCCAGGGGTCACAGTGTGGGTTACCTATGGTTCTTGGGAGACCAAGGGGACCCCAGAGGAGCAGGTCTGAAAGGTACAGGCCATGTCCACAGCACTTTCTGGGTCTGAGAACCGAAGCACACCTCACCTCCCTGAACGCCATTCCCCAGAAATTTAACAAGGTTTGGGTTGCTTTATTTTAGTCCAGAAATTTGGTAGTCTAGCCCTAGACCTGGTTTCCAGTTGCCTGTCTCTGCACCTCCAGCCTGCTGTGAGACTGTCACATTTCCATAAACAAATGTGTCTCTACCAGAGCACAATCTCGCTGTTCTAATTACAGATGGAGTTATTAACATTTCCTGGTGAGAAAACAAATGAACGTAGCTTGTGTGCTTACGTCGTTCTGTCTGTGAGCTCAAGCATCCACTTTATTGATTTATATTTTTCTGCAGGCATTTCTCAGGTCACTTCCTCGTGTCTGGCTGACATCAGTGGTGTGGCTGGAAGAACACAGACACTTGTCTGTGTCAGTGCATCTGTCTGCTGGTTAGCTGGCTGTCCATCTCCCACATCACTCCGGCCTGAGTCCCAGTACAGCGCTTCCTCTTTCTTCTTTCCCCGTGGTGCTAGGGGTTTGGCAAAGAATGTGAGTGCTGAGTGTGAGGGGCAGAGACTTCAGGGTGAGCTGGTGAGGAAGGGAAATGCTCTGTTTGGGAAGACCTGCAGTGCTGTTTCTGTTGTCTGCCCTGGCCTTACAGTGCTGTAGCAAAGTTTGGTGTGGGACAGGCAGCCTCCTCAGCAGGCATCTCCTGATCCCCTACCTGCAAGAGCCCCTCAGACCTCTGCTGCATGTCACCCCCTGCCCAGACTGTGGGATGACTCCATAAGCATCCTGATGCACACTTTGCAGCCAGAGTCATAGCAGTGAAGGACCAAGGCATGTAATCATGGCCTTCACAGCCTCCTTCTGCCTTCATCCTTCTTTTTCTTTGCAATGGATGGGTGGGAGTGTGGAGGCTTGCTTGGCTGTTATTTGGGTCCTCATTTGGGTGCTATTTGGATGCTGACCTGCAGGCCAGGGACAAAGACAAGGAGGAGAAGTCCTGCCCTGCCCTGCTGAGGCCACCAAGCTCTCAAGAGCATTGTTTCCTGAGGCTGTTTGCACAGGGCTTAACAGGCTGAAGCTGGGGCTGCAGCACTAGGTGGAATATAATAATATAATAATGCTTTAGGGGCTTCAGGTAGGGAACTGTATGCCTCTGCTCCTGACACATGTTGGTGGAAACATGGGACAGTGTGGACATGCTGATCCTGCTGGGGATGTAGTGGCTGTGCTGCAGGGCAGGGAACAGGCTTCTCTGTGGATGGGAGAAGCTACCTCTCTTCCTCCTTCCTACTGTTAATAGAGACGGGGATGGAGTCCAGTATTGCAGAATAAGCTGAAAATGCCTTTTGGCAAGTCTGTCTTTGCTGTTTTGAGGAAGTCAGCATTAATTATGCAGAGTGCAGGAGGGGAAACCTCTGGGGCTTGCATGGAACCTGGTTTGATGTCCTGTTCTTACTGCTATGTGTCTTTGGCCCCACTGTGGTGTGTATTCTGTGATGATAAGCCATGCTTATGGTCAGGAAAGGGCTTGGATACCTTGAGCTGGTTCCCACCACTCCAGCCTCACAGCATCTTCCTACCAACTCCCTACACTTTGTCTCTTGGTGCTCAGGAGCTCATGCTGATGTTAGCATCTCAGCCCAGGCTGAGCCAAGCTGCCTTCAAGGGGAAGGAGGGACCGGGAACATGTTCTGGTGCAGCATAGTTTGTGTGGTCAGAGATGCTCCTTACCTGTGGTGACAGCATAAGGTGTAAGGAAACATGCAGGGTCCTTCCCTAGAGGGAGACACTGGGATGGAACCAAAAAGTTTTGCAAAACCACCTCTGCATGCAGTGTGTATTTGAGGTGGGGGGAGCAGCTGTTGCTAGAAAAACCCCCTTGTCCCTCCCACACTGCTGGAAGGGATTCCCTTCCATAACTGGGAACTGTGCTGCTGTACGGAAAGACTGTGCATGCTGCAAGCACCGCCTTTCCTCCCTGCCTGGGCTTTGCCTAAAACATTGTACCTAACATCAGCTGCCTCCAGGGCCAGCCCTGCACCTTGCAGCACAGGACACATTGGAGCATGCCCTGCCTGGCTGAGGGTGGGGGCAGAGTCCCCTGAGTGAGCATCTGAGACCAAAATGCAAACCAAATGCGAGGAAGGAGGTATTGCCAGGCCCATGGGTTTCACTGTGCCTGGGAAAACCAGCCAGTCTCCTGCTCAGCTGAAAGACTCCTGGGAAAGGCCTTTGGTGAAGGATACTAAGTAACCACTATTGATGAACACTGCACGGTTGGTTACCACAGAATTTTTCCTAGTTACCTATTCGGTGTTGTAACCCCAGAAGAACCTTGGCGGGTCTGACCTAAAGGGATACAATGGCAGGTCACCTCTAGCCTGCTACTAGATGTTCTTGTAGCTGGGAGAACTAGAAGGGCACAAGTGCTCTGAACATTCCTGTGAGCTTTTCCCAGCTTCCCGCACATCTGAAGCACCTCTGTCTCCATGGGGAGCCTCTTGTGCTTACCAGATGGGTGGGAGGTTGCATACCTAAGGATGGTGTGAACTGCTTCTGTGCCTCCTGACTTAGCTCATGAAAAGGCAGTGTAAGCCTTGGGCATATGCCACATCTTTTCCATTGCTGAGTGTTCTGGCTGAGTTACTGAAGAGACTAGGAAGGTTTATATCTAGTCCCTCCTCTAGGCTTCAAGGAAAAAAAAAAATCTATCTCTGGGACCTGTCTCTCTGAAATGTGTCTTAAATTACCCATAAGCTTGAAAAATTTGTCTTCAACATGTAATGGTTTGTATAAATAATGTTTAGATAGGGTTGTGGGCAATGTGAGCATATAAGCCTCATTTCTTTAAGAAAGATGACTGGAAAAATGGGGCTATAAAACATGCAGGAATGAGGTAAATAGTTTGGTGCCTGCAGAAGAAAATCATAGTTCCCTGATCTGTTGCAAGTCTTTCAATACTGTGGTAAAATAATAGGTAGCATCTGGCAAACTTATGTAACTTGCCTTGGACGTTCAGAAAACCTCTGAAATTTCTCACAGAAGACTGTTGAGAAAACTGTCTAACAGGAGATGTAGAGTTCTGGCTCAAAAATCCACAAAAAATGCCAAGGAATGAATGAGCAGTTTTAATGTGACAAGAGCAGAGGGATGAGGTCCTTTGCTGTTAATGACCCAGAAAGGGTAATGTGCAGCAAGGTACCTAAAATCTGCCAATACCCTGGAGTCATTCAGATTTGTCAAGAGGAAGCGACTCCAAAGTGACACCATGTGCAGTGAAGTGTTGTGAGAAGATGAGAAGCATGAAGCCAGGTGTATTGGAAGGAATGATTTGCTCTGGGACATGGCTGGCTTCTAATTTACTTTGGCTGCTCAGGACAGAGGGATTGCAGGCTGATGACAGAGATGCTTTTCCACAATTCGCAAAGATGCCATCAGAAAAGTAAATTGTGCTCATCCACGTGAGGAGTAGTATAAGGAGAGATGCTAAGAGCATCGGGGTACTGTGCTGGCAGTCAAGGTCATTTCCCTACCCAGGATGTTGTATGTCGTTCTGGTTGCCTTTCCATAGGGTCAGAAGAGAGAATATGTTAGGGACGTGTGGTTGAGTCGTTAGAGCTAGAAGACATCTTGTGTCCTGGGAAGGATAGTGCACTTAGTATTGAGCTTAGTAGGTCTAGAAGAAGCAAATGCTTTTCTTCTTTACGTTTTTTCACTATACAAGGAGAACTGAAGGCTGTGGTGTTACAGTAGGATTGTACTCTTCACTCAAAATCTGAAACTCTTTGCTGCAAGATACTGTTTCCAACCTATAAGTTTACAAGGTTCCCAAAAAGAAGATTGAGAGATATTTCTCTTTTCATTCAGTTCATCTAGATTGCACTTACAGAGGGGTGTAACCATTCATGCTCCAAAGTGTGTGATAGTCCCTTGAGTCTTATCCTGTCATTTTTTCCCATTACTCCCCTAGAGCTTCCGAGTCTCTAGTTAATTCAGCCAGGGTGAATTATCCTGTCTTCCCAATTTATTCCCAACTGTGATCTCATGTCTTGGCTTCTTTTTCTTCTGCTTTTCTGCTCTCTTGCTCTGCTCTAGGCAGGCCTGCTCCACCTCTGTACCTGTGAATTATGTCTTAACAGGCTGCTTTGTGGCTTTTCCAATTTGGCTGACCCCTTCTCAGTGCCTGTACACAGCTTGGCTTTTGCTTCTTGGGGTGCCCTTTGTCATTAGTGCTTCAGCTGGTTTGCAGCTGTGCACCCGTTGGAGCTGAGCTGGGAGGGATCACTTTGAAGCAGAGCTCTCTAGGTCACCGCAGTGAACCATTTTGTGGTCATTTTCCAGCTAGCATTGTGCTGCGATGCTGATAAATCTCTGCAGCCAGGCAGGAGATGGCCAGGATTATACCTGTGAGTTGGAGGTAAGAGCTCTGCACCCCCTCTGCTAATGTCACCAAACAATGCAGAGCTTGAAGGACAGTGGTGGTGGCAGTTTTCTCATCCTTTGAGCAAATGATGGCTCTTTAGCCCAGCCCAGAGGAAATGCATTTCTGTGGGGGGAAAAAAAAAAGCCATTGCCCAGAAGTGATACTTGTGATACTGTGCTATTCAGCCTTTCTGTGTGGTTCATGGTAGTAGTTAAGGATTTGGGGTTGTTTGTGGATGCTGGATTAAGAGGAATGGTTTAGGGATCAAAAAGCCTGGATAGATCTTCCTGTTATCACTGTTTCTTCTGCAATTGATGGGATTTTTTCACTCCTGTTCTGAAAAGTGGTTGTGTTCCTGCTGTCAGCGTGTTCTTCTCTTGAGTTATTCAGTTTGCATTTATCCATTGCTACAATAATCATCTCTGTGTTTCTTATGGAGCCGCTTTGCACAGGAGGAGGACCTTCCCATGTCCAAGCAGTGATACTGACCTGCATGCCACTGTGGGTCTTGTAATAGTTTGGGGAAGGCACTGCAATAAATAAAATATTTGACCAGTAAATAGTAGAGCCTAAGCCTCCTTTCTACTCTGTGTGCTTGCATCTAAATGGCATCCAAGTCAGAGGAAGGAGAGTAAACAAGCAGGGGGTGTGACCAGCCCCTGATGGCTGCTCTGGGAGCTGGAGGCTGAGGCCCGAAGTGAAGAGAGGGTGATGATTCAGCCTAATAAAGCTAATGGCTTTATGCAGCCAGGCAAAGGAAATTGTGGGATCATGATGCAGCAGCTGCCCTATAGCAGCTTGCATCTATCATCCAGACGTGACTTCATGTCCCCACCACCCCACCCTTTCACTTTTTCCTGTACCTAAGTGCTTTCCCTGTTGAGGAGGGAGAGCTGAGACTCTGTGTTCTCAGGAAGAAAAGTCGTCTGTGAGACAGCTGCACCTAAATGGTATGAGAGTGGACAAACAAGGAATGGAGTTCTGGGACTGCATGGTGGGACCATAGCTGCTGAAGCATATGGGTTCTTCTAGCACCACCAAACTCAGCAGGTTTCTCAGATGACCTTGTGCCTGGACACTGATCCCAGGAAAATCCTGTAGCACAGAGAAGCCTGAGCTGTCAGGCAAGGTTGGCTCCCAACTCCAGCAGGGCTACGTTGTCATCAAACTGGTGCACGTCTAACCAGCTGTTTTCTCTCCTTTCCTCAGGGAAGACGATGAAGCTGTAGAGATGCTTCCCTACGTCATTGCCACCCTGGGCTCAGTAGGGGCCCCCTGCAAAACTCCCACATGCAACAACAACAACAGCACTACCAAGGACTACTGCTACAGTGCACGCATCCGCAGCACTGTGCTGCAGGGGCTGCCCTTTGGTGGGGTGCCCACTGTCCTAGCCCTTGACTTTATGTGCTTTCTCGTAAGTCTACCTACTGTTGATTCAACACCTTCCCCCTAATTAACCATGAAATGAGGACGGTGAGCAGGTGATTAGGGTTGAGGGCCCCAAATGCCATCCCTGACTTTGCTGCTGGCTGACATTCTGGCCCTGATCATGTCTCCTAGACACTGTGGGCTTAGCCACTATTGACTTAGTTCCAATACCACCATATTGAGTCCCATGGAAGGGTGTTGCAGCCATAAGGATGGAAGTGATGTTGGGTCAGTCCTGCATCCCAAAACTCCCATTTATGTTGCCACGTCCCTGCAGCTTTATCCACCCAGTGGCTTTGCATGTTCCTCCTTAGAAGCTGTGGGAGCACAAATGATATAGTCATAATTTTGACTTCCAGAAACCTCAAGGCCTTTTGATCCTGTGGGGCTACCTTAGCTATTGTGTGTTGCATCCTAGACATCTGCTTCCCACAGCTATCCAGATAGTGTGATTTAACAGTCCTGGGGAGCTTGTGCTCCTCTGTGGTCTCAATCTGCTGTTAAACTGAGGACTCTGTCCCCTCCTACCCTCCTTGTTCCTGTGGCTCTGCATGCAGGGTTGGACAATGCCGTTTCTCATAGCTTCTCTTTTGGTCTCTTTCAGGCACTGTTGTTTGTCTTTTCAATTTTGCGTAAAGTTGCTTGGGACTATGGACGCCTGGCCCTGGTGACTGATGCTGACAGGTAAGCACAGGAGAGTGGCAGGAGAGTAAACATGAGTAGTGCCCTTCTTTGCTGTGAGGCAGAAGGGATAAATTCAATTTTATGTATCTGAGCGGCTGGAGAAGAGAGGCAGATGTGCTGGTTGCATCCCGTGAGCTCCAGGAATAGCAAGAAATCCCCTCTTACTGGCTTTGTTACAGCATCCTTCTCCCAACACACAGAGTGGTCCCTGCTGGCTCCATATCGCTTATGGTCCCTTCAGTGACAGAGATGTGCAGGGGCTCTTACAGAGGAACAGTGGATGGAGAGAGGAGAGGAACAAGTGGTCACAGGAAGGGTGAGGGTTGCTACAGTAAAGGCTTTTTTAAGCCTCTGAAGGTGTCTTTGTGACTGCTGGATGCAGTTCTTGTTAAGAGCACTTGACAGTAGTATGCTGCTTTTCCAGGTGTGGTACTGTTGTGCTGATGTGAGCTTAGCTCACATCCCAAGTGCTAATGACTTAGTCTGGGTGTGGATCCTTCCTGCCCGATGCATTTATGGGCTACAGTTTCTGTCAGCAAAATCTGGGGCCCATTGGGGATGGCAGCTCCACAGCAGAGGGAGCACGCCCTGCACAACAGTGGGAACAGTGTTTTCTTCCAGCACCAAACCAGGAATTCTCCTGATTTAAATAAGTGGTGCTGGATAGGGTTAGATAAGCAGCGATGTCCCTGTGGCTCCTCTGCCCATTCTTTCCTGATCTGGCTGGGGAAATCAACTGTACAGAGGTAGTGAAAGGGGAACAAGGAGAAAGGAATAATCATAGGAGACCTCAATGGAGAGAGGGCAGCAAGGTTAAGCAGTCTGGATCCAGGTGCTGGCAGGAATCCACAGGGGCTGCACAGCTCTGGATTCCAGTGGGGAGAGGGGGATGGATTTTCTCAGAGGCAATGCTTGAGCATCTTGGGTGCAAGGGAATGCAAGCAGTGGCTGTAGGCAGAAAGGCAGAGGGGTGCCAGCTGTTTGGAGAGGGAGGGCTGGTAAGCACAGGAAGAGGGTGGCTGTGGATCAGCGGGACTGCAGTCGCAGGGAGGAGCCCATGCTGCTTGGTTCATATGTGGGGTATGATGAGAATTTCAAGAGGGGGATGCATTGTATGTTTGTTGCCTGAGTGGGGAGGAGATACGTAGAAGGGGAGCTCAGATGGCAGCCAGACAGTCCCAATAGTCTCTCATATCTGACCCTGTCACTCAGGAGCTCCCTGCATTGTCCCTGGTATGAAGCCAGGTCACCTTCCCAGTGAAGCCAGCTTCCCTTCAGCTGGCAGCAAAGCACCCTGCCCCTGGACCAGTGGGTATTCTAGGTTGCTGTGACATGAGGCATTGCTGGACTCCGGATGGAAGATCTTCAGCCTGACCATTGGCAGGTTTCTCTTCTTCAGGATGATGGGGAGCATGTTGGATGCATAGTTCCCTGCAAAAGAGGAAAACTCAGCACCTACTCCCGTGGTTGTAACCTCTCCCTTTCTGTTTCTGTGCCCCCAGGCGCCGACGCTGGGAGACGGAAAGAGAGGAGCGGGAATAGTATGTTGTTTTTTCAGGGTGTCATTTCTTCTCTCTTTCTTGCTCACAATCTCTCTCCTTTTTCATTGCAGCTGTCTTGCTTCTGAACTAATTGAAATGGCTGGGAATTTGGGCATGAATTTGTGTCTCTTGGTGGATTTGTGCTCTTCTTTCCTTCCCCTTTGTGTCATCCACTACCACAGCTGAATGCACTCTGGCTTTCTCCTAGTAGCCCTTAAATGCTCCTTGAGAGCATCAGTGCCAGCGAGCTCTCAGTCCTGACCAGGGCAGAGAGTGCTATATCACATACCCTGCTCTATCTGCTTGCATCCAACTATCCTGTCCTATGATGGAAGTAAACAAACCTGGTTGCCACAAGAGCTGTTCCCTCGCCAGCTGCAAGGGTAGGCAGGTGCACAAAGAGGATCTGGCAAGAGTACTCTGTTTTTCCTTTTTACCCCATGAGGCTGCTGGGACCAGGGCAACTGTTGGCCCTTGTCCCTTGCCACCTAAACCCACACCCAGCAAGGCAGCACCTTTGATTTTCTCTCTTCCCCTGGGAAAGAAACCTTTTGCCTTAGTGCAGCTGAAAGCGTCCTTCATCGCCTTGGCTGGTGGTGCCCATTAAGATCTACCATGGACTGTCCTCCTTGTTCTTACTTATTTCTTGCTGCTTTTATGCCTGAGAAAAGACCTTTGCCTGTGCCTTGCTGACTGGTTGGGTGGTATATGCTGCAGAGGGGATGATCAGCTGGCAGTGCACAGCCTGCCATGGTCACTCCAGCCACACTGATTGGTGTCTGAGGCCAGGGCAGCAAGCTGCAGTCTCCTTTTCCCACTTGCAAAGCCTCACCACTTGCAAAGCAGGGGCCTGCTACTGCCTTAAAGGGGGTACAAGAATGTGCCTGTTTTTGCAGCTGATCTTACCCTCAGAAGCAGAGCAGTTGAAGTTGTGAAATAGAACTGGTGGTCGCTGTGGTACATGGCACAGAGGGGACCTCTTGCTCATGCTTGAGGGCTTCACTAGTGGTTGGCCCTGATTCAGGTGTGTCTGGCAACTTTTCACTGCTAACATCTTGTGGGGGGGAGTAAGGCAGAGGTAGTAGAGCCATCTGAGGGTTTTTTATGGGGCTGCTTCATTTATCCTTGCAAGTGCTTGTCTCTGTCCTGGGAGCCACTTCTTCCTGCTGCTGTTTTTCATTTGTGCTTGCTGGAGCCATGTGCTCCACACACACCACACATACCACTCGTAAAGCCACTGCGTGAGCTGGGACAGTGTTAGCAGCAGCCAGAAACCTCCAAAAACCTGTGGAACTCAGTGAGGAAGTCTCATTCTGTCTGTGCTCTTTCAAGGCTAATGGCACATTCCCATCCCAGCAGTTCTGTGCTGGGGTGTGCAGTGACAGGTGGTGGGTTAGGAACACATATCACCTGGTGCTCCCAGCCCCTGAATGTACAGCATTGTTCTTCGTGGAAGACACATCTTCTGATGTGTTCCCTTTCCATGACAATCAGCAAGTGCCCTTGTCCTGCTACTTGTCAGAGCTTGCAGTAGCTATCAACAGTCTCAATTAGCAACTCAGTCTGCACTGGGAGGTCGTAACAACCCACTCGCACCTCTGTGTATGAGGGAAGTTATCACAAAGCCCTGTGGGGCTTGGCACCTGTGCAGCCACCTCCAGCTTCACACCCCAGCAAGCCCTTTCCATGGCATGCCTGGCCTGCCCTCTTGGAGCCTGTGATTCCCTTGGCATGAGGCTGGCCGTGCCTTGTACCCCATCCTTCTCCTTCCCTGGCAGGGCCTGCACCAAACCTGCATCATGCAGGGTCCCACCTTAATCTTGTGATTTGGGGCACTCTTGCTTTCATCCACTTGCACTGTCAGTGCTTTGCTTTAAAAAGTCTCCATCCAGGTGCAGGTGCTGTTGGAGCTCCCTATTCAGCTTTCCATCTTTGGCAAGGTTTTGCATCCTCTGTCTTCCAAACACTTCAGGTCATCCTGATTGTTGTTACTGCATCCCCCTGCAGTGACAGCTGAGCTATCGTGGAGTTATGCTGGTCATCTCATAACATGACACTCCTCTCAGTGCCCTCCAGTGCTGCTTCTGCTCTGCCCTCTTTTTCAGTACTGAGAAGCCAAAAGCTCATAGTGTCATCATGCTAGGGTCCCCTAAGGGCAGAAATTTCTTCTCAGCAGAAATGCAGCCTTGCTCCCTGTGCCCAGCTGCAAGGCCTCTGTGATTACAAAGAGCTGAAGGTCTGAGAGCTGGGTGAAAGCTGTCTCTGTTCCTGCAGCAGAGCAGAGTGTTGGGCTGCACAAAGGCAAGGCTGCACACCACCATCTAATCTGCACTGCTGTAGTCCCCTGACCTTCAGCTAATCTCCTTTCTGCTGTCTCTGTTACTTCCAGCTAGGAACTGGGGACTCAGCAGGTGCTATTCTGCTCTGAGACAGGCCATGTGTCTCATCCACTTTCCTTCAGAATGTTCATGAGGATCTCTGCTTGTTCTCCTTCCCATAGTGCAATCCACCTCCTCTCTAGCACTTGTCTCTCAGCAGCTGTTTCTCTGTGTTCTTGCCCATCTTACCCTCCTTGAGCCTGTACTGACTACAGGGAGACAGTATTTTCATTTGGTTTTTTTTCCTTTGTTTCTAGCCTCAGATCAGTCATATCTCTTCTTGCACCTCCGAGATCCCAGCCTGCTGTTGTCATCTTGCAAGTGCTATTTAATTTAGGTCTCTGGACCATTTTCTTGCCTCCTTTTCCAGCTGCCCTCTGTCTCTGTTTGTAGTGGGGGCTGTTGTCAGCCTTGGATGCTTCTATTGCAGGTTCTTCATCTAGGACCCTGCCTGTGGCTGGAGTAAAGCTGTTTTGTGATGTTCACCCCTTTTGCTTTCCTGTCCTTTAGTGTGGAGACATTCACTTCTAGCTGTCTGCCCTGTTCCTGCTCAAGGGATTTCCAGGCTGAAGGCTCACCTGAGTCTGGGAAGCAGGTTAAACTGAGCCTGGCTCCAGGCAGCTGCATTCTTCTTCCTGCACTGAAGCACTAAGGGTGGGGAGGACTGGTGTAGCAGGATGCAGCCCACCAGACTCCTTCCTCTTCCTGAAGATGAGTGAGGTCCTCCAGGACAGGAGCCGCTCCTAGTGCTTCTCCAGCTATGCCAGAGCCAGAGGGGCTGTGGCAACCTCCAATTCTTGCTTCCTTTCTACTGTCTAAACCCTGTGCTAAACAGACCTCACCTCTCCTCTGTGGCAGCCTCTGCCAGCCTCTCCTTGCAGGGACTGCCACATAGTATGGGTGCCTTTCAGCAGGTGCCAAACAAGTAGCATCCATGGGCTAAGCCCATGGCCTTTGCCAGGCTCAGCATGCCATCTGAGAAGGGTTCTCTCCTTACTGCTACCTCTGATCTTACCTCTGTCCATCTCACCTGGTGCAAACTGACCTGAATTAACCTCTCGTCTCCTGGGTGCTCTTGGTTCCTGGCCAGGCTGCTTCTTCGCATCTTCTAACTTTCTCCCTCACCTCCCACTTGTCATTTTAGCGTAGCCTCCGCCCTGCATTCTGACAACCATGACCGCTACGAGCGCCTCACCTCCGTCTCCAGCTCTGTGGACTTCGACCAGAGGGACAACGTGAGTAGCCATAAGAGTCAAACGCTTTGCCTTTGAGGGGCCAGGAACCCACAGCTTGGCTGAGCCAAGAGCTCTTCAGAAGAAACGCTTTTGCCCATTCCTGGGCCTTAAATCCCACATCTTGTAGGGTGTGAGTGCAGTGTAGAGCCCAAGGAACTATGCAGGTCTTAGACATGTGCTTAAATAAATAGGCTCTGCATCACTGTGGCTTAACAGACATCTGTCCAGCCTATAATCTCAGCATTATGAGCAACACTTACTTGCCAGCTCTTCCTCACACTGTGTTCTACCTCTACTGGTTTTTTTCCTTACTGAAGGGGAGGATAATGGGTGTGATGAATGAGGGGTGAAGCTCCCCCAGGTGTCCTTTGAGGAGCACTACCTTGGCCCAGCCTACCTTCCCAGTCTCTACAGAGCTTCTCTTGTCCAGCATGATGGCTAAACTACGTGTATGCTGAATTTTCTGGGTCTGCCATGGCTTTGGAGAGCTTCCATATTAGCCAGGAGCCCATGGGTTGCCTGGAAGGTTGAACTGCCAGTTGGAAGGGGACAGCCACACAGCAGAGCCCAACCTGTGTTGTGCTCCATGGAGTAGCACTGTCAACCTCCTTTACCTTGGCCCATCTGTGGCTCTGCACATCTGGATGCTTGTGGTCTGCCCCCCCAAGCCAAGTATGTGGAAGTGCAAGGACACCAGCCTGGTCCCTGGAACCTTTGAAGGAGGGAGCTGGAATAAAGGAACGCAGAGTGTTGTGAAACTGTCCTGTTTTCTTTCTGCACAGGGTTTCTGCTCCTGGCTGACAGCCATCTTCAGGATAAAGTAAGTGCCCCAGGACCTGTATGGGGGACCTACATGGGGAAGGAGGGGCAGTGCAAGGTTGTTGGGATACCCAGTGCAGTGCAGCTTCATGAGGTCACTGCCCTTGCTGCAGCCCCCTCTCTGAAGAGCACAAGTGAAGCTTGTCCTCTGGAGAGGACAAGCAAAGACGGGACTACGTGAGGAGCGCTAAAGCCAAAATAAGGTCGCACAGTAAGTCTGTGGCAGAGGAGAGAACCCAGGCCCATGACTGCCCCACCTCAGTCCCATCTCAGAAACACTGTCCACTGCTCTGCAAACATACTCATCTCCCTGGCTAGGGGCACTGCTATCTGAGGAATGGCTGTGAGTAGGGCACTGGAGGATGCAGGAAGATGCCCTCAGCTTGATGATGCACAGGAGTAGTCTCCCAAGCACTTCTATTCAGAATGCTGTGGGATAACATTAGCATCTGTATCTTAGCAGGGAAGGGAAGGCCGACCTGAAGGGTATAAGTTGTGTCCAGTTGCCTTTCCTGGGGGACAGAGAGCAGGGCCATGTGGAGCAGGGCTGGGCAATGATTGCATAGGCAGGTTTCTGCCCAGGCTGCTTCAAGGCTGAGTGCTGGACTCCCAAACCCAGAGTCTGGCTACAGCTCTGTAGGGCAGAACAAGGGGTGCTGTGTGTGCTCAGATCAGAAGGGCAGCTGTGACCCTGTACTTTTCCCCAGCACCTGAGGAAATGCAGAAAATTGCCTGACAGCCTTTCTCTCTCTGGCAGGGACGATGAGATCCGGGACAAATGTGGGGGTGATGCAGTGCACTACCTGTCCTTCCAGAGGCACATCATTGGGTTGCTCGTGGTCGTGGGTGTGCTTTCCGTAGGCATCGTGTTACCTGTCAACTTCTCAGGGGACCTTCTAGGTGAGAACAAGGAGCCTTTGGCTGGGCTGGGGCATCTGCTTTCAACACCATGTTCCAGACCACTGGGTAGCAGTGGAGGGCAGGACAGGACTAACACAGACAAACCTGAACTGCTGTCTCACTTTGACTGTAGTGCACCCACAGGGTCATCCTGTGTAGCTTGGGTTTTTAGGTATTCTGCAGGTGATGCTCTTACTGTAGCGCACTCTAGTGGTGTTCTGTCCCACTCAGTGTAACTGAACATGCTTGTGTCTGCCTCTTTCTCTCTAGAAAACAATGCCTACAGCTTTGGGAGGACAACTATCGCTAACCTGAAGTCTGGGTATGTGTGGGCAGGGTGGGATGGGTATTTGAGGCCCTCAAGGAGTGTTTTGTAAATGTTCACTTGCTGCAGAGCCTCACCTCCTTTGAGGTTGTATTTCTGTCCTTGCTGTGAGGCTACTGTCCCTGCTCCAGTTTCCAGGCTGAGCTCCTGGAATTTCGTTGTAGGGCATCTGTGTGCTATGCTGATTATACTCATCAGTATAGCCAGTGCCTTCAGGGCCTGACCAGCCACTACACAGACTTGTAGTGGCAACCTTGCATTGACCTTTGTGGTCTCTCTTGTGACAGGAATAACCTGCTGTGGCTGCACACTACCTTTGCTTTCCTGTACCTGCTGCTGACAGTGTACAGCATGCGCCGGCACACTTCTAAGATGCGCTACAAAGAGGATGACTTGGTGAGCAGGATCTGGCCACTCTCCCAGGCACATTTTCCCATGGCCTGTGGTCAAGTCAGGTAGCTTTGGAGAGATTGCTGAGCACCTCAATTTCCACAGCAATTTAGGGCTGTCATGTTTTGGCTGTTTTCATTCTGCCTGGCCAAAGACAGATCACCTCCAGAGCAGCAGCCGTGACTGCCTGTGGGGAAACAGGAGAGGCCTGCACTGGGTAAACATGTGGAAGGACCCCATTCTTCCTTAGGGGTTGTTCCACCTGCTTTTGCCTTCTTCGTTTCTAAAGGGTAGCCCTGTTTCTGTTCAGGCACCTGCAGTGTAAGTCCCTAGCCTGTCAATCTGCAGTGGACTCGGGTGCAGGATGACAACAACTAGCAGAAGCACAGGAGAGGGGGAGCCCCGGTAGCTAGAAGTGATGGGGCCGCCCTTTTTCATCACTGACACAGGTCTTGGGAGGGGGGCTTGCTTCAATCTGGTCTTTTTACACAATCCACACCTACCTGTCCTGTCCTTTCTCTCTTCCTTCCAGGTTAAGCGAACTCTATTTATCAATGGGATCTCAAAATACGCTGAGCCAGAGAAGATCAAGAAGCATTTTGAGTGAGTCTCACTGTGTCCTTAAAGACTGCTCTGTAATAGGGATGTTTTTGTTAGGGTAGTACCAGCATTATCTGGAATGGCAATATATTGAGAGCAGAGAGCTAGGTAAAATTGGTGAATACCTTTATTTTTGGCCTCTCACTGTTATTTTTTTTGCTTTTTATCTGAATTTGAAGTATCCTTTGTTTTGTGCCTTGGGATATGCCCAGCTATCTCTTGCACAGCCATAGAGGGTCAGTGTGGTAAGCAATGAACAGGGCATGTCTTGAGATGTAATTAAGTTCACAGACAAGATACAGGCAGGAGGTGCTCAAGCAGTGACTGTGGGATGTTGTGCTGCTGCCCTGATCACAGTTCTTGAAGGAAGTATATCTCTGTAACAAGAAAACTAAATTCCTTTTCTGTCAGACCCTCAGTGTCAGGACTATGTTTAGAAGCACCTTTGGGAACCCTTCTGCCTCCTTCTGACCACAAGTCTCTGAAGGCAGAGAGGGAAGCGTGCGGTCAGAGAGGCTCCTAGCTGCTATAGGGCAAAAGTACGGAAAGGCACCTTATGCCAAAGCCTGAAGGATGTAGCATTTGCTCTGTACGTTGCATCCGCTTTAAGGGACAGAGCCTGCAGGCTCCCCTGCAAACTCTTGGTATGCATCACTGTACTTAGCCCAGGATGCTCTTCTCAGGTCCAGATAGAAGTCCTGAACACTTGGAGTTTGCTTGAGGGGTATGACCTTTGGTGCCAGTTGTGATGAACTGATGCTTCTCATCCACAGGGAGGCCTATGCCAATTGCACTGTCCTGGAGGCCCGTCCCTGCTATGATGTTGCCCGGCTGATGTTCCTCGATGCAGAGAGGTAACCTCTATTCTGGGAGAAAAGGCTGATGGGAGAGTGGGCTGATGTTGCCTAAGCCTCCTCAAGTCTTGTGCCACAGAGCTTTTATGAGTCACTCTCTTTCTTTCCTTTCTTCCTTCTTCTCCACTTTCGTTTTTCAGGAAGAAAGCTGAGCGTGGACGAATCTACTTCACCAACCTGCAGAGCAAGGACAATACCCCATCCATGATCAACCCCAAGCCCTGCGGCCACCTGTGCTGCTGTGTCATCAGGGGCTGTGAGGAGGTAGAGAAGAGCTGGAGGTGTTGGGCAGCAGTTGAGTGTCCTGTGGCTTGGTTCCCCAGATCATGTTTCCTCTGACCTCTGTCCTCTTGCTCAGGTGGAGGCCATTGAGTATTATACCAAGCTGGAGGAGAAGCTTAAAGATGACTACAAGCGGGAGAAGGAGAAAGTTAATGAAAAGCCTCTGGGGATGGCCTTTGTCACCTTCCACAATGAGACCATCACAGCCATGTGAGTGCAAATGGTTCTGCCCTCCCTAAGAAGGTGACTTGTCCCAGCCCTTTCCCTAAATCAGAAGAACAGCAGCACTAAGGCATCCCCTCAGTTTGTACCTGTCAGCCTTTTGTGTCAGCATGTCCCTCTTTCTCTTGTCCAGAATCCTCAAAGATTTCAACGCTTGTAAGTGCCAGGGCTGTGCATGCCGTGGGGAGCCCAGAGCCTCCTCCTGCAGCGAGTCCCTCCATGTCTCCAACTGGACCGTCAGTTATGCTCCTGACCCACAGAACATCTACTGGTGAGCAGCTATGGAGGGCTCAGTGGCCCTGCCAGTGGGAAAAGAGTGCACCCTCCCTTTCCCCCTCTCCATCTGCTCCTTCGGTAACCTGAGTGAGTTGTTCTTGCTGAAGCCCAGCCTGGCTGAGCTAGAGGTCTGATCTGACTGGGAGGGGGAAGGCCTTGGGCTGGCACCCCAAGTGCTGTTCACCAGGCTGGGCTGTGATGTACGTGTGAAGCCCCACACCTGGTGTTCTACCCTGTGCAGCTGTCCTGATGGCCTCTTTCTTCCTCCCAGGGAACACCTCTCCATCCGGGGCTTTATATGGTGGATCCGCTGCCTTGTGATCAATGTGGTCCTCTTCATCCTTCTCTTCTTTCTCACCACCCCTGCTATCATCATCACCACTATGGACAAGTTCAATGTCACCAAGCCTGTGGAGTACCTCAATGTAAGAACTTTAGAGACAGGTGCAGGGTGGGTAACATAGGAACCACCCCAAGGCACAACATCCCCCTCAAGGCTGGGGACAGGGAGAGAGATTGTCATTGTTCCCTGGATCCTGTCAATCTGACCATGAGGGAGGTGCTGAGCCTGGACAGGGTGCAGTGGCAGTCGCAGTGCTGGGACCTTGGCATCAGTAAGGGCAACTGTACCTGTGGCTGGCACAAGAGCTGCTGCACCATGTAACGTGGGAATTCTTCTCTGCCTTGTTGCAGAACCCAATCATCACCCAGTTCTTCCCCACTCTGCTGCTGTGGTGCTTTTCTGCTCTTCTGCCCACCATTGTATACTACTCTGCCTTCTTCGAAGCACACTGGACCAGGTAAGGACAGCCAGCACCTGTTCTTACCTTCTCAGTGAGCTGACTGGCCGCTAGACGCTTTTCACTGACATAAAGCTGTGGGCTGGATCTTTCTCCTTGAACTTGTGTCTTCCACTCGAAGCATGGTGTTATGTTGCACCTCTTGGGCACCTGCTGTGGACAGCTGTTTTGCCAGTCTTTAGCTGCTGTTGTGCAGCATGGTTGTCTGAGTGGAACTTCACATAGGTCTACAAGAAGAAGAAGAAAGCTGGGAGGAGTTGGGGCCGGTCACTATGAGAAATGCTAGTAGAGAGGGAAGTCTTGGCTCAGGTGAGCAGGCAGGGGTGGTGTGCCTGTACCATGTGTAAGACATAGCTGTTCTAAGGGAAAATCATTTTAGCTGCTCTAACTTCTGGCCACAGGGAAGGCACTTGAAATGCAGAGCACTAGAAGTGTGCTGCTTGTGAGGCACGTTCCCCACAGGACATGCAATGTAAACTTTGTTTTCTGGTCTATGTTGCAGAGACTGGTAGGGAGGGTGTCACCAGTTCTCAGGATTGCAGGTCAAGGAAGGTGATTGCAGGGCCCGAGACATAAGTGGGAAGAATTGGAGACTTGATAACAGGTTTTAAATATGCTGCAGGGAAAGGGGACACATTCATGTACTAGGAGCAGACAGGGTGGATTTAGATTAGACATTGGGAAGTGGTTACTGATGAAAAAGCTATGGGAGCACAGCTTGTGTGGCTGGTGGGGTGACAGTGAAAGGTTAACAACCTCTCTGCCCTCAGGTCTGGAGAGAATAGAACAACCATGCACAAGTGTTACACCTTTCTCATCTTCATGGTCTTGTTGCTGCCATCACTGGGCCTGAGCAGGTAGGGATTGTGGGAAGGGAAGGCAACTACAGAAATGTGGAGCACAGTAGGGGTTGAGATGTACCCCTGATTGTTCTCTTCTTTATACGACATCCTTTCCTCACTTCACTGATGAACTGGCCACTATCCCTGTGGGAGACTGGTGTTTAATTTTGGTTGAGGGAGAGCAGACCAGACCATACATGACTGGGTCTCTAGGATTTTATTCAATCTGCAAACACATTGACATGTGGTGTTACAAATAATGCAGCAAAAGTTGGCATGGTAGATGAGTACGTGTGAAAAGTCTGCTTGAGGTCTGCTGGTGGAGGAGGCATTCTCCACCTCTGTGTTCAGTGTGCGGTCCACATTTTGCACAAAACTAGTGCATTCCCCCTTTAAGCCAGAACTTGAATAGTTTGCGGTGCTTGGCTGGGTGGGGTCATGTGGGTACAGCAGTGCTCATCTGTTTGGGTGTATGCCTCAAATCTTCCTGCAGAGTTTATAGCATTGCCCTGTGGGAAACTGATGCATCACCTGCCAGCCATTGCCGTTATCTCTAGTGCTGAACAGGGGCCAGATAGGGGAACGGTGTGAGGAAGAAAAAACCTGGGGAGCGGATGTGGGATTGGGAGCTCTAACCGTGCTAGTTCATTCTTTACACATTGTGGGGTCAGGGATCTTTAAGATCCCTTCCAACCTAAGCCATTCTATGATATTATTGTCTACACCCCACCTAAATTCAGTATTTGAGATGCAGCCCCTCAGTGATGATGTCAGGCAGCTCCTGAGAATAGACAAACCCTCTGATAGTGGCAGAAAAATAGTCCTTCACCCCACTGGGCGACATGTTTGCAACACATTTAAAAAGCCTTGTTACATGTCAGCTTGCATCTTGGGCAGGTGAATGCTCTCAGAAGGTTTGCATTTTGACCACAAAATAGACTGCGCTTCCTTCTGAGGAGTTGATCCCCCTGCTGTTGCCTGTGGAGCTCTGTACTCCACCAGTGCCAGAGGATTGGATAGTTTTATATCAAAAAATTAGAACTGAGGAAAGTGGGATTTATTTTTCCTAAGGGATTTTTTAAGTCTTGTAGGAGGGCACCTTGTACCTAATCAGTTTCTTCTGTAGAGTCAGTCACCTGTTCCTTACATGGATGTGCCCAAACAGAGGAGAAAGGAAAAATATTGATAGGATCAGGGTAAAGGGATAAAAACACACATGAGTGGGAAGCTTTGCATACCTTTCTGAGTGTTGTACTGTTTTGTTCTGTTTTATTTTTTTCCAATGTCCGGTTTATGTAATTGCTGGTGACACACTCCAAGAGGGAATAAAACAGTCTTTGGTCAGAGCTTTGGAACCTTCTAGAGCAGCTTCTGCATATTTGCCGTATGCATTTCTGTCTGTCCCTGCTTCTGATGGTTCATCTTTTCTTCTTGCCTTCTTTCCCCCACAGCTTGGATGTATTTTTCCGCTGGTTGTTTGACAAAAAATTCCTTGCTGAAGCTGCTGTGCGATTTGAGTAAGTGCAGTTGAGCAGAAAGACCTTGTTTACAATGGGAGGTGGTTCTTGTAGGCATCCAAAGGTACTGGAGGCTCCCAGCTCCTGTCCTGCAAGGTGGGAGCATCCTTTGCAGCCTGCTCTTGCTGCATCTCCCCAGGTGTGTATTCCTGCCAGACAATGGAGCTTTCTTCGTCAACTATGTCATCGCCTCTGCCTTCATTGGGAATGCCATGGACCTGCTGCGCATCCCTGGTTTGCTCATGTACATGATACGCCTCTGCCTGGCCCGCTCGGCGGCCGAGCGGAGGAACGTCAAACGAGTATGTAGCGGGGCTGAGGGATGGGTTGTGGCCTGCACCCACGGAGGGGAGTGCTGTGATGGGACCCCAATGGGGCTCACCCGGTGCTGTGTGTAGAGCTGGGTGTGTTGCACACACCCACTCAGCTCTCAGGGTCCTCCTGCTGATGGGTTTCCATTCCCCCTGCAGCACCAGGCCTATGAGTTCCAGTTTGGGGCTGCTTATGCCTGGATGATGTGCGTCTTCACTGTAGTCATGACATACAGCATCACCTGCCCCATCATTGTCCCTTTTGGTAAGCAATACCCCTCCGCCTCCCTGTGTCAGAGATGGAGGGGAGGCAAAAAGGCTGATGTGGGGGAGATATTCCCTCTCAGTCTAGCAGAGGCTGATGCCCCACTCATCTGGCTTTCTTCCTCTTCTCCCAGGGCTCATGTACATGCTGCTTAAGCATCTGGTGGACCGATACAACCTGTATTATGCTTAC
Source organism: Picathartes gymnocephalus (assembly GCA_013390045.1). Lineage (NCBI taxonomy): Eukaryota > Metazoa > Chordata > Aves > Passeriformes > Picathartidae > Picathartes > Picathartes gymnocephalus. The sequence goes on from WEKY01036108.1 coordinate 362,618, forward strand.
CTGCCTGCCAAGCTGGACAAGAAGATCCATTCAGGGGCTGTGAATCAGGTAGTGGCAGCCCCCATCCTCTGCCTCTTCTGGCTTCTCTTCTTCTCCACAGTGCGCACAGGTGAGCACTGGGATGGGATGCCGGCCCTTAGCCTCCAGTTGAGCCCCTTCCCTGGCCAGGCTCTGATCCTGGCAGCCTCCAGCCATGGAGCACAGTCACAGTCCTTTTGATCCTGCCACTTCGGTTTTCCTTTGCCCCAGGGTTCCTGGCCCCCACTTCCATGTTCACCTTTGTGGTCCTCGTGATCACCATTGTGATCTGCCTGTGTCACGTCTGCTTTGGGCACTTCAAATACCTCAGCGCTCACAACTACAAGGTGAGGCGGAATGATGGGTGTGGGACTCTTCTCCTTGGCACAGGTCAACCACAAAACAGCAGGGGCTCTGGGGGTGTCCCACCCTGCCCTTCGACAGAGCCTGTCAACCCGGGCTTCACAGAGGGGATAGTCCCACGGCTGTCTCTGCTGCCTGTATATTGCCCCTGAGATGGAACAAAAAGTGTGTTGCCCTGGCAGTTTCAATTTCTCCTTTCCTCTCCAGATTGACCACACAGAAGTGGATGCCATGGACAACAGGCAGAACGGGAGACCTGCCACCAATCTGCCGGCTCCCAAATCAGCTGTGAGTCACTGTCCCCACCTCTGTGCCCTGGCACACTCCTTACCTGAGTTTGGAACGGGGGAGGTAACTCCCTGTCTGAGTACCTCACTCCTCACTTCTCATTTTTCTGAGTCAGCACCTGGATCCTCCCAGTGAGGGTGGGAGGCAACTGTTGGGCACTGTGCCCCTCACCTGCTCTGGGTGATGAAGTGTAACCCCCACACACGCACCTCTTTCCCGCTGCTCCTCAGATGCTGTGCATTTACTTTCCGTCTCTCTTTCGGCTGGGACAGTGAATCCAGCCGGGTCAGTCTCCCTTCTCATTCTGCATCTTTGCACGCTTGCACGCCAGCAGAGGCTGTCACCCACCGGGCTTGTCCTAGTGCCAACACAAAGGGATCTCCATGGACATTGCCTTGAGCCATGGAGGTGCTCTGGGGACTCTTCTCTCTCCAACATCCTGAGATCCCAGAGTCAATTTCTGGAACTTCACCTTGGCTCATTCCAACTGCTTCCTTCCACAAGGTTTTTGTAGGGGGGGTCTACACAGAAACAGGGTAAAGCAGAGCCTCCTCCTTCCTCAGGAGAGCAGGACTGGGGTGTGCACATGTAATCCAGGCTGTTTCCTAGTCTCCAGGCACCTAAGGGCAGCAACATTTTGCCATAAGGAGAATCCCTGTAAGAGACAGGCAGAGCTTCAAGGACATATCTACTAGCAAAAAAGGGAATGCAGTCTTTCAGTTCACATGGGCTCCAAAGAGCCTGAGAAGCCACATTGTTTCCCAGCCAAGGTGCCCAGAATGCTGGCGTTTGAAACACATCCAGTGTTTCAGGGCCAAGCCCCCACTCTTAGGCCTCTCCTGGTATATTCCATTTAGTCTGGACCCTTCCTTGCCCTCCTAGCATATCCCCACGCTCAGCCTCATGCATGGTGCTTAGTGTGTTGTGCTCTGCTTCCTGGAGAAGTGCCCTAGACTCACATGTGTTTTCTGCTCTCTCCCTACCCCTTGCCTGCCCCATGCCTGGCCCTGCCAGAAGTACATTGCCCAAGTGCTGCAGGACTCCTCACCGGAGGGCGAAGCAACAGAGTCAGAGGAGCAGGGATCACAGGATGAGGAGCTCATCAACGCAGATGGCATGAATGACACAGATTTCCAGTCGTGTGAGGACAGCCTGATAGAGAATGAGATCCACCAGTAGGGACCTCGAAGGGCGGGAGGGGAAGGAGGCCCAGGAGCAGGGCAGGCTGTGCGCATGGAGACCTGGGAAGAGGCACCTGAGGGTGCTGGCTACTGCCGTCGCCCTCCCACCCCCAGGGCTGCTGCCTTCAGTGAGGGCAGGGGCCCTGCTGCAAGCTCTCCATCTCCCTGCCCCTCCACCCCTGCGCCAGCCCAGCTGCTCAGCAGGCATGCTCTTTACTAGCTACCTTCTTCAATGCATCCCTGGACCCCAGACTCCCAGAGGCTGGGGAGGAGGGGGACCATAACCCCTGTGGTGCTGCCCTGGACCTGCAGGGAGGAGGAATGCTGGGTGCTTTGTGGGAAGGGGCATAAGGGGAACATTTGGGGTCTTCTGAGCAGAACTCTATCCCCTGTCCTCCTGAGAAACACTAATAATTTATTAGATTTACAGGAAGGTGATAAATGAAAAACTTCAGTCAGTCTATTGGAAACCCCACCCAGGGTGGGGTTGGCTTTTGTTGCACCTTCTCCCTGTGCCTGCGTGTGTCCTTTCTCAACCACTTGCAGCATCCAGTTGGTGCGGCATCCCAGGAGCTGGTCCAGGCCCAGGGGTGTTGACAGGCTTCCCCCTCACCACAGGGGTGGTGATGGCGACAGCCTGGCTTTGTGGTCTAGGGTGGTATCACGCTGGGGAAGGAGCACTAGGTTGGCATGAGCTAGACAGGCCCTCGCAGGGTGACGGATGCTGAGGGCATTTCTCATGGGCAGAAGGAGGCGCAGGCAGCCTCTTCCCCAGGTCCTGTTAACCTCCTCCCGCAGGGGCACAGGCAGGGGTTTGCAGCATCATTTAAAGTGGCGTTTTTCTTTGCACATTTTACTCCCCTTTCAAACAAATCAACCTGACCCCCATGTGGTACTGCAGCCCTCCTTTTGCTGCCCTGTGTCTGCACAGCAGGGTCAAGCTTGGAGGTGGAGGGGCTGTGTGGGGGTCTCCTGGGTGCTAGGGAGAGGGGAGAAAGGGTCTCAGGCTACAGGCCCTCAACACCCTGCGAGATCAGCACTGCCTGGTTGTAATGAGCCCCCATGGGCTTCCTTCCCTGAGGTGCTGCAGGGTCTTCCCCCAGCTGAGGTGGTCAGAGAGGGAGGGAGCCCTCTTCAACCAAGACCATCATCTTCAGGAGCACAAAAGCCTCATGGGGCTATGCTGACTTTCTTCACCTGCCCTGACTGGTGTAGGCTCCCCTGCCACCACCCAGCCTGAGAGGGGGGTTGTTCCTCTCCTACCTCTTGCCCTTACCCCCTCCCTGCTGTTAGCTGTGTCTCAGAGGCAGGCAGGGAACAGGATCAGTGGGAGAGGTGGACTGAAGCCCCTGGCACATGGAAGAAGGACTGACCTTGTTTAAAGACACTTTGTGAGGAGGTTTCTGGTCAGTATCAGTTGCCCTCAATTGCTTCCCCCCCGCCCTTGTGTAAAATGTAAAGGAAAATAATAAATCCCTCTGCTATTTAGCTATATTTATTTCCCTCAAACCCTGCCACCATCCTGTTTGGTGCTCATTGCAGACACTATCACCCTCCCTTTGCCTGTCATCTGTGGGTGCTGCACCAGCTCCCTGGGGCCGTGCCCTCCAGGGCCTGAGAGGCCAGGTGAAAGGGGACAGTCATTTACCTTTTCAATCACCCCTGCTGGCCCTGGAGCTCCAAGCACTTTAATAGACCAGAACAAGTGAAGTGTCAGCCTTGCCCACCTCAGCTGCCAGGAACAGTGTTCACATCTTACAGCTTTTTTCCCCTGGGCCTCCCACTAGAGGAAAGGAGCCAGACCCACAGAGAGCAGGTGGAGGGCTGCTCCAGGGAGGATATAGCTGACTTTCCTGTACACCACCTCTGTAGGAATCCCAGGCCTGGAGAAAAGGGTGGATGGAAGAAAAGAGGTGTGGGTCTTCAGGCACGGGGAGGGCAGGCCACGCCAGCTTCCAGGGCTTGGCTGGGACTGGAGCACACATGGGTGTGAAGGGGCATGGTGAAAGTCACCCGTCCCCTCCAGGTAGCGGCCAGGAATGAAATGAGCATGTGAGCTGAGAGTTCCCGGTCCACTCTCAGGCTGGGGCAGGGGCGATGTTGACCCTGCTTCCCTATTCTCGCACCCACCTACTGCCCTTGCTCCTGGTCCAGTAGGTGGGCTGGGATGCTATGGTCTCTGTAGGTACGGCCATGCTCTGGGGCTGCCTCTGCGGCTGTCGGGGCCCTGCCCACAGAGAGCTGTGTTCTGAGTGGCACTGTCTGTGTAGAGATGTGTATAATACCCTGTATATATTTGTGTACAAAAGAAAAACGGAAAAAAAGGAGCTGTTGTTCTTGCTGTCTTTTCTTTGTGGAGTGGGTTGGGGGCTGGGACCTGGGAGGAGAGGACCCCAACTGCTGCAGGAGCATGTGTGGTGCAAGAGGAGGAGTGAGGAGTTTTTTAAGCACAAGCCCTGCCCTGCTGCCAGGAGCTCAGCCATGGCTCACAAGCTCTCCCAGCATGAATGGTTTTCCCTCTGACTTGCAGAGGCATCAGAGACTTTGCTGCTAAAAGCAGGTAGATGGGGAGCTGTGTGCACTGAGGCTGGGATGGAGGAAGGTGGTTGGGGAATGACGTGGTAGGGGAGTTTCACTCGTAGCCTCATGCCAGATGTCAGCCTACCTGTACTGTTCCAATAGCAAGTTACATAGCCACTCCTGCCATATCCATTCAAAACCTGGACACCTGGTGTGGGTGGACAGCTAAAGCCCTTGGAGAAGCCTGAGGGCTGTTAGACCCCTGGAGCACAGAGGAACACTTCCTGAAACATGCTGCCGCTCTTATGTCAGCCATCCCCTGAGTGCTGGGGCAGGCAGCAATCAGCCCGTGCCCAGGATGCTCCCTGCTGCTCCCTGTGCAGGCTGGAGCTGGCGTGCTTCCCAGGAGCCTGGGGCGTGCTATGCTCCTTACGTTGTGCACAGTGGCCGTTGCTCGGAGGATGGCACAATGCAGAGGCGAGGCCTGCCTTGGGCTGCTGAGAAACAGACAAGTGACCCCAGCTCTGTCCCTGCCTCGCTGTGTTCAGGCCCTGTGGCTTCATGTGCCAGCAGTGCAGCATTGCCAGGGGACAAAAGACCCTCCTGCCTGCAGGGACGAGGCAATGCCAGAGAACAAAGAACTGAAGACTGAAAGAAGAACCCTGCCTGCTGCCAAGCCCCTGCAGCCCTCACTGCAAAGGAAAGCTTGAAGAAGGAAACAAGGAAATTGCATGGGGATATTTCAGGTTTTGTAGGGAAACTGCTTCCAAGCATAGAGGGAAGGACATGGGACAGCCTTTGTGGCAGGATTATTGAGGAGCTGTCTCCTGCCCCAGGAGAGTCAGCTGTGAAAGCAGCTTTGGAGGCCACTGAAGGGTAATAAGGCAGGAGCTGAACAGGACAATGGGGTCACAAGAATGGGCACAAACCCAAAGCAGGAACATGCCCTAGCACTACAGGCCTCTTGCTCTTTGAAAGCACAGTGCTGCCTGCAGTTCTGTGCAGAGCTAAATAATGACCCCAACAGGGACCCTGTTATGCTTCCAGCCTGTGGCAAGTCTGGCTGGGAAAAGGATGCAACAGCCCTTGCAACAACCCTAGTGCTCTGCACTAGGGTGGGCAGAACAAGCTGCCTGAAACAGAGTTCCCTGTATAGGGGTAGGGCAGCTCTGGTGTGTGCTGGCCAGGACCAGACTGGTCCCTTGTGCCTGCAGTAGCAGGACCGTGCTACAGCCGGTTTTAAATGTTTGGGTTGCCCTTCCCTGAGGCAAGGGACATGGCTCCTGCCCCCATGTGCAACCTGCTCCCTGCTTAGGAAGGATTTACTCCCTGGGCCAAGTGGGGTGAGGTAGAAATCAGGTGCCCTGTGAGGCCTGGGCTCCCACAGGCTCGATGCCAGCTGCTGCAGTGAGGCTGTATAGGCACAGCCTCCCCAGCTGCAAACAGGAACCAGGGAAGGGGAAGGAGCTCCAGGGTTGGTGACAACCATTAGGATCACCCTGTTCAGCCCTGGCACAAAAAGAATGGCAACACAGAATGGCTTCTTACCCGGGATGGGGCTGGGCTGAGCTGAGCTGCTCATGCCAGGCCAGGCCATGTCAGATATGCTGGGCTAAGGCACCCTGGGCCAAGCTGTTCCAATCCATGCTGAGCCATGCTATGCCAGGCAAAGCCATGTTGAACCACACATGGCTCCGCAGTACAGTGCCAAGCCCTGTGTGGCCGTGCCCGCTGGTAACAGCACCACCCAGCATAGCTGCACCGTGAGTCACGGAGGGCACGCAGGGGCAGCCCCGATGTGGCTGTGGAAACCCCCAGGGCAGTGGAACCTACCCGGAGAGGGCCCTGCTGGCACCCAGGGGTGGGGGTCGGGGGTGCCAGCCAGGACACACAGGGAGGCCGGGGCAGCTGCTGGTGGCGTTGCTGACCGCGACCGCCTGGGCTCTAAGAATTGAGGTGGTGCGGGCACAGTCCACCCGGGCATGAGGGAAGGAAGCAGGGACACAACAGTCTGGGATATCCGTTGGGACCACCGTACTCAGCCGTGGCACCAGAAGGTCAACAAGTTCTGGGGACAAGGTGCAGTACAGAGCTTCACCCAGCTAAGCTGGGCTGTCGGCAGTGTGGAGCAGTCACCCACAAATCCATTCCTAGGGGAAAGTTGTTTCCTCTTTTCCTTCCAGCCCCGGTTTCCGTGTACACCCAACCCTTTCCTCAGAACAATGGTGGAAGGAGCACGCCCATCCCGGCGGCACCCCTCCACCCCTGGGTGCTGGGAGAGGGTGACAGCACACAGAACCTCACCAGCAGCCCCGATCAATCCCTTCCCAGTGTCTGTAAGCTGTCACTGCTCCTTTAATTCCCCCTCCCACTGCCCTCCGGGCTTTGCTCGTACATCCTGCCCGCCGAAACTCCACCTTCCGCGGGGCTGTACTGAGCCGGACTGGGCTGGGCCGGGCCGAGCCGAAGCGGGCAGGGCGGTGGCGGCAGCAGCTTCCGTAAGTCCATCCCCCCCATCCTCACCCTTATCCGACCCCCAGCATGGGGTTAAGCACGGTGGGGGGGAGCCCGCCGCCGGGCGCCGGGTCCCTCCGTCTCCCCCTCCCCTTCTGCTTCCTCTGTTGTCCAAGCTTATCCAGGCATGCCTACCCCTCCCATCCCCTTTCTGTCCGCGGGGATTTTTGCATTAGGTAACGCATCCGCAGAGACCCAGAGGCTTCCCAATCGGGGCGGCGAGTAAACTGAATACCGCAGCCTCCCGGGATGCGCTGCCGACCCCAAAGCCAAGCCCGCATCCCGTCAAAGGGATGCGGTAACATAAAGGGAAGCCTGTGGGAAACGAGAATCTTTGTCATCCGGAGGGCTGGAAAGGGCCTGAGAGCTGCTTGAGCACTGTGGGATGCCATGGGCGGCTGTGGCGCCTTGCCCCGAGCTGAGTATGCGGCAGGGTACCGTGTGTCAGAGCTGGTTTTGAGAAAGGGAACTCCTCACTTCCGTTGATCTGCAAGAGCAGCTGGCAAACCAGAGGTCTGCAAAGATTTTTGGCTGGACTTCAACAGTGATGCTGCCCAACGGTTTTGCAGTTTGCGCTAAAGTGCACAAGGTGTCAGGGACCCTGCAGGAACCGGTGTGTCTTTTTGCTCCCACCTGGGAGGGATCAGAGGTGCCTCGAGTGCTGGAAAGCATCATATTGTAGTTGGATGTCACCTGTGGTGGAAAACTGCCCTGGGGACTTGGCTTGTTTCATGACACCCCTTCGTCCTCCGTGGAGGACCTGTGGTGTCCTTCAGCATCAGCCTGGGGAGATGTCAGCAGCTGGCCCCATTGCTTTAAAGACCCATGTGGTTCCTCTCCCATTCTGGGGTCTGAAATGCTTTTCTTTGCTCTGCGCTTGCGTGACCTCCGTCTGCCACTGAGCACAGCCTTCCCGAGTATTTTGAGCCACAGAGCTAAGAATAACTCGCGCGGTGCCTGTGTCTGCACAGAGCTCCCCATGTCTGCAGCCATGGCCAGTGCCGGTAGGTAGGGCGGGAAAGGGTGCAGGGAAATCTGTCAGGGGCTATGGGTAGGGGAAGTTCCCTGGCCATTGTTAGCCTGTGGTGTGCGTGCTGGGGAGGTGGTGAGGTGGGAGCTGGAGGCAGTGTGAGCAGCTGTACTTGAGATCCCTCCTACCTCAGGCCCCTGTGTTCTGGGCAGTGTCTGGGACTGGAGGAGCCATCCTGCCAGCGCTGCAGGCACCAAGTGCCTTGCCACTGGGAGAGACTGCCAGGGTGCTGGCTGTGGGGCAGGAGTCATAGGAGGAGTTGCATAGATTTGGGACCATCATAGAGGAGAGATGGGTTGGTGCTGCCCTGGAGAAGGGTAGTGGGTTTAGAGCATCCCAGAGCAGAGTGATGGGGAAGAGTGTATTTTTTTCTTCTGAAAAGCTGGCTAGGACGACCACATGGGTCAGCAGCCAAGTTTATACTCTATGCATGTGCCAAGAGCTTGCACCCTTTTCACTGTTGCCTGCCTTCCTTTGAGCCATCACAGCACTTTAGGACAAGGAAAGCCGCCTCTTTGGAGCCAGGCTGCATCGTGCTTCCCTGGGAAAGGGTGCTGGGGAGGGAGCGGACCAGCACTGGCATTCGAGTTTGCTGCTCTGAGTGGGTTGCTGGCTTCTGGCTTATTTACCCAAGGACTACTCCACTCTCTCACATGGAGAAACTTCTGAAGTATTCAGCCAGCCCTGTCAAGCAGGAGCTGAGATGGCTGGGGAGTGGGGCAGGATGAGCCGCAGATGCCAGTGGGCTGGTGGTGGTGGCACCTGCCCCATGGCCCTACTGCAGGTGTCACCAGTGGCTTGGATCAGACGGCCCCAGAGGCCCCTTCCAGCCTGGGCGGTGCGGTGGGTGTGAGCGCTGGCTGCTGCCATGGTGCCTGGACAGGGCTGAGGGCAGCCGGACGCCGGGAGGGGAGCTGGGACTTGCCCACCGCAGCGGGCGCGGTGGGGCAGGGCTGCGGAGCCAGACATGCCTGGCAGCTGTGTCAAGTTGGATCGGAGCTCCTGGCCGTGAGCTGCTGGTCAAAGCCCCGGGAGGATAGCCAGGGCAGGGAGAGGTGCGGGGTGGGGGCTCTGCGGTGTCTGTCCTGCCCCGCTGTCCTGGTGCCGGGGTGCCCCGCCGCACTCCATAATCCCTCCCCGGTGTCTCCCAGCAGGCTGCTCCGCTGGCGGTCGACGGGCCTTGAGTCATCCTCCCTGGGTGTGTGTGTGTGCTGTTCCGCCTCTTCCTTCCCTGTCCTTCTCTAGCCCCATAGCTAGAGCTGTCTGCGCCCCGCTGGGCTCCTCCCTACCCGGCCCTATTGACTCAGTGCTCAGGCAGCCGGGGCGGCTTTCGCAGAAGAGGGAAAAGGAGAGGGAGAGGGAGAGGGAGAGGCCCCTAGGGGTGGGAGAAGTTGCCGGCGGCCGCTGACGCCCTCCCGGCCGAGGCGGGTGAGGAGGAGCCGGGACGAGGGAAGAACCCGGAAAGCTGCGCCGGGAGGAGAGGCTGATGGGGTTGGAAAGCGTCTGAAATTCCTTCGGCTCAGCCTTTTGGCGTAGCTGGGACGGTACAGGATCCATGACATAGGTGCTGGAGGGCTGCCTCCTCCCAGCCAGCCCTTATGCTGCTTTACTACCTTGGTGTCCCCTAAAGACAGCAGGGCTGTGACAGCCAGGCTGGAGGACAGGGCTCAGAACGGGGCTGCTGCTGGGAATGGGGTCTGGGAGGTTCTGATGTGTGTGCCCACCCTGGGGTGCTCTGTGTGTCTCTGGGCTCACTGCACCAGTGCTGCTGGAGAAGGTCCCTGCTGTGGGAGTAGTGAGGAATTGGGGATTCAGCCTCCAAGCCTGGCTCTGTGTGATAGCTGATACCCCCCGGGGAGAGCAAGGTGGCGGGCCCTGCCTCAGCCTGGCCATGCCTGTTCTGTTGCAGCGAGTGGAGCAGAAGTTAGTGGTGCTGGTGCTCAGCTATGATGCCCTTTGGCGGGATGGCTGCTCGACTACAGAGAGACCGCCTGAGAGCCGAGGGGCTTGGCCAGCACAACAACGCCATCAAGTACCTCAGCCAGGACTATGAGGCCCTCAAGCAGCAGTGTATTGAGAGTGGCACCCTCTTCAGGGATCCCCAGTTCCCGGCAGGCCCGTCTGCCCTCGGATTCAAGGAGCTGGGGCCACACTCCAGCAAGACGCGGGGAGTGGAGTGGAAGCGTCCGTCGGTAAGTGCTGAGCTTGCTTCTTCTCAGGCTGGGCTGGCATCCCTACCCTGCATGTCTGCATTGATATGGTGTGCTGAGCTGCAGACTGGTCCTGGCTGGCACCCCTCTGATCAAAGTCCCTGCAGTGCTGCAGAGCCACTTTCCCAAGGGCCCAGGGCCATTCCCTGTGAGTGTCTGCTCCGAAAAGCATTGTGTCAGGCAGGCACTGCTTCCTCTGGGCAGCAGGCTGTGGGCTTCAAAGCAGGTGGGTTGTGTTGTTGCTTCTAGGTGTCATGGCATGGAGGTGTCACCCTCAGTAGCTGGGGCTTTTGAGAGTGCATGTCCCCTGGTGCCGTGAGTGCAGGGGGAATGTCATCCAGCCTTGTCCTCCCATGGCTCATGGCTACAGCAGAAGATCTTGCCTTGCCTTACTGTGATGGCTTTGGGGTTGCAGTCAAGCAGCCTTCCCTAGCAGAGGGCAGGTGGGGTACATCTCACAGGGACCATATACCATTTCTCTCGAGTCAGAGCTGCAGTGGGTGCTAGCCCTGCTAAAGCCCAGGCCCTGCCAAGATCCCGGACCAGCATCTAATTCTGTCCTTCTGCAGGAATTAGTGGATGACCCTCAGTTCATCGTTGGCGGTGCCACCCGGACAGACATCTGCCAGGGGGCTCTGGGTGAGTGTTGAAGCTTTGCCCCTGGACCTTGGTCCAGGCAGTAGTGACTGGGGAGGGTTGGGTGGCTGGGCCTTTCCATTTTGAGGTGGAAACAGCAAGTCAGGGGGAATCCTGTGCCTCCTCATGTCTCTAGGTTAAGGCTCCACACAAATGAGTTGATGTGTGCACAGCTTGACCATGCTGAGATCAAGGGAGATTCTGGGTGTATCCCTGCCTGACACATGCTGACAACAATGCCAGGAGCTGCTCCAGAGAGCTCCCTGCTTTGGTAAATGGTGAGGGAAGGCAGTTGCATGACAGTAACACACTGAGGTGGTGGTGATGGTGGTGACAGAGTGCTTGCAAAGCAATATGGTGTGGCAGAAGGGAATCGAGCGGTGTACAAGTGATGATTTGTCATTTCTCCAGGGGTGTCTCCCAAGGCACAGGCACTGAGGCAAGGAGAAAAGTGTTAATGGGCTGGGTAGGCTAGCAGAGTTGAACCACAACGGGGATTTTGTGGTCATCAGAAACAGATCTTGGTACCACAGACAGTGTTGTCCTGACTGGGAGCAAGCAGGGCACTTGATTGGGAGTACTGTATACCTTAGCACATTTAGCATGCTGTTTTCAGGCCTGACTACATTTAATAAATCCAGTAATTAGGACAAACTTGAGGTGGCAACTGGAGTGCATAACAGCCCAAAGCACTGTGGTAGTGTTCACTTGGTCATTAAAACTTGGAAATGGCATTTTGTCAAACCACAGCCCAGTTACAGGTTATCCAGGCTCAAGGTTAAGGTGTGAAAGGCTTCAAAGGCAAAAGGGAAGAGGGAATCAAGGCAAAGAATTTAAAGCACCGTTCTGGCCTGGAGCAGCACTTGTGGTTAAGATCACTCGGAAGGAAAAGTGCGGTGGCGCTGCTTGCAATTTGAGAAGCTGGGCCACAGCTGCATTAAACCGCTTGCTTGCTAAAACGGCTTTTTACATGCAAAGTGTAATTCTGCTGCAGAACTTGCTGTCTGAGATATGGAGGGCAGTCATGTGAATGATTTCCAGGAGGGTCCAGATAAATGGCTGCAGAAAGGGGCTGTTGGTGCTGACTGTGTGTGGTGGTCTGGACACAGGCTCCAGGTGAGGGAGGATCGTTCCCTGTTGCCTTGAGCTAATACTTCTCTCTGTGGGCAGGCTGAGTAAGCCTGGATCCCCGAGTTCTGCTTGCTGGACCTTCTGTGGTTTTTCCATGGACTTTTTGACCTGTGGAGCCCCAAACATTTGCAAGGAGAACACACCATGGGCTCCCAAACATCCATCACCTGCTCTCTCAGCTAGGGAGGTGATGGGTACTCATACCAGCTTCCTCTCCTTCCCCAGGCGACTGCTGGCTGCTGGCTGCCATCGGCTCCCTCACGCTCAATGAGGAGCTCCTGCATCGCGTGGTGCCCCATGGACAGAGCTTTCAGGAGGACTATGCTGGCATCTTTCACTTCCAGGTGGGCTGGGAGCTCCTGGCCCTCCACAGATGGTGGGCTCCAGCAGAAGTGAGGGTGGTGGGTTGAGGCCATCCCTATGGGGTAGGGATGAGCAAGCCATGTGATGCTCTGAGCTCACCCCACTCTCTCCTCACCCCCCAGATCTGGCAGTTTGGTGAGTGGGTGGACGTGGTGGTGGATGACCAGCTGCCCACCAAGGATGGGGAACTTCTGTTTGTCCACTCAGCGGAGTGCACTGAGTTCTGGAGTGCTCTGCTGGAGAAGGCCTATGCCAAGTGGGTATCCCCGTGGTGGGCATGGGGCGGGCAGGACACCTCACTGTGCAGGGTGGAGGGAGGGGGGGTCTCTTCTGTCGCTGGCCCTGCTTGTGCTGGGTGGCTGGGCAGCTGCAGTGTGCCACCTCCTTGTCTCCTCACATGCCCCTCAGGCTGAATGGCTGCTATGAGTCGCTCTCAGGGGGCAGCACCACCGAGGGCTTCGAGGACTTCACGGGCGGCGTGGCAGAGATGTACGACCTGAAGCGGCCGCCACGCAACATGGGCCACATCATCCGCAAGGCGCTGGAGAGGGGGTCCCTGCTGGGCTGCTCCATCGACGTGAGTGCCGTGCTGGGATGGGCCGGCGCTCTGCCACCGCGCTGGCCAAAGTGAGGCCTCACAGCCCAAGGCTGCATCAGCAATCCCCTCGCTGGGACACTGGGCAGGAGGTTACTTCTTTGCCCTCTTATCACAGCACCCTTTCCAGAGCCAGTGTGGCAGCCCAGTTGCTGTGCATGGGCTCCTTTGGATGGAGCAGGACTGTTCATCTCAAGTGCAGGACAAGGGGCTGCCTATAACTCTGGCCATGTCTTGCATCAGCAAATCACCTGGAGCGGGGCTTTTAAATTCTGAAGTTTGGGTTGTTCCCTGATGGATCCTTGGGGTCCTCTGCTAGGGAAGCTGTCTTTAAAATGTCCACAGCCAGCAACCTTTGAGCACAGGGAGCTGCTACCTGCTACTTCTCTTGGCTGGAGCAGTGCAAAGCAAGGAGAATTCTCCACACAGTGGAGGGAAGGGGTAGGGATAGGACTACACGAATGCAGTCCTATTGACTTGAGCATTACATGTTCTCAGATCACAAGCGCCTTTGATATGGAAGCAGTGACCTTCAAGAAGCTGGTGAAGGGCCATGCCTATTCTGTCACAGCCTTCAGAGATGTGAGTCGTCTAGATTAGACTTCAATAGCAATAACAGCCTGGTCAGTGGCATGGGCTCCACCTCCTGTGTCTGCTGTCTGGCAGGTGAACTACCGGGGTCAGCAGGAACAACTCATCCGCATCAGGAACCCCTGGGGTCAGGTGGAGTGGACTGGAGCCTGGAGTGATGGGTGAGCAGGACAGAAGGGATGGCAGTCTGGCTCTGTCAGGCCAGCAAGCACTGTGCACACAGCAGTCGAGCACAGGGCACTGCTGAGGGGAAGCTCACAGCGTGCAGTGCCCTTCGCATCAGAAAGAGGGGAGTTGAGGGTCAACTCTGAATTGCTGTCAGGAGTCCCTGTTTAATTGTCTCTCTCCTGCTATTCCAGCTCCTCTGAGTGGAACAACATTGACCCTGATGAAAGGGAAGAGCTGCAGCTGAAGATGGAGGATGGAGAGTTCTGGTGAGTGCCAGAGCAAAGTGCTGCTCTATTTCAGCAGCCAGTCCAGGAAGGAACAGAGAAGCTGTGGAGAGGTCCTGCAGTCATGCTTCACCTGAAGCGCATGACCTGCCTTTATGAGCTGGCTTTCCAGCACTGGAGAGCTTGCCAGCATTTTCTCATCTGATCTAGTTAATAATTTTCCTCCCTTGAAGGTAATTCAAGCCAACTAAATGCAAAATAAACATCTAGGAAGAGTAAACGTCCCTTCTTACCGAAACCCAGCACAGGGCTTTAAATAAGCTGTAACTGTTTAGGGTAAAAGATTTTACTGACACTTAATTCTCCTAAAATGTTTGCTGGGTCCAGAGCTTCTTGCACTCTCCTCCCTCCCCACAGCAGTGCCCTGGCCTCAGCCCCTACTTGCCTCCCACAGGATGTCTTTCCGGGACTTCATGAGGGAGTTCTCCAGGCTCGAGATCTGCAACCTGACCCCCGATGCCCTCACAAAGGACGAGCTCAGCAGATGGCACACACAGGTGTTCGAGGGCACGTGGCGCCGGGGCAGCACTGCCGGGGGCTGCAGGAATCACCCAGGTACCTCTGGCCTCCACATCTGTGCTCTTGGCAGCTTGATGGAACCAGGTGTCTCATCCACACATCCCCTTCTTCCCAGCCACATTCTGGATCAACCCCCAGTTTAAGATCAAGTTGCTGGAAGAAGATGATGACCCTGGGGACGATGAGGTGGCCTGCAGCTTCCTGGTGGCTCTGATGCAGAAGCACCGGCGGCGGGAGCGGCGGGTGGGAGGTGACATGCACACCATTGGCTTTGCTGTCTACGAGGTAACCCCTGCCCGCCCCAAGCCTTCTTCCTTGGGACAGGCTCAGCCCTGCCAGTCCTACCTCAACCCCAGTCCTTAAGGAAATCTTTTCCATCAGCTTTGGCCAGCTGTGGTCTAATGTTCCCCATCCTGTGCTCCCTGCAGCTGTAAGGGATGGGGCAGGTACTGGGATTCTGATTTTTCCCCCTTTTCCCTTCTATCTGCAGGTTCCTGAGGAGGTACGTCCTGAGCTGTCAGAGCCTACCCTGTCTTGGAGGGAAGCACAAGACTGGGCAAAAATTGGTTGATGCATCCAGTGGCATGGGAGCACCCACAGCACTGGCCATGGCTAGGGTGCTAGTGGGTGCTGGGCACCTCCATGTGGGAGGGAGGGATGGCTCCTACTGGATGGGCAGGGCAGGGCCGTCCTACCTGATGGGGCTGGCACTGGTCCCACCACTCCCCATGGGTGCTTCCCATCATGGTCCACAAGCATATTCCTTCCCCCAGGCCCAGGGCATGCAGAATGTGCACTTGAAGAAGGACTTCTTCCTGCGAAACCAGTCCCGGGCACGGTCTGAGACCTTCATCAACCTGCGGGAGGTGAGCAACCAGATCCGGCTGCCCCCCGGTGAGTACATCATTGTGCCCTCCACCTTCGAACCGCACAAGGAGGCCGACTTCGTCCTGCGGGTCTTCACCGAGAAGCAGTCGGACACAGCGTGAGTCCTGGCCTGGGAGGGACTCCCCGTCCGGTCTGCGAGCGGTGGGATGTTCCCCACTGCAGGCAGCCTGCTGGCTGGGGACCCTGCTCATGACTTTGTTTTCCCCTCTCTGCCCCAGGGAGCTGGATGAGGAGATCTCGGCAGATCTGGCAGATGAGGTAGGAGCCGCCACTTTGGATTGGCTGCTGCTGAGGCACCAGGACTTGGGAGGGAGAGCTACAGGCAGGGGCTGGCTGTCTGAGTCTGGGTTGTCACTGTGGCTGGAAAGGGGCTGCCAGGGTTGGGGTGATGGGGATGTGGGAATTAACAAAGATGAGAAGAACAAAGAAGAGCTTCCTTTCCAGTTGGCGTTTACTGAGTCTGGAAGGCAGGGCAGAGCCTGGGTTTGACCACTAACCTCTTCTTTCTGGTTTGCATCACCCCAGGAGGAAATAACTGAGGATGACATAGAGGACAGCTTCAAGAACATGTTCCAGCAACTGGCAGGGGAGGTGGGTATGGCTGCGCCAGCCTCTGGAAGGTCCTCTGGGCAGGGGAGGGGACAGGACTGAACCCCTGGCCATGGGAGTTCCATCCCACCCCACACTCAGTCCCATCCTGCAGACAAGTCCATCTTTGCTGTGGCTCAGCCCAGCTGCCCGCAGGGATAGTGTGACAGGGGCAGATTTCGAGAAGAGCATCCAGCTGTGACCAAAACTCTTCTGGGTGCGCAAGAAATGTAATGGCACCCTCATGTTTTGTGACTAAGGCAGAGATGTTTAGGCAGGAGGGGGATGACGGCCACAAGTCGGGTGGAGAGCAGGTAAGGGGTGATGCTAACTCTGCTTCTGCTCCAGGACATGGAAATCAGCGTCTTTGAGCTTCGGACTATTCTGAACAGAGTCATCTCTAGACGTAAGCACTACTCTTCCCATCCCTTGCTCTCTGCAGCCCAGGCTTGCTCAGCAGGTTGGGTTTTGATGCATGTGCTCAACCTCCTCCTTTCTCCTCAGACAAAGATCTGAAAACGGATGGGTTCAGCCTGGATTCCTGCCGCAACATGGTCAACCTGATGGATGTATCCTCTTGGTGCTGTGGGCCGGGGCCAGCTTTCCTGGTGCTCAGCCTGACAGAAAGAAGACTTCTCTGTTGTAGCTGGGGCTTGGCTCTCCAGCAGTGCCGAAGCTGTTCAGCTGGGGGAGGAAAGGGAGGGGGTCCTTATGGCTTCAGGGCCACTTGCCCTACACTCTTTGGCTTTAGGACCAGTTTTTTTGGAAAGGGCCATCACTTCCCCTGCTTGCTTGGGCCCTGGCTCTGCCACCAAAAGCCCAACATGGTCCCACTCCATGCCTCCTACTTTCACCTCCAGGAGGAAGTTCCTGTGCTTCATTTCCCAGGGGGTCCCCAGCCTGACGTGTTGTTGTGCCACCCAGCCTTTGAGGCACTCGTGGAAGGGAACAAGGACTATTGGGCTCCTTTCCCCCAAACCATCCTGTCCAGCTGTTGTGGATGAGGGGTATCAAGTGACAGGAGCCATGGCCGGTGTCCTGCTTGCACAAGGACATGCAGCTGAGGGGTCAAGCAAAGAGCACCTCTGAGCCCTTCTCCAGCCCTACAACACTCCGTTTTGCTGCAGGCCAGCCCAGCTTTGGTCCAAGGACAGCACAGTGATGTGCTTCCTTCAGCAGCAGCACAGCTGCTCCCAGGGAGTGGCATGGCTGCTAGTTCAAGCATTACCCTTTCCTTGGAGGCTCTTATTTTGCTGCTGCTGCAGGATAGAGGGGAAAGTTGGGGGGAAAATTGGGCAGGCCAAGTGAGTCCAGGCTTTTCTTGCCTCCTGTGGATGGGATCTGGTAGCTTTGCCTTTGCACCAACCCCTTTCCTGGCTGCTTTGACCTCCTTGACCCTCTGCTCCCCAGAAAGACGGCAGTGCCCGCCTTGGGCTGGTGGAGTTCCAGATCCTGTGGAACAAGATCCGGAGTTGGCTGGTGAGGAGGAGAGGGGGCATGGTGCTCTGCACAGGGGTAGCACCCCTCCTGGGGCAGCAAAGAGAGGGGACAGCCAGGCTGGAGGCCACAGGAGAGCCTTCCGTTCATGTTCTCTGTGATGTTTTTGCAGACGATCTTCCGCCAGTATGACCTGGATAAGTCAGGCACCATGAGCTCCTATGAGATGCGCATGGCTCTAGAGTCAGCCGGTAGGTCTGGAGAAGGGTGGGGCTGGGCTGGAGGCTGGGGAGGGGTCTCCTGCTGTCGGAGTCCTGTCCCAAAGAGCAGGAGAAGAGTGTAACCAGCCTGTATTGCATGCTTGAAGCCAACCCGTTGTAGTGAGATGTGGCCCATGTGTGCACCAGGCTTTCTTCATCCCAGCTGTGCCAAGTGCTGGAGCCTCAGAGTTAGAGATGCACACAAGATGGTCCCAGCCTCTGTCCTCCTCTGACCTGCAGAATCCCATCCTGGCTAAGCAGAGGCCTGGGATGGATCAGTGAGCTAACTAGTCATATATGGCTGCAGGGAGAGCATCCCCCCTCTTCCTATTGAAGCTGGACACAGTGCCCTTCTTGGGGGGGTTGGTGGACCCCTTTTGTGAGTGTGTGTACTTTCACAACTGCACCCTGCTCTCCTGCCTCCCTGGCGGGCTGACTGCTCTCTGCCTTGCAGGTTTCAAGCTGAACAACAAGCTGCATCAGGTGGTAGTGGCCCGATATGCAGACAATGACATGGGCGTGGACTTTGACAACTTTGTCTGCTGCCTCCTGAAGCTGGAGACCATGTTCAGTGAGTGATGGCCCTGGGGCAGGGAGGGTAGGAACAGAGAGATGTGTTGCTCACTTTGCTTGTGTTCCTGCAGGGTTCTTCCGTAGCATGGACCCCGAAGGCACTGGCACTGCTGTCATGAACCTTTCTGAGGTGAGAGCTCAGCCCAGTGGAAGGCTGGGTGGGAAACAAGGGGACACACATTAGGGTGAATGGGGCACCTGGGGTGGGTGGTAGAAAGCCCTCCAGCCCCCTGGGTAGGGAAGGACCCATAAAAGATCAAGATGAATAAACAGGACTGCTGCAGGCTCTGTGTTTCTTGGGGGGCTGTTAAAATTGACTCATGAGGACATTCCAAAAATGCACCCTGCTAATCCCTTCTCCCTCTCCTTCCCAGTGGTTGCTGCTGACAATGTGTGGCTAGGAGTTACAACAGATCCACTGCAGCTGGGACACCCCAACGGGCCAGGCCCACTCCAAGTGCCTCCCCTTGGATCCATGGATACAGGATACTCTTCCCCCCTTGCTCCATCCCACGCTGAGCCAGCAGCCCTGCCTCCCGGCAAGCCTCACACCATCTTCTCCAGTGGACCAGGGGTCAAGGCAGGCAGGGGGTTCCCTTCTCCTCTTCTGGGCTGGGCTTCTTTCCACTCCCCGTTCCCCCCTCTCACCCCAGAAAAGGAGGAGGGCGAGCAGCATGGGGTACCTGTGAATCCCTGCATGGTGGCAGGCTGGGGGCCAGCTGCAGAGCAGGGAGGGACAGCTGCTGAGGCATGAGGGGGAGGACACTCGTACTGCTTGCTCTAGTGCTGACCCATCCCCTCTGGCACACATGGCCTGTGTCTGCACCCACACCTGGGAGCATCAGCACGTATTGCCTTGCTCAGGCAGCAGGTTCCTGAAGGAGCCAGAGTGGCCTTCTGGGAGGAGGAATGGCCATACTCGATTTCTTGAAGCCCTGGCACTGTACTTATCACCACTAAGTGCGACCAAAGCGTGGAGCCTGCTGGCTCTTTCTGCGTGGCCTTCAACACATCCCTCTTGCCTCCATGCCCCTGCCTATGCTCACCACTGGGTTGAGCCCTACAACTCAAGCACTGAATGTTTTGGGGTTCCTCCGTCATGTGAACACATCCAAGCCTGGGGTGCAGCAGCTGAAACTTCTCTTTTTCATGTAGTCACAGTGATGCCATCACTGTCACAGCAGCTTGGCCTCCCCTGCCATCCCTGGGAGCTCCTGGGACATCTCCTGCCCTTGGTCATGACCCACAGCAGGACCTAAGAAGCAATGCTTTCCTCCAGAGAGCAGGGGGTGGTGGTTTAGGGGGGTCTTCAGTACACAGTTGGGTTTTTTCTCCCAATCCCTCATCCTCTCACACTGTTACACTCTCTTCTTAGCTTGGGCTCCTTTGCCCAGTGCGGATGGACTCCAGTGCCAACATATTTGCACTTCTCTGTGCTACTTCATTCCCCTCACCTTCTTCTGGGGTAATGGGGTGGCTCCAGCCTGGCAGTGGGCAAGGGCCCATCCCCTGCCCTGTAGAGGCAGGCAGGCAGTTTGCTTCCCCCAGACCCCTGTTGTCACTGGAGGATGCACCTGCAGCACTAACCACTGCTGCCTGCCCGGCAGCTCTGCTTCCTCACCCTGCTCACTGTGCTCTCCAGGAATAAACAGATCTGTTAGACGTGTGGTCTGGGAAGTGTCTTGGGGTCTGCATCCTCCCTCTGCTCACCATGGTCTGGTGCAGAGCCAAGCCCAGGTCATGCTGCTTGCCCAGCCTGGGGCACAGGTGGAGCAGCACCAGCAGGGCAGGTCTTGCTGTGGGGCTGGAGACGTCTACGTTCCCTAGGACTTTATAAAACTCACCTCTTCCTTTGCACAGGTGTCTTAACACTGACACGTGGGGCAGCACTATGTAAGAGAGAGGGAAGGGAGCACTGCTCTTAAAGAAGGGTGTCTCGTGGAAGCTGGGGAGGGGAAAGAGGATAGAACGGAGTTAACTATGGAGCTGGTAGAAGTGGAGAGCAGCCTGGAACTCTGGACCCTGGAAGGGGACCAAAAGACCTATATTTCTTCTCTGGGTAGAGCCTGTGGGAAGTGAATGTTTTCCCCTACTTCCTTTGACGTCATGCCAGGTATAGGTAGAAGCAGAACCCTTCCACGAAAATGGCAGTGGAGTGCTGGATGGTGGGGCTTTTCATAGCGTGGCTCAGAGCAGGACTTGCTGTCAGTGCATCCTGCTCCTTGCTCACACTCCAGAAGGACATTGCAGCCTGGGTGGCCCAGGGGTGCTCAGCATCTCTAAGAGGAGTGACCTTGCATATCTTATCCATCCCAGCATCTCAATATTCCTTATACGGGTGCCCTTTGGACCAGCCCAGCTCTCTGGGACCAGTGTCCCCACAGTGGGGCAGCACCCAGTTCTGGGGCAAGCCAGCCTGGCTCAGAGCATGGACAGGAGCTGAGGTGTGCTGGCAGGAGAAAACAAACCCCCAGCTGCCTCTCAAGGCTGCCCTCTTCTCCAGAGGCTCCCCAGGGCTGGATGGAGGTGGGCTACTTGTATTTGTCTCTTGGCCACCTGTGAGCTGAGCTGCCTCCCTGTGGAGTGGGAGTACCTTAGGTCTTGCCAACCCAGGCTTCCTGCTCTTCCATGCAATCCCAAATCCCCTGCAAAACAAGGGCTCAGGTGTGACAGAACAGGGGTGCAGGCAGGCAGAGCTGTACCAGCTGCAGGGCCTCATCACGCACACACAGGCCCAATTGTAGGGCATGGTGACACCCTGGCTTTGGGACGACAGGTGCCCCTGGCGTAGCCTTACCAGAAGCCCCCTCCCTCCCTCCCTGCGGGTGCCAGCTGGCAGATCCCTTCCCTGGCGGCTGGCAGGTCAGTATCAGCAGGGGGTCAGCAGGCAGGGGCTTCCCCAGCTGCCAGCTAATGCCACCAAAACTAGCCTGGCTCATCCCCCTCATTGCAGAGGGGACAAGGAAGATGCCCAGCAGACTTTAAATGGTGAGGCGAGGCGAGGCGAGGCGAGGCGAGGCGAGGTGAGGTGAGGTGAGTAGCAAGGGGGCCAGATGTGACCAAAGCTGCTCTTAGCTTTGGGTTTGTCTTGGGACAGGCACTAGCCAGCAAAAGCCGGCCCAGCCCACTTCTGCCTTTCCCACACCTATCCTATAGATCTGTGTTGGGTGGGCCAGCAGCACCCATGGATGCACAGCACCACTGCTCCTGCTGCCCAGCATCCCAGAATTTCCTGCACCTCATACGGCCCTGCCTCCTGCAGCCCAGAGCTGGGGGTTCCCCCTCTCCCACCAGCTGCTCATGTCCATCCCCAGGCACAGGAGGGGGGCCAGGACCACAGCCCATCCCCACCTGGCCCCACCAGCTGCCCCAGCAGCTGGGCTCTGGCATCTCCCCCTTGGCTACGCTTCACTCTAGCCCGGGCCCACGGCTGCAGGAATGTCATTCCCGTGGGCACAAGGGGCCTTTGTGTGAGCAGAGATGGGCTGTGGGGGCCCAGCCCAGCATCTCAAGCTGGGGCTGGGGAGAGCCACAGCTGAGGGCTCGTGGGTGGGCAGCAGCTGACTCCGGCACGGCCCCACAGCTCCCGCCCAGGCACGGCAGTCTCCCCACTACTGCAAGGGATGTCAGGGAGGAAAGCCCTCTCCTCATCCTCCTTGTCCCTCTGGCACCAGCAGCATCCTGCAGTCACTGCTGGCCCAGGAAGCAGCACCAACACCAGTACAGAGCTGGCAACACACTGGTAAGCCTCGGCACCTGTGCCAAAGGATGCTAAGGGCTCAGCCACCCCACGAGGGGAGCAGGAGGGCTGGGACTTGGGGCAGGGGCTAGGAGCACCAGCCAGCAGCTGCTGGATTCAGCCTTTTTCAACAGCTGCCATCTCAGCGCCAGCAGCAGGGAATGTGCATGGGCTGGGGCTTTCCAGGGCCTGGCCACACTGCATTAAACAACCTATTTATAGCATCCCTCCTCAGCAGGAATGGCCTGTGCTCCTCCTGCACAGGGCTGGGTGCTTGGGTGCCACCAGTGTCCCCACCACCAGCACCCTCTGGGATCCCTGCCAGAAGGGCAAGGTTTCCTAAAACAAAAGACTCTTGACTTTCCTGACTCTCATCTTCCTCCCCTACCATTTCTGAGAGCTCCCAGAGCTGCCTAGAGCAAGATCTGCAGCAAATCTCATAAGTCTTGTGAAGAGGTACCCCAGGGCCAGGCCCTTCTTCCCAGGATCCCCGCTAAATCCTTTGGAGATTTTGTCACACAACAGCTTGTTTAAGCATCGGCAGGTGCCAATGGTTGCTCTGTCCCCTGTGCCTGCCTCTGAGATGGCATGAGGGTCTTGCCCTCCCACAGAGCAGAGGTGCTGTTCTGGGAGCAGGCTGAGTGCTGGCAGATCACTCATGGGGTGGCCTGTGCCAGCTTTGCCTGTTGTGTGACAGGGCACAGGACTGCTCAGAAGATATTCCCTCCACAGATGGGTGGCAGCAACCAAGAGGACTTGAGGGGTAGCACAGCCATCTCCTGCCCAGATGCTGGCATGTCCCACACCCATGACCCTCCAGCTGTGCCTTCTCTGAGGTGGCCTCCCAACGGGTCATCCTCTCCCAGAGGAGATGGAGGTGCCAGCTGGCTCTGACCCCAGGATCTGCCCAGAGGATGTGTGGGCTGTGAGCTCAGCCCTGCTCAGCAGCAAGAAGGAAGGGGCTGGGCTTTGGACAAGCTGAATTCCCAGGGTTTTGGGATGGCAGGGAGGAGAAGATAAGAGGACAGCTCTGCACAGTCCTGCCACCACCCTGAGGATTAGATCCCTGTGTGGGCTGCTTCCAGCCCTGCTATCTCACCAGCACTGCTCCAGCCACAGATTTACCAGAAGCCCACATCATCCTCGTGCTGCCCAGGGGTGTCTCCTGCTCCTTGTTTGTTGATGTCCAGCTGCTAACTGATCATCTGAGAAAAATAAGTACTATGGAGGGATATACAGTCCCTCTTTAGGCTCAGGAAGTGGACCTCAGCCCTTCCCATCAATTAATAGGTGATACATGGTTGTGTAATTGATACAATAAAGAAAACAGATGCCTGAAAGGAAGCGGTCTTGAAACGTACCCAGAAAAACATAAGCCAACCATCTGGTGAGGAATTTTGAGTCCTCTGGTGGAGAGGGATGAAACATAGACAAGTAAAAAGCGTTGAAAGACAGAGCAGTGATTGCAGGACCAGAAAGTCCTCCACGGATCAAAGACATTACAGCAAGGCTTTACGTGCCTTGGCCTAGGAAACACACAGGCAGGACTCGCTGCCCTAAATCTTGCGTTTCAAAGTAGATACTGGTGTGATTTTGTTTTTTTTCAAGGTTGCATTCTCTTCCAGCTCTGTGCATGACTCGACAAAGGAGCAAGTTTACATCCCTTCATCTCCCTGGGCTGTACTTTTGCCCAATTGGAGGCTGAAGACCCTGACCTTCCATCCAGATGGGGAAAGCAGCTCAGCAAGATCTCTGCATTTTTGGCAAGATAGAAAGATCTACCTTTCTATGAGTCCCACGAGCCTGGCAATTAAGTTCTGCCCCACCTTCTTCCCAGTGCTCAGATGTTGCAAGCATCTGGCTCTCAAAGCAGGGTGAGAGCCTCTTGTGCTCCCTCTCTGGGAAGGAACAGGTTTCTGCAGAGGCCACACACTAGAGCTCCTTTGTTCCCAAAGAATTTTCCATCCACTCCCTTGCGTATCTCAGCAACATTACACTCAGATACAACGTAACACTCAGAGGCAATGCTCCCAGGAATGTGCTGCAGCATCTCTGCACCTCCCTTTCCCCGTGGGACTGGAGGACAGGATTCCTCCAGTAGGGATGGCAGGATGATCAGTTCCCCCAGCTCACGCAGGGCTTTTACTAGGAAAAGGCTCCCTGGGGAATAAGATGTCCACTCTCCTCCATTATTGTCATCATGAACACTGACCTGGGATGCTGCATTTTCATCCCAGTGGTCCCCAGCCTGCTCAGAGGTAGGATGTTGCAAGTGCCCTCTGCACAAGGAGAGGATATTCCCAGTGGAGCTGTACTGCTGGGGAAATCAAGGCACCAAGCAAGGCTTATCCAGGATCAGCTGCAGCACAGTGAACCCAGGAGTCTGAGGAGCAGGCCAAGCACTGATCAAAGGGGAGATGCTCCCTCCTGGGGAAATGTAAACCCTGACGTAGCTGCAGCAAAGCTTTGGCTCCTGCTTGGTCTGAGCTCTTCCCACTCCCCGCGAGGTGGCCAGCACAGCACAGCACAGCACAGCACAGCACAGCACAGCACAGCAGAAAAGAGCCTTGTGCCTGCCCTGCGGCCTCTGACCACAGCCGACTGGGAGCCCAGGAACCTCTGGCAGGCCAGTCCCAAGGGGCTGACGTCAGCCTCGGTCCTTGAAGCTCTGGGGCCATCGGGGAGCTTGTTTCTGCTTTCAGCACATGGTGTCCCTGTGCTGAGGCACGGCCAGCCTGCTTTCCTCATCCATGGCTGGCTCCCTGGGAAGAATCCGTGGGGCTGGGAAAGGTCACCCTGGCCGAACTAACCACTCTTGGATGGGATTCACTGGGCAAGGGACAGCTTACAGCAGGCAGGCGGGGAAACGGAGCAGTAGCTTTTGGTCCCTCATGTCTGTTCATTCTCCTAAATTCTTCTTGAGTGAGAGCCAAGAGTAGGGCCTTGGCAGGGTTTTGGAAGGGAACAAGGGGAGGAAATGAAGACAGCCAGCCACCAGAAACAAAACAAAGGTTCGGCACAGGAGGGAAGCGCAAGGGCACAGACATGACCATGGACCTTCCTGTCTGCACCCTCACTCTGGCTAGCTTGTCCTCCCCTGGCTGCTTACTCCAAGGTAACTCAGCTTGGGAACACTGGAACACAGCTGGAAAGTGCAGGACATTCCTTACCATCCTGCTCTTGAGCCACTCACTCATGGAGCCAAATCAAAGCTCTTTCTCAGGGGAGCACCCAACTGCTCCTCAGTGTATTATGCCTTGGGCCATCCCTTGCCCACTCTCCTTGTTGGCTCACCTGGTCTGCATTCCTGGCCCTTATGGGAGCAGGGTGACAATTGCTGGCATTGCCAGGGAATGACAGGCATATTTTGGACTCAGCTGCCTGCTCAGGGGCTATGGCAAAGCCTTGTGGAGAAACAGAACCCCACCCTGCCGCCCCACATTTCTGTGGTGGACAGATGTTCATCCTCCCTTGCCCCCCTTCTCTTCCCTACACTGCCATCCTGACAAATGGGGCCTCGGCTGTGAAGCAGTATCACTTTCAGGGAGTGTGTGTCGGGCCTGGGAGGAGGGGGCATTTAAATGAACAGCTGGGGGTTTTTTGTTGTCCCTTGCTCTGGAGCTGTTCCTGCCATTTGGGCTGGTGGCAGGTCCACGCTGGGGAAGCTGAGCAGTCCAAGCTAATCCGGGAGAAAGGGCTGAGCAGTGTCCCGGAGCAGGAAGGATCCCAAAGAGGGTAAGAGTGACCAGGGCAAGAGGCGGGAAGGAGCCCCCTCCAGTGCTTCTCCCTCGAGCCTGCCCCAAGCAGCCCCCCGCTCTCAGGGGGGTGCGGACCCCCCAACATCCCGCTCCGCTCGGACGTTCCAGAACGTGAGGAGCTGCCGAGCACCCCCGCTACTGCAGGTCAGCCGGGGGTGTGACTCTGTGCCCGCAGGCTCGGGGGCAGCATGCCCGCCCCGCCGCTGGCC
>WEKY01036108.1:388735-486040 GCA_013390045.1 Picathartes gymnocephalus
GAGGGCCCGCCCAGGCAGCCGAGGCCGGACGGCTGTCCGCGTCTCTCCGCTCCGGCCATGGTTCCTGGGCCGCCCTCCTCCCCGCTGCCCCCCGCCGCGGGGCCGCCCCGCCGCTGAGCGCCCCTGCCCGCCCCGGGGAAGGAGCCGGCGCTGCCCGGGCCATCTCCATCACCCGCTCTCCCGGGCGGCGGGGACCCCGCACCGCCGCTTCTCCCCGCGGTGCCCGGGCCGGGACCCCCACTGCCCGCAGCGGGCAGCGGGGAGGGCAAGGATGTCGGGCAGCACGGCGAGGAAGGTGCAGCCCTTCACCATCAGTACCAGGCTCTCGCTGCCCAAGTGTGCCGCGGACTTCTCCGGAGACGCCTGCCCCGGCATCGCCCTCGCCTCCGCGCTGGACAGCCACCGCGGCCTCCGTCGCAGCATCAACGAGCGCATCTCCCTCTACCTGGCCCACGCCCGGGCCGGCCCCGCCGCCCCCTCGAGGCAGCCCCGCAGCCCCAGCCCCGGTGAGGACGAGGGCACCGACGAGGACCGGCTGAACCGCAACTCCCTTGCCCGCTCCATTAAGAAGATCACACTGTCCAACTGGTACGGGGACGCTGGCACGGGTGAGGCAGGGGGACCCGGGGACTCTGCTCGCGCCGGCGGAGAGAGGAACCACAACAACAACAACAGCAGGACAGGGAAAGCTCAGTTCAAGGTAAGTGATCCCTGTGCCCTGCTCTCTCCCCGTCTTCCCTGCAGTTCCCCATTCCTCGTTGCCAAGGGATGGGTAGATCCTGGGGAGGCTGCGCCCATCCCTGTTGCCTTGTCCCCATGCCGTCCAGGCAGCAGTCGCTGCGGGGCTCCTGGGGTAGTTGTTTTTCCTCCCATGTGCCCCCCACGCACTCCTCTGTACCATCAGGCTGGAGGGCAGGAAGTCTTGGCGGGGTGAGCGGAGATGAGCTTTCCCCGGGGCTAGGATGAGCCAGAAAAGCCCTGCCCCAGAGCCTGGCTATGGAGGGCTCGGCTTTCGGGATGCCTGTGATGATGCAGTTGTGTGCGGGGAGCTGGGAACTCACTCTCTCGTTTACCAGAGGGGAAACGGAGGCTGGGAGGAGGGAAGTGACTCATGAAGGGCCACACAGCCAGGCAAAGCTGGGACAAGGCTAGGAGCAGGACCCAGGGCTCTCAGCCACCCCACCCTCCAAGTCTGAGCGCTAGCAGGCGCAGAGGTACGAATTCAACAGTGCCAGAGCCCGGAAGACCCCCTGTGTGGGTGGGATAGGGCGGAAGGCATCTCGAGGACGTCGCAGTTTCTGGCAAGAGCAGGCAGGAACTCCTGGGGATTTAACCCTGACCTGCAACAGCTGGTGTCCCGGCAGGATAGTGCTAGGGAGAGCTGTACAGCCCACTGCCAAAACCCTCATCTTCATTGCCAATAAAGGCCAGGCACAGCCTCGCCAGAGGTGCCGCTTCCTCCGGCACGCAAGCAGCTCCTCGCTGGGCGGCCGGAGTCTGCGCAGCCCAAAGGACATCGGCATGAGGGCTCCCCTCTTTCATATAAGGTAGGGACACGTGCTGGGCACGGTGGTGTGGGACTCTCGGGAGGCTGCCAGAATCGGCCCCTCCTCCCTGTCCAGCATGAGCGTGTGGAGCTGAAAGAAGTGGGCAGGCTGCAAGATGGAGCTTTGGGAGGGAAAGAGGGAGCTGGGGGGCAGGGGAAAACATGTGGGATGGCAGCTGGAGGAGAGGAGGCACACTATCTCCCACACAGAGCACGGTAGTGCTTTCCCAAGCATGCCCGGCAGCCCTTGGATTTGCCCTTCACTCCTGCCCCGTAGGAATGAGGGGCTCCTCTGGGATGAGCACAGTGCTGCCTAGGAAGGTCTGGCCCCGCTCCTCTTGTTCGTGGAAAGTCACTGCCACCTATTCTGTGGGAATGCGGCAAGCATATGTGCCGTGTTAATTTTGCTTTTAGAGGGGGAAAGAAGTGTTTGCAGAGGCGGCAGCTGAGGCTGCTGCACTCATTTCACGTGTGCCTTTGCTCTTGTCATGAAGCCTGGGGTCCTGCTGGGGAGCGTTTAGCACAGCACCTCCTGGATGCTGAGGCAGGCACAGCTCCTTCTCCCAGACTTCGGCTGCTGAGAGAGTTTGTTGTTTTGCCGGATGGAGGACCCAGCTCCAGCCAGAGGGACCGAGGAGGGGGGGCAGTCCCGGTGGAGCAGCTCTGCGGGAAGGATGAAGTCATCGTTGTGCTGGCAGCCCTGTTTTCCTGCGGCTGACGGATCGTGAGACAGGGACTTTAAATAAAGCTCCCGTGTCACCTGCAGGCTGAGCCCTGGGGGCCGGCCTGAGACGTTACTGCATAGAGCTTTCTAGGGTCTTATGCCTCACAGGCACTTCACATTTAGCTCCCTATCATTCCCTAAATATGCATCCAAACCTCTCAGCCCCGTGGTCAGGCAAGTGCGTGCTTTGCCCTTCTAATACCATCCTGCTGAGTTCTCACTGTGCCTGCTGGGCTGTGGTTCAGCCTTATACCCTGATTGTTCTTCATGTTTGGGATGGGATGCTGTGGCATGTGGCAGTGGTCTCTCTGCAGCCACCAGCCAGGCTTTGTAGGCCCCTGGAAAGGTCCAGTGGTGCTGTCCTCCAAGGGGTTTTAGGGCTGTTGGGCTATTTGTAGGGCTCTGAGTCTTTTTGGTGGCAGCAGTTCTAGTGCTGGGGGCTGCCATTTGTGTCAGGACTCTTCTGCAGTCCTGGAGAGATGGTGGGAAGCCATGTTCTGTGCAGGGAGGGAGTTCTGATTTGCCCAGGTTAATTTCCCTTGATCAGCGTCCTCAGTTTGGAGTGGCCTGATCAGCGGTAGGCTGGCTCTGGTTGATCCAGCGCCCTGTTTGTGGCAGTCTCAGAGGAGGGGCTGTCAGGGCAGCACACATTGTCCACCATGCTGTTCCCGTTGCCCTGTGCCTGCTTGGATGGCTGTTACAGACACAGCAAGGTAGCCTCAGGAAGGGAGTGGAAGGAGGTCCCTAAATTAGCCTGTTATATCCAACAGCCCAAGAAAAGATCCATCTGTAGAGAATGAGGCTTAATGCCCTTGGGCATGATCCAAACAATCCCACGCACCTCTCCTCCTGGGGCTGTGCTGCATCAAGGATAAGGTAATGTGGAGTTCATCCTGGACATCCTCTCTCTGCCTGGCTGCAGTTCCTGGACTTCCTTCCTCCTGCCTCCCCTGCTTCCACCCTTCCACCCCAGTCCTTTGGAAGCCCTTCCCTGTGAGCCAGCTGCCCCCTTAACTCATCTCCCAGCTAGGCTGAGATCAGGGATCAGCAGCTGAGAGGATTCAGGTTCATGACATTGGAGTTAATGTCATCCTGTGCCCTCATGCCTCTGCCCTACTGTCCTGGAAGAGGGCAGGAGAGTCTCTGAATATCTTTAGCTGACCAGGGACAAGTGGTGAGCACTAAATGTGTTTCTGCTGGCTTTGGAGTCAATTCAAGGAGGGAAAAGGGTGTTGGGGGTACTGGGAGCTAAGATGGAGAAGGCACTGAGCAAAGCAGTCTTAGGAGCTCTTGGCACTTTGTGAACACGTGGTGGGAACTGTGGATGCTGTTCGGAGCAGCCTGGCCTAGATGCCTAAGGAGGGATGGGCAAGAGCCCAGCCAAGCGGTGTCTGGGTGCTGCCAGCAGCCACCTCTGGCCCAGGGCAGGGAGAGGTGGGTGAATGTTCCTCTGTCCCCTTGGCTGCTGGGACAGTTAAGCACTACCAGGCTCAGAGTTGTGCCTTCCTGCCTCTAGGTCTTCCTCAGGAAGGATGTGGATGCAGAGGACAAGCAGCAGGCCAGTGTTCAGGCCAGTGTTTTCTGCTCTCCGGTGGACAGACGTTCTCCTTTCTATGCGGTATGTCCCCCTGCCCTCAACATTAGGGGGGCCTGACGGGCAGCTTGGAGCTGAGCAATGAAGCTGTCACTGGTGGTGTGCCCAGGTGTGGATGGAGCCTTGCCTCTTTCAGTGAGTGCAGGAGCAAGCTGGGCACGATGGGGCAAGGAGTCAGCCCCCCAGGCAGCACCCAGAGGTTTTACTGCTTCCAAGGGAGCCAGATTATGGGTTCCTCCAGCCCTGGCTGAGTCAAGAGACTAAAGATCACAGAGTTGCAGGAGGGCCTGAGAATCTGTGTTGCTATTTAAAAAAAAAAAAAGAGGATTTCTGTAGTTCTTGTGGTTAAGTAGAGCAGGCATTGGAAAGTGAGTCCCACGCTGTCAGCAGGGCAGCACATGCCAGAGTGCTTAGAGAGCCTGAAACAGTTGCCTGAACCCCACTGCTCCGCAGGCTCCTGGAAAAGTTGCTCCCTGGTGGGCTCAGGGCAGCTAAGACCCTGTGGGGGAGCTCACACTCAGCCCTCTCAAGGAGGAAGGGCTGTCCCGGGCTGGGCCCAGGAGCAATTTCTGCCTGCTGAGAGGAGGCAGCAAGCCCTGCACCTTTGGGTTCCTCCTGAAAATGCTCAGTTTCCTGTTCGCCACCAGTTAGTATGCAGTCAGATCCCCATCCCTGGGCAAGAAGGGTGGGAAGTAAGTGCCCGGGTGATGGTGCTGTCCCCTGGGCTGTGTGCAGCTGGCCCCAGGGCTGAGTTTGGAGAAAGGCCAGCACTTTCATTGGCTGACCTTTGCTGTCACCCTTGGCAAAGCTGGAACCCTGACAGAGGGTTTCGTCAGCGACAACTGCCCACAAGACTGAGTCCCAAGGGAGATCCTGCACTCTCTGACCCTCCCAACCACTCACTGGAGATGGGGGTCTTGGGTGCCACCAAAGGAGTGGTGGAGTTTGCCAGGAACCAGCCCCATGGCCCTTCCATCTCATCCTCTGGCAGCATCTCCCTGAGTGACACCAAACAGATGCTACAGACGTGAATGCTCCTCGCAGGGATGAACAGCCTCAGGCTGGAGGGGCAGCTAGTACTGTATCCACCTCCAGTGTGCGTGCCAGCACCAGCCCAGGCGCTGGGTGCCATCCCGACAGCCTGGAATGACCCAGGGAGTGGTGACCCACTTGAGACACAGCCCAGCAGCCCCCTGCTGATGTTGCAAAAGCCACCAGTGTGGCGTTGATAGAGGGAAGTGGTACCTCAGTGTGCTGGAGGAGAACACATAATATGTCAGTGAAGGAGTGGGATCACGAACAAGGCATGCTGACCTACTTCATTTGAGTTTCTAAAATGCTCCTGGGAGGTGATGGGGAGGGCTCCCTGGGGCAGCACACTGACAACCCCCACTCCGCCTCTGCTCCCCCCAGCTGGCGGGATCCCCAGTGTCATCACCGCAGAAAGAGAGTCCTAAGGGCAAGGAGTCTGCAGCAGCAGCAAGATGCAGTGGACGAAGTGGCGTGGGAGCAGCCCCTCTCCTTGACCTGAGTCCTCTGATAGCCCAGTTCAACCGGGAGATGTTGCAGGTAAGGCCAGCTGGGGCCCTCTCCCAAGGGGCTGCATAGGAAGTGGGATGGAGGGCCACCCGCAGCCTTTCATGTGAGCTGTGGGGTGGGGTGCGCAGCAGGGAGGGCTGAACTCCCAGCCCGAGCGAAGCCATGGCTGTGGCATGAGATCATGTTTGGCTGCTTCTCCCTGGCTGTCAGCCCCAGGGAGAGGGGGTCAGCCCACACCAGGGCCCTGCTTCCTCTCTGTGTGCGCATGCTCCTCCTGTGCCCCATTATCCTGCTCCTCCTCTCAGACCCTGTCCCTCCCCAGCAGCGTGGGAACTGAGGTGGTGGGAGGGCTGCTTCCATGCCATGGTGGGAAGAATGCATGGATGTTTGCATTGGGGAGCAGGGTGCAGCGAGGAGAGATGCTTTGTGCAGGGATGTTCTGTGCAGACTGGCCTGCTTGGGCAAGCCCAGCTTCTCCTGCTGGGCTGAGGCAGATGCTGCAAAGAAGCGAGATGCTGCACACCTTCACATCCCCACTGCCACGGATGCTGTCCTGAGTGCCTGTGCTGGCTTGTTATTCCCTGAGCAAATGTGTTGTCAGCTACAAGGGTGCTCTCCAGTCTCTGTCACAGCATTGGGAAGGTTTGGGCTTGTGTCCCCAAAGCCATGTCCTTGAGGCTGTGGAGGAGGCCCCCAGCCATGTGGCTCTTTGTATGTTGCAGGCAGAGAGCTGGGTGCGAGGCAGGCTGCGGGACCTGAAGGATGGCTGTGACCTCCAGGACTGGGAGGAGGTGGCTCTGACCTTGCAGCGGGACATGAAGGATTTTGAGAACACACTGATAAAGCTCAATCAGGTGAGGCCAGGCATGGCATGGGGTGGCATGGCTCCTGTTACCCACAGCACCTGTGCCCCTGGGTTCCCTGCAGCAGAGGGTCCCTGGGAACCCCTGACACTGAATGACAACCCCTTGGCCCCACAGATGGGCGAGCAGCTGATGTGGAGGGCAAGCCCCAGTGCTGAGGCCGTGCGGAAGCAGCTGCTGGCCCTGCAGGACCAGTGGCAGCTCCTGAAGCAGACGGCTGCCAGCCAGAGCAAAGCCCTGGGGGGGCTGCGGAGTCTACAGGACTTTAACAGGAAAGCTGAGCGGCTGGAGGCATGGATCAAGCACAAGGTTTGACGGGTGGGAAACATGATCTGGGGAAGGGGACAGCCTAGCTGTCCCCCCACCTTCTCATGCCCTTGCCTGGCCCAGGAGGAGAAGCCATCTCTAGCAGCCCTCCTGCAGGAAAGCCCGGACAAGATCCAGCTCACCCGCCGCATCCTTGACTTGAAGCAGGTGAGAGGTTGCTGGGGGGCTGCCGGGATGTCAGGGACCCCAAACACCATGAGGCTGGGGCATGGCACACGTCTCTGAGGAGGGACGCTGATGTCTTTGCTCTCTGCTGGGGCCAGGAGGAGCAGCAGTTCCAGAGTCTGCACAAGGAGCTGAACAGCCTGGCCCAGAAGCTGGAGAAACAAGGCAAAAGTGAGAGCAGGAACATCTCAGCCCGGCGCAAGCACCTCAACAAAACGTGAGTGGAGGACACATGGGCTGAGCAGGTCTGAGCTGGGCACCAGGAGCTGGCTGGGAAGCAGGACCCCCTAAACTTCCTGGCCTAGCTCTGCACAGCTCCCCAGACAGGCACAGACTGCCATTCACCTTTCCCCTTCCACCTGCTCAGATGGCTGCGGCTGCAGGGGACCCTGAAGGAGCACCACGAGGCTCTGCAGCTGGCCCTGGAGGTGGCCTCCTTCCTCCAGCAAGCAGATATCCTGCTCGGGGCCATCCATGCAAAGGTATCTGCACTGGAGCCAGGTTCACCCTGGTATGCAGGGCTGTTGCATGGCCTGAATGAAACTTGGTGGGCAGCACTTTGCTCTTGTCCCCTGCATGGAGGCTCCTGTGGTCCCAGCACTCTCAGCCTGGGGTTTGGGGAGAAAACCAGGGGATGGAGAAAGGGTTGGCAAGTGCAGCTCTGCAGTGTTTCTTTCTGCTGGAGCTGGGAGCAGGGCCCTGTCCCCCTCCTACTGCTGACCGTGGCCTCTTCTTACAGCAGAGCAGCATCTGCAGTACAGGGAAGCCAGGGGAAGGCGAGCCATGCCAGGATCGGGATGTCAGGGACATAGCCAGCCAGGTGATGGTGAGTGCAAGACTGCCTTGTCCTCTGAGCCCTGGGGAGCATCCTGACAGAAGGGGAACGTGAGCTTTGCCCGGTCAGCTCTGCCACCAGCAGCGCTGTGGGCACCCCACAGCTGTGTGGGTGGCTGAGGCTGGGTGATGGATGGGGGAGGCTCCCTGGGGGCAGCTGAGGACTGGGATCAGCACTTGCTGCCTCTTGTGCCCCCGTAGGGCTGGTTGTCATCACACACCCACCCCTTGACCGTGGTGGTTCATCCCTCATGAACCCTGTCTCCATCACTTCCCAGCTGCTCTCTCTTCTCCAGATGCTGGATGTGACCGTGTCCCAGCTCCTAAACCTGCAGCCCAGCCTGGCAGCCCGAATCACCTCAAAGCACCGAGACATAAAGGAGAGCTGGGCGCAGCTCCAGCAAGCACTGAGGTAGGGCATAGCTGGGCAGGAGCACCAGGGTCCCAACCCTGACCTCCCAGCGCTGGAGCCAGAGGCTTGGGAAAGACCTGGGTTAGACCTGGGTTAGCCCCTAGCAGGCAGTCTCTGGGGCACTAGCTGCACTCAAGGTCTCTCTTCACCCTCTGCTCCCCTGGGCTTCCCTTGCCTTCCTTTCCCAGGACAGGGAAGGCTCCAGCACGGGCAAGCAGTTCCCTAGGGGGCAAAGCTGCGGCTCCAAATATTGAGCCTCAAGGAGATGATAGCAGTCATGGGGCCATGGGGAAGGAAGCAGCAGCCAAATGGACAAGAGGACTCGGGAGCATGGTAAGCACTGTCTTCCTCCAGGCATCTTTAGCTCCTCTGCTTCAAGGGAGCCTGTAGGAAAGACGTTCAGGTGTTGGGCAAAATCCTAGCTGAACGCTCCTGGATCTGGTCCCACCAGTTATGGGGGGTGGTAAGTGCCAGGCCCGGGGCAAAGCAGTATATGCTTTGTGCTGGCTGAGGAGGAATGGGAACCTTTGTTTTCATTTTCTCTGCAGGTACCAAGAGATGTGCTGGAGAAGATGGCAGAGCACAAGAAAGGAGAGGAGAGCATCCCTGGCTCCCCAGCAGGAGGACAGCTCCCTCATGGAGGGGACAACAAAAGGTACCAGCTTGTGGAGGTGGCTGTGGGAGCAGGACAGAGTCACAGGGGACAGGGATGGGGTTCCCCTGTGCGAGGGGGAACCTTGCAGTCCTGACTGTCCCTCTCCTCTCTCTGCTGGAGGAGGAGAGAGGCAGAGGCTGAGTGGGGGATGCGGCAGCTGGAGGCCCAAGTGCAGGACGTCTGCCAGGTGGTGAATGTGGTAATGTCTCCCCAAGAGTCCTTTTTGCTCCCTGCCCATCCAAGAGGCAACAGTGTTGGGGAAGGACTCCCTTCCCTGATGCCCTCCTGCTGCTTGTGGGCATGCATGCTTGTGCTGGGCACTAACCCAGCCTGTCTCCTGCTCCTCGGCAGACTCTGTCCCCGTACAAGGAGAGTGTGGGTATGGGAGTCCCCCCGTGTCCTGTGGCGAGCCTGGAGGCAGCACGGACACAGCAAGAGCCCCTGGCTCCCAGCTCCAGTGCCAGGGCTGTGCTCCTGGTGAGCCTGCTTGGATGCGGGGTGGGGGGAGGACACCAGGTGGGACTCATCATAACTGCCCTCCCTACCTCCCAGGAGGGGCCAGCACGAGGGAGGCCTCCCAGGGGCCCTCAGGTGGAGGCCATGCTGCGGGAACTGGGGGAGTTGTGGGAGGACCTGCAGAGGAAGCACCAGGAGAATGGCGTAGTGCTGCGAGAAATTGATAAGGTACGTGGAGGCAGGGCTAGGGTGGGCGCAGGGCATGTTCCAATTGCATCAGCTTGCTGGGGATCGCCAAGTGAGGCTGGCACCCGTGGGGCCTGGAGCTGCAACACTGGCACTGCTGTCTCTGGCTGGCCTTGCAGCTTGCACACTTCTTCCACCGTGCTGCCTGTGCTGTCAGTGCCCCAGGTAGCCACAGTGGGATGCCAGCATGGCTTCTGCCTCCTCCGGGTGGCTCAGAGCCGGGCTGATGGGTTCCCTGCTCTCCCTGAAGGCACTGAGGCTGGTGGGGGAGCTGGACCAGGCTGAGCAGTGGCTGCAAGCCGTGGCTGGGTCGCTTTTGGAACCAGCCACCATGAGAAGCCCGGCAGAGCTGCGCCAGGACCTGGAAGAGATGAGCCGGCTGGAGAAGCAGCTCGTGCTGTGCGGCCTCAAGCTGCAGGCACTGCGGGAAGAAGCAGCAGGCGAGTCGCCCACTGAGCATGAGGGGGCAAGGAAGATGCAGAGGAAAGTGGAGATGGTGGAGGAGAAGTGAGTCCTGGGGAAAGGTGCCTCTTCTCTGATCCCCAGGTTGGGTGGAGAGGAGGATGCTGTCGCTGAGGAGAGTGCAGAGGCTGCCAGCACCTCTGATGGGCGCCTCTCCCCACAGGTTGGCACAGGTGCAGGCAGCCCTGCGGCACCGGGCAGCAGATCTGCGGGACTCCCTGGTGCTGTCTGAGTTCCTGCAGGACCTGCAAGAGGAGGAGGCACGGAGCCAGCAGGGATCTGCAGTGGTGAGCACCGTGGCCAGGCATCCCTTGGGATCTGGGACTGGGGACCAAGGGTTGATCTGTGGTTGGCAAGGGGACCCTATTGGGTGCTCCCCTCCAGCCTAGCTGCCTGGGCTGTCACTCCCCATCTCTCTTATGTGTGGTATTTCTGCTGGCCTCAGCCAGGGAGCGGGCATTGCGGCTTGCAGGGGTCCTTTCCCCTGCTCTCAGCCCAGGCTGAGCAGTCTCCAAGAAGTGAGGACATGAGCCGCCCCTTGGGAGAGCTGCAGGAGGCTGTGGAGATGCTGAATGACGCAGCGAAGGAGCGGGAGCGGGTCATGGAGGTGGCAGCGGAGACGGAGAGCCTGGAGCGTCTGGTAGGGAATGGAGGCAGGTGGCCTGGGGATGCAACCAGGTGGCTCATCTGCAGCTGGACATGCTGGCTAACTGGGACAGGGCATGCCCCTCAGCTGCTCCCAGTGGGACACAAGGGCATTGGGATTCATGGGGACCACTCTGTGCGAGGCTGGTATCCTTGTCTCTCCCGTGGATGGCACCTGCCCCTTTGCGCCTGCACGGCAGTGTGTCCCCAAGCGGGGATGGGCTGGGGCTGTGTGGCAGGTGGTAGCACAGGGACTTCCACACCATGGCTAATCTCCCTCGGTGTCCCCTCCTGCCCATCCAGGTGGCAGAGGTATCCCCACAGCTGGAGGCCCTTCAAAGCAGAGCCAAGGCGCTGTCTCAAGACATTGCCCTAGCTGAGAACAGCTTCACCACAGTGAAGAGTGAGAAGGATCTGCAAGGGCTGCAGGGCTTGCTAAGCTGCCAGCAGGAGATGGAGGTGAGTTAGGGGAGCACGGGCAGGGAGGTGCCCCAGCTGGCTGGGCCTGTCCCAGTGAGGCACTGGCCCCCATCTGGAGGCCCAGGTGTTGTAAGCCTTGGCACACTGCGGCAGGGCGGGCTGGAATTTTCCAGTGGAGCTGAGACCTGCCTGCTCTGCCCCACTCTGATAGCATGGGCCAGGCAAGGGGCAGATCTTGCATCAGTTCCCATGTGCCAACACCCAGCTGTCAGCATCTCACTCACCTTCCCACTGGTGGGGAAGGGACTCATGCACATAGGGCAGGGAAGCCAGGCAGTTCTGTGCTCTTCCCATGCTCCCCACCAAGGCTAGCTCTGCCCACTCTCTGCAGCCCATGTAACAGCATCCTCTCCTCTGTCCCTGCATCCCAGAATGCAGGGGAGTCCAGCCTGGGTTCAGAGGGGTTGCTTGCATCTCGAACCTTTCCTGCCTTGTGATCTTTAGCATGCAGTGTCACAGACCCTGCAAGGGCAGCTGGAGGAGCTGGAGAGGGCGGCTGCCCGCTTGCAAGAGCTGTGCCCCGCCCGGCAGTGCCCCATCAGCCGGGAGCTGCAGGAGACCCTGTGGGCCTGGGCAGGGCTGCGAGAGCTGCTGCAGGAGACCCGGCTCCGCGTGCAGCAGGCCAGCCGGCTGCGGCACTTCTTCGAGGATTATTTAGCCATGATGTAAGTGGCAGTGAGCTCTTGGGGTTGTTTCTGTGGTGGTTGAGGGGGAGCTGGTGAGAGCATGGCATTGGCAGGTATGAGCTGTAGCCAGGCGTGACCGTGGGGAACCTGGAATGCAGAGTTGCACCACGGCTGTGTGTTGTGAGGCAGCCCTGCCCCAACAACCTTGCCACAACTGCACCGAGCGGCTTCCAGCTATCCCTGAGCATGGGAATGGCTTCCCTAGGGCCTGCAGGGCTGAAGAAATGTTGGGTTGTTCCTCAACCTGTCTCTCACGTCCTCACAGCTCCTGGACGGAGGACACACGGGCTCAGATCTTCTCTGAAAGCCCAAGCAGCTCCAGTCTCCCGGAGACTCCGTGTGAGGAACTGGAGAGGAGAATCGAAGAGAAGCTCAAGGAGTTTGAGGCACTAGCAGCAGCGGGGCAGCAGCTGGTGTCTGAGGAGCATTACCTGAGTGCAACAGTAAGGACAGGGGAAATAGAGTTGGGGGTAAATTCTCAGCACTCCCTGAAGTCCTCTGGAGACAGACCATGAAACAAAGAGCAAGGTGTGGGAGCAGAGCCCCAGTAAGTGGGATGGGGACAGCTATGCACTTCTGGGACTGCTCAGGGCAAGAAGAAGTTTCATCCAGCAGTGGATCCTGAGATCTTAGCTGATGTAACTGTGTCTGTATCCCACTCCTGAAAACCTCCTAACTGCTCTCTAGTGAGATGTCCTGGTAGGGCCAGTGTCCCTGGGCCAGGGGTCTTTGCAGGCTGCCCAGCATTCTCTCCTCCCCTCAGATAAAGGAGCGCTTGGAAGAGTTGCAGAGCATGCTGGGCTGGGTGCTGGTGCGCTGGCGAGCACAGAGGCATCAGCAGGATCTGGGGAGCAGACAGAAGGACAGGAGGGACCTGGAGAGCCCCTCAAGCACGTCCCCCACAGATCAAGTGAGTACCCAGCCATGTTGAGACTGCTGGGGAGAATGACCAGCCTTGAGGCTGAGGGTAGCAGAGGCACTGGATGGAGTGGGTGGTGCAGAAGTAGGGGAGGGATGTGTGCCAATACTTCTGGGAGTCTCTGGGGTTCAGGTAGGGCAAAGACCTAGAAAATGCCTGGCTCCAGCAGCCCTTTCTTCATGTTCCCTCTCTTGCCTTCCTCCCCAGGAGCAGCATGCCTCATGTGCTCCACCCCACCTGGAAAGCATCCACAGCCCAGTGAAGTTCATGCCCTGCTCCCTCCTCGAGCCTGTGCAACGATTAGAGCCAAAGTTTCCAGAGAAAATAGCCAGCTCCCCACCAGCATCACCCCTCCCAGATGCCCCACCAGGAGTGGAGGAGAGCTGGGGGAAGCCCAGCAGCAAAACACCGCATGGTGCGGACTCCCCCAAGGAGGCTGCCACCTGTGATCCTGCTGAGACCTCCACGCTGCTGCTGCCACCACGGGGCCCATGTGGTCTCGGGGGGACGGTCAACCTCATCCTCAGCATTGGCAAGAAGGGCGAGAGGAAGAAGGCACAGCCGCTGGCCAGCAGGGAGGAGGCACTGCCAGCGGTACGTGGGGGATGGTGGGTGGCTCTGGCAGAACCATGGGCGAGCGGCCACACAGCCAGGGCAGCTCTCCGGAGCTGTTCCCTATGC
Organism: Picathartes gymnocephalus; assembly: GCA_013390045.1. Classification (NCBI taxonomy): domain Eukaryota; kingdom Metazoa; phylum Chordata; class Aves; order Passeriformes; family Picathartidae; genus Picathartes; species Picathartes gymnocephalus. Next base: position 401,970 of record WEKY01036108.1, read on the forward strand.
AGACTGGGGGGCTGCGAGGCTGCCCGGTAACCCCCAAGCTGGGACCTGTCCAGACCGTTTCTAAGCGAGCTGCTGGGACTCTGTTGGTCTCAGGAGAGGGGCCTTTGGCCATGCTGATGCTGAGTGATGCCTTAGGGCTGAGGCTGGCTTGCGCCACCCACTTTGTCTGTGCTCTCCTGCTGCAGCTCCTTGCCCACTCTGTCCTGTGTGTCTCTTTCTCTCCCCTTGCTCAGCTCCCTGCCACTAAACACTCAGGCTGTAAAACCTTTTGGAAGCGTTGCCAAGGGCTTTTAGGAAACACTTGGGGTAGCTTAAAGCGAAAAAGAAAGCCACCTCGCCAGCTGGTGGAAGAGGTAACGTTCCGGGGAAGGCTGCATGCTGGGCAGAGTGGCTGCATGGCATGAACCTGCCTGCCACCAGCCCTCCTGGCCATGCCACTGTGCCCTGTTGGCAGTGGTCCACTGGGAGAGGGAAAACTCTTCTGGCGCTGTGGGGTCCAGAGTGTGGGTGGTGGGACATGTGAGCAGGGGGCTCAGGCAGGGCTTGCTGCAGCTTGGCCCCCTATTTAAGTAGTTTTGGTGGCCAGTGGGAGGTATGGCTAGCTGGTGGCCAGTGGGAGAGCCTCCCCACTCCATTGCTGGGGGCCAGCATGTTCCTTGTGTAGCCAGCTGAAGGGGACAAGGGTGGCTGGGGCTGTGTGAGGTGCACGTTTTGCAGGGGTGGGGGTCTCACTCCAGGTTGCTTGGCTTGTAACCCTGGGGCTGAGAGTCTGGTAATTTGTTGGGGCTCTCAACTGTTTGTTGCTCCAGAGCCTGTGCAAAGGTCTGTTTGTGAGGAGCCCCAAGGACAGCCAGGCTCAGCAGCCCAAGGGAGAGGGCAGGAGGACAGAGAGGCTGGAGGGCCTTGAGGCAGGGTGAGAGGCTGCTGAGCTGCCAGGAGGGTTTTGGTAATGGGTGCCATCCAGCTTAATGGATACAGGGGGACACTGCTGCAGCTCCTGCAGACTCTTGCAGCTGTGGAAGCCCAGGAGAGGGTCTGCGAGGAAGGGGAGAGGAGGGGAAGGGTCTACACTCAGTCCCTATCCTTGCATGCTTTACTGCCTGGAGCATGCAGGGATGGACAGCAGGGACTGCTGTCTCAGGAGGCACCCAAAAGTGATGGCTTAGAGGTCACCACTGCCAGGGAAAACTGTATGGCAGAGCCAACCCCAGCTGTACCACACCTGGGGGACTCCATCACGGGCAGATTCCCTCTACTCTGCCTGTACCACTGTGGGAGCAGCCCTCAGGGGACTGAGGTGAAGCTGTGTCACTCCCAGCACTGCATGTGCTGCTGGTGAGCATTTTTGTCTGCCTGCCTGCCTTTGCATCTCCCTGCTTTCCCAGATGCAGCATGGAAAGGGGGCAGCTGGCACAGGGTGGTGGGAGCTCCAGCGATGGGGATCACCCCTCTCTCCTTCTCTGTTTCCTCAGGTGCGGGTGGAGGCCAGGAAAACCTGCACCGCAAAGCGGCCACCTGCTGTTGTCCACCGCCCTCCAGCATCCAGCGGTGGGATGCCGGCTGTCTCCCACACCCTGCCTAAGGCCGGGGCTGGCTGTCTCTTCAACAGCCTGCAGCGGCGGGAGCAGGCCAGGGCAGAGCAGGCCCGGCTGCTGACTCTCCAGGGCATCATGGGCGACAGCTCCCTGCAGCCCACGCCTGGGGAATGCCATGGCCCCCGCAACACGTGGCCTCAGAAGTGTGGTCGGAGGAAGGGGGGGCCAGGGGCAGCTGCTGCTGGACCCCAGCCTGGGGAGCTGCTCCTCTATGTCAGGAACCCACTGGTGCGGGACATCGATGCCGAGTGCGGAACAGCCCCCCAGAACCCCTGCCTCCCTAACCCAAAAATCACATGCCCACGTCTTTCCCTGGGCTCTGTGCTCAGCCTGGAGCTGCCACGGGACACAGTGGTCCTGGGGTGCCACCGAGGGGCTGTGGCACGGCAGCAGGAGGCAGAGGGGCAGGAGCAGAGGCAAGACCGAGGGGTGAGGCCGTGGAAGCCCACAGGCACACATGGAGTTGAATGGCAGGAAGATGGGCACAGTCCCCAGGGGCTGAGCAAGAGGTTTGGGATGTCCCCCGAGAGTGAGCAAGGAACGTGGTTCGAGGAGGTGAGCTTCAACCCCAGCTACAGCCAGCAAAGGGCACACTGTGCTGGGAAGGAGCACTGGAACCTGCAGCGCCCCAGCAGCACCAGTGAAGATCTTCTGGACTTGAGGCCGAGCCGGCCATCCCGTGTCGCTATGGGGGATGAGCTGGCCACCCGCTTTGGCCAGGATGACAGCCCCAGTGCCACTGGCAGGGCCAGGCATCACAAAGCTGCTTGGCTAGAGCTTGGATCATCCCCTGCCAGCATCCGAGGCAGGGCTGGAGCCCTCCCCAGCCCTACCAGCACCCAGCAACCAGCCGGCAGCAGCCAGCCCAGAGAGTCCCCAGCTTCCCCTGCCACCCCCACCCAGCCCTCTGTCTTTGAGTGGGCCCTGGGGTCTCCACAGCCCCAGAGCCCTGCACTGGGCACTAAGGAAGTTTGCCACCCAGCCCACAGGCAGTTTGAGGAAGAGGAGGAGGAGCTGCAGGCCATCTGGGATGGGGCACGCGAGCGACAGGCACAGAGCCCACCAGGAGGCAGCTGTGCCAGCCACCGGCCGGGCAGCGGGGCAGGCAGCTTGCCCAGCCCCAGCACCACTGCTGCTGGGCCCCTCATCCTCTCATCAGCCAACAACGTGCTAGTGGCCAAATTCACCCTTCCCACCACGGCCCAGCTGCTCCACAGCCCATCGGGACAGAAGAGCCCTGGGGTGGTGCACAGTGGCAGTGGCAGCCCCAATGGGCTCAGGGTTTCCCCCCACGTGGAGGAGCTGGTATCTGCAGCCCCCTTGGAGGCCTCTGGCGCCTGGGATCAGCGGAGGCACGGGCAAGAGGAGAGAGAGAGCAGCAAGGTGAGATCCACAGGCCAGGGACTCTCCCTCAGGGTCAGATAGGGGGCTGGGGAACACCCAAGGCAGTAGCTGGGTTACCCCCTCCAGCAAACACAACCTGTATTTGGGGACTCTCTGGCTCCAGTGGCCCCTTTTCTTCCGCTGGTGGGGAAGGGCTACGTGTGGTATTTGGGGTTCCTGCAGCGCACACACGCCCACCAACCCATAGCCTCAGCAAGGTGGCACTTCACCCCTAAAGCTGACACACAGCACAGCCCCTGCCCAGGTGAGGAAGTTGTTCCTCGTTGTCATCCCACTCCCATGTTGCCATCGCTCACCAGGGATGGGTCAGATGGACCCCATGTGCATGGAGGTTGAGCTGGCACCACCAGCCCCAGAGAAGTTCTTGTTCACGCTCTGTGCCCTTGCAGGTCCTTCCTGGTAAAATGGAGTTTCAGATGATGGAGGGGACACTGGAAAGGAAGCACGTATTGCAGACAGGAGGGAGAAAGGTACAGACATGGCCGTGAGGCTCTTTTGGGACAGGGGTGCTGGGACATGGCCGGGGATGGAGGGAAGCCAGGGGTGTTCCTGGAACTACCACGGCAGTGCTGCTGGCCACTCTGGAAGGGCAGAGCCTCAGAGGGGCTGGGCTGCGTTTTGAGTGGCATGAGACCATGTGTCTTCTTCCAAAGCTGTTGGCATCACAGCTGTCCCCTGCTTGTGTCCCACAGGCCAGCTGCCGGGCCTGGGGCCTCTTCCACGCTGTGCTGATGAGGCAGACGCTGTGCTTCTACCAGGACCGCAGGGACAGCCTCAAGGTGTGGTGGGGGAGATTGGGGTGACAAGGGAGGGGGCTGGCAGCAGGGTGGTGGTTCCGGGCCCCACGGCCAGGAAAGGCAGAGCCCTCCAACCCTGCTGTTGCTCTTGCTTTCCCTTCTGCTGCAGAGCTCCGTGGTGGCCCTTCCCCTGAATCTCTCCGGGGCAGTCTGCACCCCAGATGCTGAGTATACCAAGAAGACCAACTGCTTCAGGCTTCAGTGAGTCCCCAGTCCAGGGCAGTAACCACAGCCCTCTCTAGTGTGTGCCTGCTGGGGCAGACACGTACCAACACCCCCCGGCAGGACCAGCTCAGTCCAGTGCTTAGATGAGGATTTTCTTTCTTCTTTCTTACCTGGTTCTCTTCTTTTCTGGTCTGGTTGGGGCTGTGTATCTGCACCCCACAGCATTGTTCTTCCCCTCTCCCTGCAGGCTGCAGGATGGCTCTGAATACCTCCTGAGGGCCCCCACCCAGCCCCTCATGAATGAATGGGTCTCAAAGCTGCAGCAAAACTCAGGTGAGCAGCCTTTGCTGGCAGAGCAGGGGCCCAGCTCTGTGTGGTTACCATGTTTGTTCAGCCCCCACTGAGCCCTTTGATGCACGGGGGGTCAGAAGAGAAGCAGCACAACATTTTACTCTGATTTATGCATCCTCCTAGCCTGCCTTGGGAACAGCAGTTCTCTGCCAGGCAGGATTTGGAGGCTTTGTCTTCACACCACATACACAGCCATAAATCAGAAATAGCACAACTGACGTCACTGGTGCCTCAGCAGCAAAAAGCCCGTGTCAGGAAAATTATAATTGTGCCTTGGTCTTCCTCCATATCCTCTGGGCCTGGAAATGCTTTGCTTGCCCTTGAGGCAAGGAGACTTGTAATAATGAGGTCTTCCTGCTGCTGTTCCCATACCTGAGGAGTTCAAGCCCTGCTTTAAAATCCTAGGCTGGTTGTCAGGACCAAGAGCAGGCACTGCAGCAGGAGGTTGGAAAAGCCAGCCATGCAGCATGGGCACTCAGATCAGGGAGTGGCTCTATGCGACAGTCCTGTGCACTGCCAGCATCCAGCAGGATGTTTGCTGTGCCCCCAGGTTTCCCTGAAGTGGATTACTTCCAGGCAGCAGCACAGCGTGTCGAGGGCTCTAGTGGTACTGGCAGGTGAGTAGCCAGGAGCTGGCCAGCGGGGTTTTGTTATGACTCTCTCCCACCTTTGCCAGTGTGTCCTGCTCCAGTAGGACATTGGTGGGCTAGGCTGGATTGCTAAATCTCTGCTACTTTCAGTTTCAGCAAGGTCTCCAGCCCTGGGAGCTCCCACCTCCAGGGACATCATGAGGTCACGACCACCAACAGCCAGGAGATTGTGGTGTTGCCCTGTACAAGCACACTACTGCAGCGGCCTCTGGGCAGCCAAGATGGCCCAGTCGATGGGAGTGTGGCTGCAGCAGGTGACTTTCCTGTCTGGTTGGGTTGCCACTGTGCCCCAGCTTCTCTCCGCAGCCCAGAGAGGTACATGGGAGACAGCTCAGGGAGGCTGAAAGCTGTCAGTCAGTCTTGAACTTGGTGGTATCTGGCCTAGGAGTCCCAGGGCTTGGGGCTTGGGGAAAGGAACATTTACTTCACTTCCTGGGATACTGAGATAGTTGTATGTTTCCTTCTTCTCCTTGGGGCTGACACAGGGGTGTCCTGTGATGGGCTGTCCTTGTGACATGTCTCCATTCTGCTTCAGAGAATGCTCAGGGTCCTGGGCACAAGGAGCAGCAGTGGTCACCCAGGGGGTCCCCCGGCCTGTGGGACAACCTCTGCCCGGAGGACGACTATGGGCTGGTGGCCAACAAGAGGAGGTCCTACTCCTTCACCTCAGGTACGGTCCTGATTTCGCTGTCGCCGCCAGGAGGTGGCACCACTGCCTCTGTTCCCACGGACAGCCGAGGACAGATACGATGCTGCTCCAGCACGCACCTGGTCCTACATACCTGTGTCCTTGGCTGCAGCCCCCATTCGGGGAGGGCTCTAGAGGGCTGCCAATGTCTGCTGGCACCCCGCCCCTTCCACTGACTGCTCCTTCTTGCAGCCACCTACCAGAAGATCACCCCGTTGGCCATGCCCAAGGAGCCAGTGGAGGCCGGGAGCAGTTACTCTGTCACACTGTACATAGGGGAGCAGGTGTCAGCCGTGCCCCGGGCACGCTGTCACTCCTTTGTGGCCCGAACAGGGAGCCCCCGGGACACACGAGGGGACAAGACCACCAGCCCCCCTCGCACCAAGAACAAATCTGTCTTCAAGAAATTCTTTGGGAAGAGAGAGTGAGCCCCAGACAAAGGGGGAAAATGCCCTAACCTGCCTCTTATCCTCCTCTTCAGCCATTCTGGCATGGTCTCTACTCCCAGCACCAGTTCATGGCTCGCTGCCTTCCCAGGGGCCAGAGGCTGTGCCGAGTGGCTCTGCTTCAGCCAGCCCCGGGGCTGCCCTGTGCCCCAGCCACTGCAGCGCCCAGCCTCAGCCTGGCGCTGAGCACTCCTCCTTCCCAGTGCTCTCACTGGGTGCTGCTGGCTCCCCAGGCATCCTGATGACACACAGCACAAGCAGAGGGGGGTGGATGATGGTTTTTATTAAAAAATAAATAGATGCTTAGTCTGGGAGCTTTTTTGTCCAGCAGCACCCGTCGTCACAGGAAGAAAGGAGCTCTCTGCAAGGTGATCCTTGCTAAGGAGTCAGGGGAGCTTCAGATAAGGAGGGCCCTACAGTGAGGTTCAGTCCTGCCTGGGGGGGAAGCCTGAGCTGTTTGGTGCCTTTCACAAAGATGCTTTGTCCCGTGCTTCCTCTCTGCCTGCACTCAGCCCAGTTAATCCCACAGGCTATCTGGGCCCCTTTTCCCTGCCCTGGGAGCTTAGCAGGGAAGTCACTACCTACAGAGTAAATACTCCTGCCTGCACAGCCCTGCCAGGCCTGCCAAGCCTGCTCTCTCACAGGATGGCTGCCAGCCTAAGTCACAGCAGGTGAATGCTGCATGGCATGGATGGGGGCAGGGGTGTGTGGCTAGACCCCCATTCCCGCAGCCCAGATATTTTTGCAGTAACTTCACCAGACCATGCCAGTTTCAACTGCCCCAATTGCTGCCCGTACTGGGAAGGGGAAAAAGCAGCTGGTCCAACCTGCCCTGAGCCAGTACCAGCCGTAGAGGGAGAAGGGGAAGTTTCCAGGGACGTGGGTAGCGGGGTCTCTCCCTGTCGGGCTGCGAGGCTCAGCTGTGCACACCACTCGCCTCCTCAAACACACTGTGGGGCTTAAAATAGAAGTGCTGGCTGCAGCCCAGCTCTGCAGTAAGGGCTGGGAGAACAGAAATGCTCCCGCCACCCCATCTCCCTCCTGCAGTGTTCCTGGTGCTGGGGACAGACAGTGAGGTGGAGGTGGGCACACCAGGGTCACCAGCAGAGGGACTTTCTCCAAGTTCCCGGCAAGGGGTGGACGAAAGGCCGGTGTGAGGTGCTGCTGTGTGGGCGGGGGTGTGCTTTGTGAGCTTCCCCTGGGTCTTACCACCCTCCACTTGGCTCCATCACTCTTTGGCTCTGACACCTGTTTTCCTCCAGCACCAAAGCTCAGCTGCCTGCAATTCCTTAATGGGAAAAGACGAACAGGATGGTAGGGCTGGGAGGGGAGATGCCCTGGGCAGGGGCCAGGCCTGTCCAGGCCAGTGAGGAGGCCAAGGCACAGCATTCTGGCTCCGGCTGCACATACCAGGAGAGCAGCTGGTGGGCTGGTGCCAGTTCATTCCTGAGCAGCTGCGGGGCCCAGCAGAGGGGCAGTGGGTGCAGGCTGCTTTACTAAGAAACCCCTGCTGGCCCCAGGGGTCGATGCTGACCCATGGTAGGGCAGGAGCTCAACAAGAGTACCACTATGGCCCAAGTCCAGCACAGAGGCACGGGGTGACATGTGCCACGAACTAGAGAGATAACCCCATCTCGGGAACCTGCAGTACCGCTTTTGGTGCCCCCCTTGTATGGGCTTCACTGTCCCCCCGAGGCGGCTGCCCACCCACAGCCTCCCCTCTCTCCTCCCCTGTGCTGGCATTTGGCCCCGCAGCAACCCGCTGACGAATGCTGCCTGTAGTTCCTATGGCAGAAGCCAATTCCCCCCCCACTAATCTGCCCGTGCATGCAGCCTCCACCTGCTGAGCCAGCGGAAGCCATGCTCAGCCAGCCCCAGCCAGCGCCAGGGCTCGGAAACCCACTCCGGCTGCAGAGCCTGTAGGGTGGCAAAGCCTTTGCACCCTGGTCCTGCTGCCGTGGGAAATCCCAACCCTGCTTGGCACCAGGCAGTGAGGACTCTGCAGGCAGCATCATCTGGCACCAGGAGAGCTGAGCTATCAAGGTAAGGGCAGGGTGCAGGCAGGGAGGTGACCAGAGTAAGCACTGTCCCTGCTGTGCCTTGTTCTGCTGGGCACCAAGGAGAGGGTCTGCTTCCAGCCTCCTCCACTGAGCCAAGGTCTTGTTCCCCTCTTTCGGCTGCTCGGCAGTCCTGCTGCAAGGTCACCCTGCAGCCAGGAGCCTGTGCTGAGCTCTGGAGCCATCACACACTGAGGGACCCCAATCAGGGTCCGGAGCTTTCTAGTCCCATAGCTGCAAGGAGGGTTCGGAGCCTGACTCCGGCGCAGGGGGGAATGAAAGGGGGGAGCAGCAGTGGAGAGGCTGGCTGCCGGCACCCTGCCCTCCTTGCCTAGGCAAAAGGACAGCACGGCTCTGCCCCCCTTCCGGGGCAGTATGGCCAGCCGTCTGCTTCAGGAAGAGGGGAGACACTGAGGAAAAGCCAAAGCACCGGACATTCCTGTGCCGGAGCAGCGATAGCGGGGCGACCCCAGCAGCATCCCGCTCTCAGGTGCGGCCGATGCAGCTGGCGGGGGCCGTGTCAAAGCGAGGGGTGGGGGCACCGGGCTGCAGTCCGGCGACCCCGGAGCCGAGGGCTGTCCCAGCCGGCCCGCGCGGTGCCCTTGGCGCGGCGGGAAGCGCTAGGACCCGGCGTGCCGCGGCCGGCAGCGCTGGCACCGGGCGCTGCGGGACGGGACCGTGCCCTGCAGGCGGCGGCGCCGCGGGAAGGAGCCGGCAGCCCCCGGGGAAACGTGTAAGAGACGCGGCGGTGCCCCGGCTGCCTCGGGTGCGGGTGGGTGCTGGGGCGGAGCGGGGGCCCCGGCAGCGCTCGGGGAAGCCTTGGCAGCCGTCCCGCGCCCGTGCGGGGCTGCGGGGGTGGCCGGCTGTCAGACCGGGGCTCCGACCCCGGCACGCTTGGCCCCATTCCTGCCGGTGCTGGGTGCTGCTGTCTTCCCTTCCCCTCCCTCCACAGGACTGCCGCGGGGCCGGTCAGGGAGCCTGTTCCAGGAATAGAGTACCACGGGCAAGAAAGGCTTCCCCTTTCGCCATCCCCCGAAACAGCCAGGTGGGGATGGTGTTTGGTTACCGTGCCCGTGCGGATGTCATCCGACCACTGGCACGGCCACCGCTTACTGGCTCCGTCACCTTTCTGTGCCTGTCCCAGCCTGAGTGCTGGCTCCCTCCTTGCCCTGCCAGTCACATGTTCCACATGTATGGCCCCGGGGGTGCCTGCACCACAGGGAACACCTCCAGGGAGCCCTCCACGTTCTTGGGGTTCCTGGGCCTGTGCCACCGTTCACCTCCCTGCCAGAGCCTCTTCTGCAGCCCCATTCGCCTCTTGCAGGCCCTTTGTCCCCGTAGCTGGGCACTCTCCCATGACCCTTTCTATTTGTAGGCTGACCGCTGGGAGCTTGCCCTCCCCCCTTGCACCATTCCCCGTGCAGGTCCTTTCTCCCCAGGCACCATTCTCTGGCTGCCCTCGATGTGATTTGGCCCAGCACAGAGGTCCTGGCTGCATTCTGAGTCCAAGGCATGGCCCAAGGCTTGTTTGTAGGAGCCTGACCTTGCGTGCAGGCAGAAGAGGTGAAGGTACAGGCAGAGCAGGGTTCGTAGCAAGGCCCTTGACCCAAATCAGTGGTGCCTCTCAAGGTCAGGGCACTGCTCTGCTGCCCCAGTAAAGGTCTTAATGCAAGAGGTGAGAAAACGGGGTCCCCACAGCTGCTTTTTGTCATTATCCCTCCTGTACCCTTGTGCTGTCCTGAGGAGGAAGCAGGTGCTGTAGGGGCTGAAATGGATTGGAAAATGTAGGGAGCTGGCACAGCTGGGTGATAGGAGATAGTGAAATCAATCTGTCGTGGTCCTCAGGCTTGTGCAGGGAAAGTGATGTAGGATGTGGTAGAGGAGTACCAGCTGTCCTGCACTAGCTGTTTTCTGCGCAGACATATAAGAAGTCCTGCCATTCCCTGCCAGGAATGCCTGGAGCACCCCTGAAGGCAAGCTGGATGGCACAGGGACCAGCAGGATGGGAGATACAGGCAGCAGTGGCAGAGAAGCCTGTCCTGCATCAGAGCAGGCAGCCCTGCCCTGAGCTACTGTGAGCAACAAGACCCTCCAGGGCTCTCCAGAAAGCCAGGTTTTTGTGGAGCTCTTGTCCTTCTCGAGAAGCCTGCTTCCTTGCAGGTAACCCAGCACCCCCATGACTGCAGATGCAAAGCAAGGCCAGCAGCAGCACTGCTGGGCACTTCATAGCAGCTCAGCTCTGCTGTGAAGCTTCCCAGCTCTACCATCCCAGGACACAGCACTAGCAAAAGTCAGGTGAGACTTTCCCACCTGCTTGCATCCTCTGGAGATGGCAGATCTACTAGAATGGAGAGTGGAGAAGACAGGGGGTTGGTGATGTCTGCACCTCCTCCCTAGAAGAGGGATCTTTGTGGGAAGCCAGCCACCGCTGTTGTCAGGGCTGACTTTTGTCATCTGACTTGCCAGAAAGAGATTTACTGGGTCTGGGCAGCAGTGTGAGAAGAGCAGGCTGTTTCCCCGGAGACTGAGTCCCTGTCAGCTGAGTATGGATGCACAGAATAAGCCTGAGGCCACAGGTCCCTGGAAGGGTAGTGCCAGGAGCCCCTCTTGTCCCTGAGGCACTGTGTCTGTGGCACAAGCGTACTTCTGGATGCCTCACAGCCCAGGACCAAGGGGAGAAGCAGGCAAGCTGCCTTTTGAGAAGTAGCCTGGGCTGAGGAGGTGCACTTCATGCGTTTTTCCATCACATCCCTGTGGAACTTGGGGTTCTTAGGGGACTAGCCAGGACTCCTTCCTCTGTGGCCTGCAGCTGAGCAGCAGGCACAGCCCCACAGGGCAGTTATCATGTTCAGGGTGACTGTCACAGTCTTGTGTCCTCATGTGATCCATCCTGACCCTGAAATCTGCTTCCTAATATTATCCCTGTCATTCTGCACAGTGTGTTACCTACAGGTTTCTTTAAACCAACTTCAAACAAAAAGCTCCTGCTTCTGCCCTCGGACTTCCCAGCTTACTCCCAGATTTCCTGGCTCCCGCTTATCCCCAGTCCCCCCATGGGTTAGCACAGCACGCACAACAAGCCCGCACTTCAGGGTGCCCTGTCCCGCTTGGTGCACTTGGCTCCCAGTCCCATTTATTCTCCCATCTCCCTGCTGCAGCTCACTGCCTCCTCATCCTCATTGGGTGACCCCAGTGCTCGCGGCCATGCCTACCCTTCCCTAAGGGGTGGCTTGGGATGTCTCCCCACGGGGCAATGCCAGACCCTCTCCCACCAGCCACCAGCTCGCCACTGCTGGGAGAACGCCACCGCTGCGCTCCCCCCACGCTGCTTCCCGGAGCCGCTTAAGCCCGCTCCCGGCTAATTCCTTCCCCGTGGGCCCCCCGTGCTCCCGGTCACGCCGGGGGCGGGCCCGCGGCTGCCGCTGCTCCCCGCGCCGCCGCCAGGGGGCAGCGCCGGGCCGCGCCCCGCAGCCAGTTTGCGGGGGCTCAGTGCCGAGCCCCCGGAGCCCCCCGGAGTCCCCCGGAGCCCCTCGGGGCCCGGCAGCTCTGCAGAGGGGCTGGGACGGAGCCAGGGGCCAGTGCCTCCCCGCCCGGGGACAGGCAAACTCTGCTGCTCTCCCCCGGCAGCATGGGCACGGGGTACCGCAGGCTCCCAGCCGCGTACCCCAACCCCTGGTGTGAAGGGAGCAGGACCCCCCGAGGGTTCCCTCCTCCCTGGTCTGTGTTAGAGCATCCTCTGCCCACCAGTGGACACTCAGCTTTGCAGAGGGGCTGTGGAAGGCGGGGAGGGCAGTCCCGGCGGTACCCTGGCGGCTGGGCTGGTCATGGGTTCGGCCTGCCCTTCTTTTGATGTCCCATGGTTGTGTTCCACTGGGTGGCCTGGGGGCCTCGTTTCAGCTTGGGAACCTGCGGAAGCATGACTGGCAAGGAGAGGAAATGATGAACGGCTGGTACTGTTGAAAGCTGTGGGAAAGGGCCCTCCTGGAGACCTCCCTGGGGGATGTTTAGGAGCATTCAGCCACAGCTCCGCTGCTGATTCGCCCAAGCGGGAAAGCATGACTGGATGGACTTAAGTCTCCAGACAGGATTTAGTCAGCCTTGCCAAACATTTGCACAGAGCGGAATTCCTCCATACCAGCCAGCAAATGTTGCGCCAGGCACAGACCAGGGCTGGCACGGCTGTGAGAGCTCCTGGACATGTGTTTGGAGCCCTCGTCTCTGCAAGTGGCTGTGTGCCATGGTCTCCGTGGTGCTGGTGACCACAGACACTGCCCAGGGAGCAGGCTGGCTGGGACAACATGTAGGCACCTTGGCCCTGCCCTGCCATGCAGAATGGGCAGACTCTGGCTGCGGCAGCACTCTCGGAGAGCTGGAGCATGGCTCTGTGTGCTGCCACCAAGGTCCCTTGGGAAGGCTGATGGGGAACCATTGCTTCAGGCCATCCTCCAGAGCAGGGATTCACTCATCCTGCAGAAAGCTACCTTCTGCCTTCTCCAAGATGGTTCTTGGAGACCTCGGGAGTCACTGGGCACCTTGCTTCACTGGGGTGTGGATGGACTTTGTCAAGGGGGGAATGGGACCACACAGCAGCTGCCCCCCCTCTTCCTCCTGCCAGGTTCCCTGGTTCCCAGGAGCCCACAGATCCCCTGTGGTGTTTTACGAGTCTGGCTGAGTGCCAGCCAGCTCCTTCCTTAATGGCTGTGCTCCATCGTGGGAGACTGGTGCTGCTAAGGAGGAGGATGTGCCCCTGGCACTGCTTCAATAGGCCAGATGACCTTGGCCATAGTGTGGCTCCCTCTGCCAGCACCAGCTCCATCCTCCGCCAAGGAGACCTGGAGTGACACCATGACCGGGTGCTTGGAGTGGTCTGTGCCCCAGGGCTACCATTTCTGAATGCCACAGGGTATTCCTGCCTGCCGATGAGCCAGGGGTTAACCCTGTCTCCTCTGGTACAAGTGGGACCCTGAACTGTGTGTCTTGAGTTTATCCAAGCCCCAGCTTGGGCCCTGGCAGGTGGAGACTGCCTGCTGTGAGGTAACATTTCACCCTTGGCCGGTGGCGGCACAGCTGTCACTCAGTAACCAGCACCCAGCAGCTCAGCTGCTAATTGGTGCCATTAGTCAGTATTTACTCCCTTACTGCTTGTAGGAGAAAGTAAATGGGCAGCTGGAGCTCAGGAGAGGGCAGCAGCAGTTCGGGGAGGGAGGCAGAGGGATGGGGATGGAGGAGAGAGGGATTGCTCCTGGAAGGATTGTGCCCAGGAGATGGTGAGGATGGGAGACCCTCAGCAGTGGCTTGGGCAGAGGGGCTTGTGTACCCCAGCCTGACGGCAGGGAGATGCCCTGTGTCCCAAAGATGCTGCTGTTCCCCTGGGGCAGGCTGCCCCCATCTCCTGCAGCCTGAGAGGGGGCTGGAGCTTGACTAGACGCCCCTGTCCATGCCAGGTCCCAGGAGCCCTGTGGGCACCACGGGCCCCTTGCTGAGCTGTGACCAATCAGCAGACAATGGGATTTGTTTCTGCTTGCCCAGCTGGAAAACACCCATGGCCCTGCCACTGCCACTGGGCTGGAGGCACATGGAGGCCCTTCCTTGTCATGTGTCCAGACCATTTGCTCACCAGGGCTGTGAGTGCTTCAGGGGCAGTGGTATCACCACATTGCATCTCAGTGCTACCAGCGAAGGGGGATGCTTAACATGAGGAGGTGGTGGGGCTGATTGGCAGCAAGGGCCTCCCTCTCCCCTGTCTTTCCTTGCAGGGTTTCACCCAGGGCCGCTCTGCTGCTGGCAACGAGCTCCTGCTGCCCTCAGCCCACTAGTGAAGAAGTCACAGGCAGCTGCGTGACTTTATCCCTGCAGGTCGGGTCGTGCAAGGAAGCAGAAGGACGACAGGATGCTGGAGGTCTGCGTGGCTCCCTGCAAGCGGTGATGTGCCAGCTGGATCTCTGTGCCACAGGCAGAGCTCAGGAAGGTATCGCAGCCCACTCCTTTCCCACCTCGCCCCAGCAAGGCTCAGGCTATCAGGTGAGCACGACTCTGCCCTACCATCTCATCCCAAAATACAGGGCAGGGCACCAAGAGCCCAGGGATCACCATCAGGAGTCCTGCAAGCAATGACTGGAGATCTCCCACCCCAAAAAGAGCCTGCCAGCAGCTCTTCAGCCAGGACCAGCAAGGGAATAGTAAAACTAAAACGATCAGTTCCTGAGCCATTTGCTGACCTCAGCAACAAGCTGAGATGCTTTGTTGACTATCAAAGCATCCATGATCACTGTAGTCTCATTATAACTGGATTCCCAGGAGCATGTAGTGGGTTTTTTTTGCCCCATTGGCTAATAGATTAATAATCTGCTGGCACTTGACAGAGGTTCAGCCTCTTCTATGTTTGCCTCCATGTGAGTGATTAAAATGCCCCTTTTCCCCCTTTCCCCATAGAGCTGTCTTGTCACACATGCAGACAGTTGGATAGAACTGTTAATCTGCTTGCCACTCCACTCCTGCCTGCCTGCTCTGCCTTTCACACATGCTGGCTTTCTGTTTCTCTGCTTCATGGCACTGAGGGCCAGTGCAGAGGCTCTGTGAGCTGACCTGCCCATGCCTTCCTCTGGAATGGGGCAGACAGCATCCAGTGGAGGGAAATGCAGTCAGTGTGGGTCATGCTTGCAAAGGGAAGGGTGGTTTTGCAATGGAAAGAAGAGCTGGATGGCATGCAGCACCCTGGCCTCATCTCTGCTGCAGGCTGATGGCCTTGCCGTGCCTCAGTTTCCCACGTCCCTAGCACAGGCACATTACAGGGAAAGGGAAATCTCATTGCAGAGGAGGGCTGGTGGGTTAATTAATGTATGGTTGCAAAGTGCTTGCAAATCTGCAAGGAAAATGGTCGACGTGGGTGCCAAGTGTAAAGGATTCTGGAAACATTAAGTGCCTGCAAATGCTGCCTAGCTCCTCAGGCTCTAAAATTCAGATATCACCCAAGAGGCACCAAAAATATTCCTTTAGCTCATATGATGCATTAGCCATTGCCTGGAATAAATCTCCCTTTTTGCTCTTGCTTTCCAAAGCAGCTGTTTGTTTGTTTTCCCCTTTTGGATTTCATAGCTTTATTTAAAGCAGGGAATTGCTACAAGGGAGGAGGGGAGGAAAAAAAAAAAAAAAAAAAAAGGAGCTTTTGTGAAATGTTTGGCAGCAAGCGTCACTGAAGGGAGAGCAACTTCGCCTGTTTGTTCTGCCTGTTACAAAGTAGCTGTGAGCAAAGCGTACAAATTGGGCTCCAGGTGATGGCATCACAATGCCTGCAGTGCATGTTCGAGTTTTCAGAAAGAAAACTCAAAGGGCTGGGCAGCTTCAGCCCCACCAGTTTGTTCTGGGAAGCATGTCCATGGGACTCCCAGCCTTATGTAAGGGAGAGGCTTTGCTGGCTGCCTTCCTCCCTTGCCTTCTCCCTTTGCTCTGGGGAGCGCAGCAGTCTGCCAACAGCAGCAGCGTGTTTTGGCACTGAGCTGCTGCTTTGGGGATGGAGAGGGTAGGAACGCAGCAAGCCCCTGGGCCCCACTCAACGCTGCCTTTTCTCCTTGCCCAAATTACACTGGGGAGAAACATTTAGCTCTGTGAGCCCAGTACCAGTGCTGGGCAAAGCACAGCTGTTTCCAGTTTGGGGCAGAGTTTGTTTTCGTAGCTGTTTGCTTTTTCTAGGAGGTTTATTATTGTACACGCAGAGGCGAAGATGATAACATGGGAGTCACTTGGGAGCAGAGGGTTCTTCAAACACAACACCTTTGCCAAGATGAAGCAAGGCTGCTTGGCCCTGCATCAAGGGCTCATGTTTGTGGGGCAATAAATGAGTTGTTATTGGCTGTGCAATTTGTTACCTTCCCATACACTGTAGAGGAGGTGTCACCCCTCTGAAGCTGTATGCTGCCATTGACGTTACACAACGCAAAGACTTGCATTGCTCTTGGGAGCAGCCATGCTTCCTGAGGGGCTGAAGCGCCTCTACGGAGAAGAGAACCTTGGGAGAAATGTCTCCTGTCCTGCACCAGATAGGGCTGGATTTTAAAGGACTGTCCCAGACTTAGCCTTCTTCACCCCATGGTGTCTCGCTCGCTCCAGGTCTTCTGCCTGCACAAGAGAAGACATCGTTAGACCCCGTCCTGGAGGTTGGTGATGGGTGGGTGCACAGGTCTGTGCAGGGGAGCAGGCAGCAGCCGGTGCTGTACTTAGGAGCTGGAAGCTGCCTTTTTCCATGCCTCCCCTCGGGTCTGTCTGGTGGCCTCCTGTCTGCCTGCGGTCACCAGCGGCTGGGACGCTGTTCAGTGCTAATGGATTTCAAACTCCCTGTCTCCAGTGAGAGGCGTCTCTACTGAGAGATGTTTGATTCCAGTGCTGGGGGAGTGGCTGTACAGACAGGACCAGAGCTGCCAATTAGAGAACATTTAATCCTGTACTTTGGTGATGGTAAGTGCTACGTGCCCTGCTGCTGAAAGCCTGGGGTGAGGCAGCGGGTATGCCCGCCCTGTCCTGAAGGAGAGACTTCCTGGAATATCCACTCAAAGGTAAATTTTGTGGTGTTTATCCTCTCGATGGGGTCTGAGGTTATAATGATGCTGAGAGCCTTGTCCTGGTTTCTGGAAGCACAAGTGTCAGTTTGGCTGGGCAGCACCAGTCTGGACCCTGTGCTCAGGTTCCTGGGGGAATTGATTCTCACAGCTTTTAGTCTGTGCTAAAGTTTGGAGCTTATATAGAAAAATAAAATTGTAGAGATGCTCAAATTTTAGCTCATGCTGCTGAGCAGAAAGTGTGGATATCACAAGGAGGAACACAGTGCCCAAACTGCTGTGGCACCCATGTTCCAGGGACTACCAAGGGGGCTTGGGGGGCTCTGTGGGTGACAGCATGGCACATCTCAAAGCTAGAGAGGAGGCGACCTTGCTTTTCTGTTTTGTTTGGATTTTGCAGAGAAGAAAGGAGAGGAGAGAAAAGACAAGGCAAGGTGAGGAGAGGAAAGGTCTTGTCGGTGTTGCAGCTTAACCAGAAGACCTTCCAGATCAGAATGGCTTATGGAAAGGGGGCTGAGGAAAGGCAGGCCCAAGGCTTGGATCTGTCATTGCCTGGGAGATGCAGCCTGAGAGCTTTAATTGGAGATGAGAGCTTTTAAATTTAATTTGATCTGATATGGATCTTAAATTTAAGAAAAGAGCCTCCTGTCTTACTATCTGGCAGCATTGTCTGCCGCTCCCTTCATGTTGTTAGCGTACCCTACTATCTGACCCCAGAAGCCCATAACCATGACAAATATCTACAGCCAGTGCAGAGCGAGAGATCCAGCTGCAGAGGCTGCTACTGAGCAGATCAGTGAAGAGGTCTCTTCCTCAGGGTGACACTCCGCAGTGCCATCGTTGCAGATCAGAAAGCACTGGTAGTTGTCTCAGCCCTGTTACCACTGCCTTTTTCTTGGGCTTTGAGGACTTTTTGCTTACGTGGCAATGTTTTGTAGGTCTGTCTTTATATACAAGCTTGGTGCTTGGATTCTGCACGAAGATGTGTGTTAGAGATCATCTTGCTGAGAGAGCGTGAGAGTGAGAATCTGCCAGAGCTTTCGGGGGTGTTTTAATTTCTAACCCAAACTGATCACCATCTGCAGAGAATTTTCTGAGGCTGTTTATTAATGGAACAAATGCTTTAATGGTCAAAGCTGCTGGAGGGACTTCCTGGTGCCGCTGCCTGTGTCCACACAGCACAGTGAATGGAGAAAGCCAGGAGGGCCCTGTTTTCCTTTAAACACCCAGCTACATTAAAAAAAAAAAAATAAAAAATTCTGTGACTGTTTAACCGCACGGATATAAGGTTAAATTCAGGTGCACTCCCCTTTTCTGGGGGACAAAGTACCTGAGGAATCCTCCACGTTTGCACTTCAGCTGAGCAACAGGCTTTTATCACAGTGGAGTAGATATCTCTGTTCCAGAGAGATAGGAGCCTGGAGGCGGCAGCTTGAAAAAAACTCTTCTTAGAGTTGCCCTTTGGATACTGAATACACATGGTACTTATATCCTCCGAATATAGGGGGATTGCTAAAGTTCACAGGGTTCTGCACATTGCCTGCTACCCTGGGTAGCACCACCACAAACATACAGTGCAGAAAGCTGTCTTTTATCCTCTCCGTGACTTATAGAATCATAAATGGTTTGGGTTGGAAGGGACCTTAAAGGTTTTTGAGTTCTAATCCCCATGCCATGAGCAGAGATGACACCCACTGATCTCTAACTCAAGACAGTTATATATAAATATATATGTATATATATGTGTGTGTGTGTATACACATGCATATTTGTGTGTACGTATATATACACATCTGTGTATATCTATAAATATGTATCTATATTACACCCTTATGTGGTGACTGCCAGCAGAGAGTGTTTTTGTCTGAATTAGAATTCAGCATGGGGGACTAGTGGGGAACATAGCAAACGCAGGGGCCAGCTCACACTCCATTAGTGCCATAATTTAATGCATAGCTCCCTTTACAGCTGTATCTACTAATGCATGGGCATTAACGCAAACCCGGCGCTGGGCTCTGGAGTTAGAGGGGACTTGCTTTGCTTTCCTTCTCCCAAGAAGGCCGGAGGGGGCGGAGGGGGGGTTTCCCGCCAGTTTCTCGCGGGGCGTGGAAATGCGGTGGGCGCGGCCGTGGGGGGAGCCAGGGGCGGGCAGGCGCGGGCAAGGGGCGGCAGTAGGACGCGGGGCAGCGCGGAGAGCGTGCCGCAGGTGGGTTCACCCCGAGATGCGCACGGCTGCCCGCGGAGGGGTCGCGGCTCCTCTTATCCCTTCCCTCCCGGGGGCGGGAAGCGGGAAACCGGTAATCCCGCCGCCTCTCCCACGCGGGAGCCGTGGCACTGAAGGCGGCAACAGGCGGAGTTTAGAGAGCGGGACAGAGACGGTGTGTTTCGTTCCGGGGCGAAAAGGAGCCGAAGCCGGCAGTGGTGGGCGCTCGCTCAAAGTCGCCGAGCTTTTGGCCACCCCGAGGCTCCGCGCGGCGTTTCAAAGCTGCCCAGTGCATGGGGAGCCCTCGGAAGGGAAGGGATACCCCAGGCTCAGGATTCGGCACCGCAGCGTGGGGAGAGGCGGCGTGCGAGTCGCGGCTTGGGAGACCGGCGGGGTGTGTGATGCATAGATACTGTTTTTTGCGGGGGGCGACTTCCTTGCTACCTTGCTCGGCACCTACAAATCCCTTTTCATAGTTACTGCCGGGAGGAGAGCACGTGGTTTTGGGGATGCGACGTGGAGCGGCCAGCACGTGGCTCAGGGGATGCAAAGCACTGTAATGCTCTGATACCTGGGATGCAGGACTCCACCGAGGGATTTGTGAAGCAGTCTTCCGGCTGCAGAGGTGCACATCCCCGCCGAGCAGTGCACGGCAGTGTCTGCCAGCGTGCCTCAGCCGGCTGGTGTGGTGGGGACCCGCTGGCAGGTGTGTGGGCAGGGTGCCATGTGCTACTGTGCGAGAAGTGGGGCAGAGCCCTCTTGGCTGGCAGAAAAACTGCTGGGTCGGAGTTGCTCCAGGTCCTGCTCAAGAAAATGCTCCCAGATGTCTGTGGGATGCTGTGGAAGGTTTCAATGCGCGTTTCTTTCCATTCCTGAGTGAACCGTCAGCGTTAATGGAGAGCCTGGTCCAGGCATGAGCGCCAAGAGCTCCTGTAGAGCCCTTTTGTGCTGTCCTCCACACCCCGTAGGTTAAACCTGAGCCTCACACCCCTGCTTGATGCTAATACTGCCAGACCAACACAGTCCCTGCCTGTACTCAGCAGCGCTCCCGTCTCCCTCTCGGGAATGGGCTGTGAAACTGCAGACTGTGTGGGAAGGTAAAAGCGGCTAAGCCCTTGAGCTGTGGGATCGCAGACAAGTAAAGCCTGTGTCCTTGATCCCCAGGGCTAGGGGCTGCAGGAGGAATTTGTGCAGCTGTTGGCCGCAGCTGGCTGTGCTTCCTGGCTGCTCCAGAACAGAGAGCAGCCCAAGGGCCCCTCAGTTGCCTGTTGTGAGCAGACACAGTTGAGGGACTTCTGTGAGTGCCGACGTGGGAAATCCCACTCTCCTTCTGCACTGCATCCCAGCTTGGTGGCATTGTTTCCACTCACCAGCACCCGCAAGCTGCTGGACGGCCTCCGGCCCCCTCGAGCCTGCCTTCTCTACAAAGCTATCTCAGGATGTGACTGTGCAGGGATGCTTGCCCCTTGGGTTCAGTGGTTGCCTTCGTGCAGCTCATGGGCCATTGATAGTGTCAGTCCAGTGGGGACAGCACACATATGCCCTTCAAAGCACTCCTGCTCCTGCCATTGTTTTTTGCTCCTGGAAAAGACAGGTAGGCTTGTTCTTGGCTCACCAAAAAGGTTTTCGCAGAGCAAAGGCACTTTGTTTTCGGCACGAAGGGCTGTAACATCAGCCCCAGAAGATGCTTTGCAGGATGACTCGTCCCTCCACAACTAGTGCAGACAGGAGGTGGAGGCTTACACTGTACCAGATACCTGGAGTAAAGAGGCTGAAGAAATTCACTTCAGCTTGAATCAGCAGGTGTAGTGCCAGCATACAGGACAGTACGGCACGTCCATCCTGCTGAAGTTGTCCCTCTTCTCCATTCCTCACCAAGCTGCATAATTAACTACTGGCATCAATTCCCCAGCATGGCATCCCTGCTCTCATTATCTGGGGCTGGGAGCTGTTAATGAGCCTCTTCCTCTTTGAAGATGAGCCATGGCCTTTGTTGTTTCCCTGGCATGGCCTTTCTTATTCCTTGTTGTGGTATGGCAGGGTGCGGAGGACGAGGCACCCGTTCACCCACTCCCGTGCTGCACCTTCCTCACTCTGCCCGGCTTCATTCCCAGCTCTCCTGGCAGAGGCAGGGCTTAGGGACCAGCCCACTGGGATGGAGGGAGCCCAGGACTACCTGCATGCCCTGTCTGAATAGGAAGGCACCAGCCACTGGCTTTGGGAAGCCCGCAAACAGCTTCTGGTGGTTTCCATGGGACTGTTTTTGTTCAGTGTAACGTCCAGGCCCTTGGCAAGTGTTAGAGAAGCTGCAACGCCCGCTCTCATCCACCGAACTCTGTTTGCTTGCGGTCCTTGCCAGCTCCGTACTGACCCTGCAGTGTAAACCTCGCTTACCTCCCTGTGCCTTCCCAACACTGAGCTGTGTCCTGAGACCCCTGCCCGCCCAGCACTGTGCTGCTTGGGGCTGCAGGACTGCCAGCTCTCCGAGTCTCATCTCCATGCTAACTCGTACTCACCTGCCAACAAGCTGAGGCCCAAAGCACTACACAGAGTGAGCTACAGGCATTTGCAGCAGGGCAGGAGTCAGGGTTTTACCAGCCACACAGCTGTTTTGATTTGATTAAGGAGTGCTATAAAGACTAACTGCTTCTTAGGTTGAGTGTGCAAGATGTGGGATGGGGAAAGAAGTGTGCAGAGTAGGGGCAGAGCCTGGGTGGGTTTGGTTACATCAGGATGTGTGGTCTGGAGGGTCTCAGTGCCCCAGCTGAGGCTGCAGAATCTCATCTCCCACTCCAAATTCTGTGGACCTTGCTGGGGGGCTGTACCTGGACTCTGGGATCCCTGTGTGGGAGAGGAGCTGTGATGTGGCGTGAGGAATGCGTCTGAGGATTGTTGTTCCCATGAGGCAAGGGAAGCTGTTGTGTAGGAATAACGCTAATAGTCCTTTGTAATTTCATTGCCGATGGCAGTGGTGTGAAAAACGTCACTGTTGTGACCTTTTGGTCTTGCTCTGGCTTGGAGCAGGCTTTTTCCTGGTCTCGCCAGTCCCCAAGAAAGGGGAGGCTCAAAGTTCTTTGTGTGTGTGCCTGTCATGCACTAACTGTGTCACAAACTGGTGAGCCTGGCATTCTGGGTGCAGTGCTCAAGGCTGTCTTTCAGCCTCTTGGTTAAGCCGTGGGTGAGCAGTCAGGCTTCATCTCCAGTTGCCCAACTTTGCTCGGGGCCAAAAGGGAGCAGAGACCTATTGCTTGCCTAGTGGCTCGTGCAGAAGCTGTCAGCAGGAAGTCAGGCAGATTTCCTCAGAACCTTCTTGCTTCTTCCCACCATACGACTGCTGCTGAGACTTGCTTTAGTTCATTTCCTTTAGGACTAGTCTTATAGGAAGGCACCTCGCTGTGAAATTTCATGGAGTGAGCAGACTAGGAAGGTGCAGAGGGAGGAGGCAGACAGGGGCTGGAGGTGAAGAGCAGGGCTGGGAGGGAGGTGGCTGGGTGGGCAGCAGCAGTGGGACTGGAGGATTGTGCCATCCGATTCCCACCCGCTGAGCCCCCTGCTCTGGCCACATACTGAGGCTCAGTCACGGCAGCAGGACTGTGTCATCAGCCATGCTGTGCCAAGGGCAACCCATCAACCTGAACGTGTATCTGTGTCCCCAGATTGGCACTGAAGTGGCTCCAGCCTCCTGCAAAGCTGCTGGGGAGAGGGGTATCCTGCCGGGGTTGCCCTGCTTGACGTCTCCTCTGCTGCCCAAGCTGTGGCTCCAGACATGGTCCTCATCCCTGCCTGGTTCACTTTGGCCAGCACATCCAACCACGGACACTGTGCAGGGACATGGAGCCAGTTTACACCTGCAGCTGATGGCCTGTTCACACGGCTCAAGCCCGTGAGGGCTTTGGAGTTTTGCTAGAGATTTTGTTCATGGTCATGGTAAAGCCTCATGAGAGGAACTCCCCTGTTTTAAGCTTGGGGATAACCGCTGGAGAACAGCCAGGGAGGCAGGAGGGACTGGTGACAGATCTGGCTTCTCAGTCCTGCCCAAGGCTCAAGGTTGAAGGCGATGCCAGCCTTATCGCCTCGCCTGCTCTGCCCTGACAGGCGTTGTCAACTCAGGACCAAGTTGGAGGCAATTCCATTTTTTTATCCTCCCTCAGTGCTGTACCCTCAGCTCCCTGATGGTATTTGCTCTGGACTGGACTTCTGCCCCCACAGGGAGCCCACTGCTACAGGGTGCACACAGTGCATGGTACTTTCATCCCATCAAGGTTTGTACGTGTTGGGCTGTGGCTGAGGATGGAAGGGTTGGGTGGGTCTTCATGGCATCCTGGCAAGAGCAGGAGTGTTATCCATTAACCACAGGAGGAGACAGACCAACGGCAACACAGCTAAGTTATTATGAAGTGATCCACCCTACCCTGCAGCTTCTTCCCATCTTCACGCCCACTCCTCGTGGCAACACAAGGCTGGCATGTCTGCGTGGTGAACCACATCAGGACATTGGTCTGCCAGCGTATTCCTGGATAGGGCTGTTACCCTGGAGGCGGCGGCTCCAGGGTGCCCACAAGATGTGGGTCAGAATCCGTGCCTTGCAGGGGGATGAGGGAGGTGCTGAAGAGCACTGCACTCGCCCTGCCTGGGCTCTGCAGCTAGGCCTGCTCCAAAAGCGAAGCCTTTGACCAGGAACAAAACCCAGCATCAGTAAATAGCCTGGCAATCGATAACACGCAAGTCTGCTACCAGGAGGGAGCTGTCCCTCCCTTCCTTCCCTGTGGCTGTGAGGGGGATGCAGTGTGTCAGATGGGACTGCTTCAGCAGGGCTCAGGCCCTGGGCTCCCTATCACCTGGCATCACTGTGGAAGTGCATCAGCATCCACCCAGGCAAGCCCTGACGACACCTTGCCAGATGGCCAGCTCACCTCAATGGAAACTGCTCTAAAGTTGGGTCTCCCAGCAGGGTGTCTAGGGCCACCTTCATCTCCTCTGCTCCCCACATTAATCTGGGGAGGCTGAGAGGCTGCTGGAGCCTGCAAACCAATGCCAGTGGCTGCAAAGTGCCATTTCCACATGAGCAGAGCACTTGGTGGCTCTCATCCAGATTTTTCCGTGTTTCCCTGAGATGTCTTGAGGATGCTCAGGGTGCCAGACAGGCTGCGATATCACAGCTGTGGCACTCTGGGTGGTGGCTGTTTGCACGGATGTAGCAGCACAGGCTGGGATTTGGAGGGGAAGTGACTTGCTTTTTCCCAACTTGTGGCTGGGCTTATTATTGTTGGTTGTGTGGGAGATTCTGTTTTGATGGCGTTTGGGCAGACACAGCAGTCCCCACCTCCTGTTTGCTCTCCCCGCCTGATCCTACTTGCATGAAGATTTTCCTGTTTGCCGCTGTTTAGCCAAGGCCAGTGCCAAGGGTGGGAGGTTTGGGCTCTGACTTATTTGCTCCGAAGGAGGCGTCTGCCTCGAGTCTTGCTTTGGCTCCTCATGTGAGACCTTAGTCCTGCCAGACTATTGGGGAAGTTGAGTTATTCAGAGAAGAGGAAAGAGGGTGTCAGAGATGGTGCTTCTACCCTGGGTGTTTGCTTAACTCCTTTGCTTGCATCACATCGCTGACAGCATTCTGCCTCCTCGGGTTTCCACTCCTCAGTCCACGGATCATGGGTTGCCCACACAGCTCTTGTGTCTGCCAGAGAGCAGGGATATGGCAAACTCAGCTCTCGGCAGGCAGCATCTTCCCTGCTGGGAAATGTGTAGGTCTGTGTGGCTCCTCGAGTCCCTTCAGCTCCTGGTACTTGTGGGGACAGCTTTACCTGATTCTGGAGATGGCTGCAGCTTTGGAAGTGAGTGGATTTGGCACAAGCAGACCCAGACAGGGCATCCATCCCTTCCTTTTGTTTCTGGGGATTGTGGGGTGCCCCTTGGCTGGGACAAAGTGGGTTTTTGAGGTGACGGGGTGATAGATACTCCCTGTCTCTTGGAGCAGAGCCATTGTGAAATAGCTGTGTTTAGCATCTGAAGCCAGTTCGGGATTTGCAAGATGCTGTGGCTGTCCGGGCAGTGAGCAGGATCTTGGCAGCACAGGTGGCTGACAGACAGACTGCACAGGACCCTGACAGGTCCCAAAACCTGGTTCTGTGCTCACCATCCTCTTTCTCAGTAGAGCTGAGACATTTAATGCCAAAAGCAGCGGTCAGCCAGGGCCCCTATTCTGAGCAGGCCCTTTGGTCTGTGGGAACCCAAAATAGCCTGTGTATTTCTGTCCCGGCCACTGGGACATGCAGAGGACAGAGCCAACCTCGACTTGCCACAGGCCAGTGTTAGTTGGCTCCTGCATGTCTGTCCCATCCTCTGCCAAGGGGGCTGCTGCTCAGTGGGGAGGAATTTCCTCTCCGAATTTTGGAAGCTGGGAAGATGGTGACACCAAGGGAAGATTGTGTTGTTCTGGCTCTGGTTTCATTTCTCTGTCCTCCACTAAATTGGAAACAGCTGTGCAGCCCTGACCAGCCTCCAAAAATCTGCTGAGGGGGAGCAAAATGATCTCTGCTCCTGGGCCAGTACCCTCAACAGGACTGGCAGCCTTCTGCTGGGCTATCCAGATGTGAGGGCAAGCCTCACTTTGTCCAGCCCTGGGAATGCTCTCCCACCTTCTCAGGGGACAGCAGTTCAGCAGCTCCCACTGGGTTTGGGTAGCTCTTGCCTGCAGAGGGTCCTGCCAGCTCTGCACCTTGGAATCTGGCTCCATAGAGGAAGGAGCCGGAGCTTGAAGGACAGCCTCTCTCCTGGGAGGTGGACGTGCCCTGGGGTGCACGGGCAGGGGGTTGCTGCAGGCAGGTGCTCTCACTGCTGTTTGGCTGCTGGCTTTTCCTGCTCTTCTAGAAGCATCCCTGTTTTGGGGACAAGTGAGTGAGGACAGACTCTCCTTGGGGAAAGGAGTTCCTGTAAAGTGCAGGGGTGGCATTTGGGGTGGGAGAGTGCTTCAGCTGAGCCCTCCAAGCCCCTTCTGCCTTGCCCCTCACTGCAGGACTGTTTTGAGGACCTCTCAAATGGAATGTAAGCTGTCCCTATCCTTCTCCTCTGGACCCTCACTGCAGGTTTCTCCATGCTCAGCTCCCTTATGTTGTTCCTGGCCTGACTCCTTCCTGGGTCTGCCAGCTCTGAGCTCAGTCCTGGAGACAGGAACATGAGGCAATGAAGGAGGAATCATCTCCACTCTACATCCCAGCACCTTGGGGGTGCCAGTGGCAGGTGGCCTCCTGCAGTCCTGCTCATGCCCTCTGGTACTGCTCCCAAAGCAGTGACCTTGGGATAGCCATGTGTTGGTGGTAGATATGGCCCTACTGAGCCCAGGAGAAGGCAGGCTGTGGAAAAATTCATCTTACCCTTCTTTCATTCCTCAGCTGTGGGATTCTATCCCCTGGGTTTCCTCCCACGCATTCAGTGAGTCCTTATCTTCAGACTTGTCTGGCTAAGAGCTGTTTTGCTCTCATCCCATTTTGCTATGGGCTCCTCTTTCTGTGTCTGACCTTTGCTCCCCTCAGCTGCAGACAGGAGAGGGAAGTGGGACACGGTCCTGTAAGTTCAGCCCATCTCTGACCTGCTTTAGCTGCTGCCTAAGGTGTGGGCAATCAGGATACCATGGTGCAGACAGAGACAGGGATTCCTCTTAAGCACGCATGAGTGCAGGGAGGGGGAAAGCTGCTGATGCAAGAGAGGTGCATCTGACAGCCACATCTCAAGGGGTCTTACCTAAGTGCTGTCCCAGCCTACCAGGGAGCATCCCTCTTCCCACCTGACTGGGTGGAAATAAGGACCTGCCTGTGGGATAGCCAGGCTGTGGGCAGGCAAGAGCCATAACTGTGCCTTGTGTTGTGCGTGGTTGGGATTGCCTTTGTCTTCTGTGCATGGCTGTCCTGGCATGTGGTGGCCTCTGCCACTACTGCATCAAGACCCAGGCTCCTCCCTGCAAGGAGGACCCGCTTCCAGCTCAGGGCTGCCTCTGGCTGCTCCTTGTGCTCCCAGCTGAATTTTTTTGTCTGGTTGTTCTCCCCAGGTGTCCTGTAAGCTTTTCTCCATTTGGAAGCGGAAATGTGGTTTCCTGCCATTGTGCTTCTTCCTGCTGCAGCCCCCAGATCGATTCCAGGGAAGAACCCCTTTCTGCAGCACTTCCCCTTCCCGTGGCCCCTGGGCAGCATCTGCATTGGCCATCCTGGCACCCCTGGGGACTTGGACCAGCCCTGCAGACATGGGCTGTGAGGGCTGCAGAGGATTGCTGGGCGAGGATGAAGGTCTGGGGTGAGGCATCCCCAGGCTCTCCCCAAACCTGTGCTGGTCCCTCAGGAAGCCAAGGTCAGGTGGCATAAGCTTGGTGTAAGCTGTGCATGCCCATAGTGGGTCACTCTCTTCCCCTCCCCACATCCTTGCAGCTCCTGGGGGTGCTGAAAGCTGCTTGGAAGCACCATCCAGGTCCTGGAAATGGTTTCTACCTGGGCTTGGAGGCTTCTGCAGCTGCACTGAGTGAAGCCCTGAGCAAATCTCTCCCTCTGTCCTTGGGAGAAAGGGTCTTTATTTTTCTGAATTTCCAACAAATGGAGACTGAAGTTAGCCCTGGAAAAATGTGTCTATTTCCACAGCCTTCCAAGAAGCAGGTTGGGGTTGTGGCTTGGAGGGGACAGTCCTTTACGTGGGGAGAGCAGCCTAAGCAGGTGCCATCAGAGAAACCATCTTCTTGGAAGAATCCTGTCTCTGCAAACAGTCTGCTGAGATCAGCTTATCTCTTCTCTTCTGACGCCTGCTCATAAATGACGTTCTCCCGCTGCTCCTGCCCTCACCCGAGGGGTGTGTATCTCCTCCTGCATCCCCAAACTGCCAGCCCTGGAGCAGGCAATAGCTGCAGTATTTGTGGGGCTTTTCTTACCTCTCCCAAGGCTGCCTTTTCCCTGCATCATCCTGTGGCCTGAAGTGACAAGGAGCAAGGGGCTGGGACCACCCTGCCCTTCTGGTAAGCTCGTTGCTGTGACATTACAATGTCCCCCTGCAGCGTTTGATGGGATGCTGGGCAGGAACACCCATCTCTGCTCCTGGGGGGTGTTTCTCTGGCCAGGGACCAGATTGCACCTGGGTTTGGGCCATGTGCTGAGGAGAGAGCTGTGTGGGTTCATCGTGGGGCTACCATCAATGGCATTTGACCAGTAATAGTCAGGGCTGGGAACCCAGTGAGCTGCCCTGCTGAAGAGGTGGATGTGCAGGGCTTCCTGGGACTCAGTAATGGGTGGGATAGTCCCAGCTGTGCCACCTGGGGTAGTTTTAAGGCTGGCTCTGCCCTGTCACTGTCCTCTGCCCTCTACCTGGTGGGAAGCCCTTCAGGGACAGTGCTGGAGTCCTGCCAGGCCCTGGGGAATTTGCTGCCCAGCCAGATCGCTTTACCTGCCAGGGGCAAGGGCCCCCAGGGAGCCTCTCAGGGCTCCTTGAACTCTCCAGATAAGGGATTTCGCAGCTGGTTGGTCTCCGCAGTTCAAAACACACCAGGCCTGCATGCTCCCCCTGCACCACCCGGCATCTGAGATAACAGCAAGTGCTGGGAGCAGGGTCAGTATCCACAGCTGCTGCTCTGTGAGGAGTTTGTGGTGGCTGCTAGTGCAGCAAGCCCAGAGGCAGAGGGGGTCTAAAGGTGCCTCTCCTTCTGTCCATGGAGGAGTGGAGGGACTGAGGTGAAACAGGTGAGAAACATTGCCTGGGGACCCTCATTCTGTGGGGTGAGGGTGCTGCACAGAGCACCTTGCAAGAGGGTTTTTTTTTTTCTGCTGGCCAAGCCCTGGCAAAGTGGAGGACTTTGTCTGCAGACAGCAAATGAAGGGAGAAGGCAGAAATACTTGCTCCCTCCTGCTCCCCTGCTAAGCTCTCTTCTCAGGACACAGGCCTGGAATAGGGCTGGGAGAACAGATGGTATCACAAGGCTCTTTGCTGAGAAGCAGAAAGGAGAAGAAGAAGAATAGGAAGCGTTATCAACTTTCTGACGGAAACCTCTCAGAAGGCATGCCAGGACTAGGAAACCTGCTGCTAGAGGGATGAGGGATCAGAGAAAGAGAGGCCACAGCAGAAAAAACAGATGAAGCTTTTGCCTATCTTTTAGCTCTACAAGAGCCTGAGCAGTTTCTTCCACCTTCCTTTGGGGAGCTCCTCAGAGCATCTGCAGAGGAAAGGTTAGAAAGCAAAGGTAAACAGCAACAAGAGTCTTGGGCCAGGCAGTGATCGCCAGAAGGAAAGAGAGGGTGAAGCGGCTGGTTGTGATTTGTGGCCTCTAGTCAACTGCTCCAGCCCCCAGGGACTGGGAGGAGGGAAAGATATGACGTTCTTTTCTAGGAAGGGCTGAAGGAACTTCAGGGAAAAGCGACTGCTGAATCTGCTGCACGTCCTGGGTGTCTGTGAAGGGACAGGGCCTGTGGGCAGGTGGGGAGGCTCCTGTCGAGGGGCCCCGAGGACTGGAGCAGCACTTCCTAGGGAGTCTGGGCTCAGAGTGCCCACACTGCTTCCCCAAAAAAATTCCAGTTGGCTTTCAGCTCAGTTTTTAAGGGAACTTGCTGGTCAAGAGGGAAAGTCCTTACTTAGCTCCATAATTAGTATGAAAACAGGAAGGAGGGTGTAGGAGTCAGCAGTTAGTTTTTGCAGTGAAAAGAGATCTTTGCATTGGTCGCATGTTTTTTCAACATGACCTGGAAAAGAGAATGAGCAATGAGATGACAGGGCTTTGCTGAGGTGATTGGATTACTCAGGTTCATGGGGACAAGTGCCAGCTAGGAAGAGTACTGACAATCATTACAACACCAGGCAACTGAAATTCAGTTTAGATAAATATCAAGTGATAGACAAGGGGGGAAGGGAAGAAGCTCCAGTCCACAAACAAGATTATGCACTGAGCCAGCCGTGAGCCGGCCACTCACAGCAAGGCCTGGGGCTATTTCAGATAGCTCAGTGTGCATGAAAACGCACACTGAATAATCTTTCCCAGTTACAAAGCAGAAACAAATCAGAAAAGCCTTGTGCCACTCTTGAAATTGGTGTCTCACTCCCACACAGTCCCTGTGTGCCCTCAGCACCAGCATCTCTGGAAGGGTCGAGGGGAGCCAGGGAAGGTTTGAAGAAAAGCAACAAGGAAGACCAAAGGCATGGAGCCCTGCCTGAATGACTAAGTGAGCTAGAATTTCTGTTTGGGAAATGTGCTGTTGGGTGGATACAATCCGGGTCTGTAAATCAGCCACTGCAATGTTCATCCACCCTTTGATGTCAAAGGCAAGGGAGTCCTGGTGGGGCCCTGCATGTGGGGAGAGCTGCTGCACCCTCTCAGAAGCTCCTGAGTTGAAGGGGGAAACAGGATTTTGCAGAAGTGAAACCCACCATGAACATCATGTCCCTTCCAGCTCGGAGGCTGGGGGAACAGTCAGGCAATTAGTCTGTATGTGCCACATTTACTCTTTGGTAGCATCTGCTTTTGCCCTCTGATGGAGACCAGCATTTGAGCCAGACCAGCCTCTGCTTTGACTCAAGGCACCTGCCTACCCTTGTTTTGGGAGGGCTTGTGTTTGTCTCAGCACCACAGCGGTGGTGCACAACTGTGCACACTCATCTGTCTTGTGAAATACAAGCATGTGCGCTCACAGCCAGTGACTGAAGGTGGAGGTGGAATTCCCTGCACAAGGTAGGAGGATCTGCAAGCAGAATGGTCAGAGGTCTGGCATGCATATGAAATCTCATGAAACGGGCAGTCTCGTAAGTGTTTCCTATCTTCCAGCTGACTCATGGCCACCAAGGTTTCATGTGACTTGCATACCTGTGCTGGGCTTGTTCCGTGCCTGCAGATAAACCTTGAGGGAGCCCCTGGATCAGCCTTCCTGAGAGGAGAACTCTAGTGTCACCCAGCGGATGTAGGGCATGGGGTGAAAGGCTGGTGAGGCAACTGGTCCTGTCCCATCTTGGCCATGCTCCCTGCAAAGTGATCCCCTGAAAAGTGGTGTCAGGAGGACACTAGGTGCTTTCCAGTGAGTCTGCTGGCAACCCCTTGGCTATGGACTGCCAGGACACTTCTACACTTGAAGTGGTGTAAATGGCTTTTCTTCAAAGGGCTGATGTTTCTTGGTATAATTCCACTGTGCCCTAGCATGCCTGCATGGCACCAGGGAATTGCTTGAGTGGGAAACTAAGCATGCACTGTTCTCACCCTTGGCAAAGGCAGCAGGAGCAGGGGAAAAGGTGATGTGGGGAAAGGGAGAGGTAGGGAAGTGTCCAAAGCCAGGTGACAAATGGCTGCATGCAGGTGTGGCTGTCCTGCAGTGCGGGTTTTTCCGCAGAGGTTAGGCATTTTTTGTGACAGTTGGCCCTGTCGTCAGCTCCCAAGGCTTGGCTGGCAATGGGGCTGCACATGGCCACTGAGGGTGTCACTTAGCATCTGTCACAGCCTTTGTGTGTCATGAATGGGCAATTAAAATTGTGCCTTGCTTGTTTGTACCTGCTCAAATGTTCTAGCTTATGGTTTGTTAAGCCCACTCTTTGTGATCTTGCTTCTTCTGCTTACTCATCACTTCCAGGGGGTTAAGATAGACTGCACTATGTGCAAGGAACAAAAGGGATGTCCGTAGGCCAAGGCCCCACACGGCTCCTCCTTTTACCTGTCCCTCAGGATGTGCAGCCACCAAGCTGGTGGCTGGGCTAAACACCAGCAGACTCCTGCGGGAGGTGGCTGAAGCTGTGCTGTGCCAGCTGGAAGAGCAGCATCTGTTCCCATGTCGCATCAGGTAGGGCAGCTCTCCCCAGGTGGGAGCAGGGTTGCCACCTGTTGCTGGTGTTGGTTCCTGTGACCTTTTCTGTTTGTTGTAAGGTTCTTTCTAACAGCCAGCAGCTGGAAGTAATGACTGCTGCCCTTGGCAGGCACTGTCTCTTTGTGGAAAAAATTAGGCATTTAGTGAAGTGAGACAGAAAACAAACAGAGCAGGCAGAGTGGCTGGGCAGTGCCTGCCAAGGAGGCTGGGCTCCTGACACAGGGATGTGGGCACTCTCCCGACGGAAGCAGGAGGCGGTGGGAAAGCAGCATGGTGGAGTGTCCTGCCCCAACAGCCCCAGACCTACTCCCGACCCCCTCTGCCTTCTCCTCAACAGCCCTGGCTCCCACCATCTCTCTGGCGGCACCTTTCCCTTCCTCCCTGCCCTGGATAGTTGGGTAGCAGGACCTGGGCTGTGTGCCAGCGCTGGTACCCGATACCTCTTCTCCTCCTCCGCGGGTGCCGCTAGAGCCACAGGGCTCCAGCCCCCGTGACTTGAGCCAGGGCCCAACACTCACCCCCAAGGGCGGGGGGTGTGGAAGCAGGCGGACACACTGCCTTCAAATACTCCGAACACAGGACTCAGCCTGGCTCTGTCCTCTCTCCCAGGTATGTCTATGGGGTCAGTCCCTGCCTCTACTTCTTGGAACAGCGATATGACTTGGTGGGGGCTGGAAGGGGGATCAGGGGCTTGGCTGGCAAGGGGAAGCATGTTTAGGGCTAGCTGGGGACCCATGGGGGAAGCTGAGGTTCTCTTGCCTGTTTTGGGTTGAGATCTGTTTGCTTGGAGACAACCAGTGGCCCCGGTGGGGTTTCTGTGTGCGAAGGGACGGCAGTTGTGTTTGCAGATCCCTCTGCTAATCCCGGGTCAGGATGTCTCTTCCCCGCAGAGGCACTGGCAGGCTGCCAAGAGGGGATTTTGGGATGTCTTTTCTGGAAGCGTGGATGGCTCAGAAGGGCAAGGCGGGAGCTGGCGTGCCCCCGAGCTCTCTGTGTGGGAAGGCAGGGGAGCGGTGCTGCAGATGGCTCCGACATCAACAGGGTGGCACCTGGTGGGTTGGCAGAGCCCTCGATCCTTTGCAGGCATATTGTTGTCCTGCTCTGTCTTTCCCAAGCCGCCAAAGGGGCTTCCAAAATCCCTCTCCACATCCTACCGGCAATGCTTCGGCTCCATCGTAGCTCAGGCTCCTCAGCCTACAGGATCCTACCGAAGGAGGAGGCGGGCTGTGCCCAGAACCCCACGGGCACCTGCGCCAGGGACGGGCTGCGCTGCCTTCAGTGCGTGCCGGGGCTGGCAGGGACTACAGATCCCAGCATGCTGCTGCCTGCCTCCTCCGCCTCCTCCGCCCTACCTGGCCGGGCGCAGGCAGGGATGCTGCAGGCGCCGTTGGAGCAGGCGTCCGCGGGGCATGTTCCGGGGGGACTGGGGACACGGCGCCGGCAGCCCCGCTGCAGGTGAAGCCCTGGGAGAAGTGCCAGAGCACCCCATGCTGCACCGCCCGGACTGGAAAAGGACAAGGCAGGCCTGCGGTTCCTCCTGGCGGATAATCCCGCTGTGCCCCGGGAAGAGGGGGGTGGCCGGGGAGGGAAACTCCCTTCTCGAGGCTCTGGGGGCCACGTCTCTGGGGCGCTGAGAGCGATCGATGCCTGAGCTGGGCAGCGCCTGGGCAGCTGGTGACGGGGAAAAAAAGAGCGGTGGGTGCCCAGGAGGGGACAACAGTGCCAGGGACGCCCTTGACTTTTCAAGGTGACCCAGGAAAGGGCTGTGAGAGCCCCCGGGAAGTGGAATTGAAAACGGGGGATTTGCTGGTTCTGGCCGGAGAGGCTGCTGAATTAAATGTGTCTTTTGTGCCACCGAGCCCCGGACGTTGGAGGGAGCTGGGGCGGGCAGTGGGGGCAGGCACAGCTCACTGCACACACGCTTCACTCACAACCCCAGGATTGGGGACAGAGAGCTGCAAGCTCACAAATCCCTTAAGAGCCTGCTGCAAGCAGCTGGGCAGCCAGCATGAACAGCCTGGGTACCTCAGGAAAGCAGTTTCCTTTCGGAGGGAAGGCTTGCTTTGCCCAGCCAGCAGAAAAAGGCTGTGTGTCACAGCCCCTGGGCTGAAGCACTCTGAGCTGCAGGTTTTCAAAGCTCCTGCACAGTCCTCTTGTCATTTACTGGGTTGATGTTTGACTCCCAGTACTGCGGAGCACTTACTGGCAGCATGGGTTGGGCTTAAAACCAGTGCTGCTGCTGCCTGGCTTGTGTCTCTCACTTTCCTGTAAAATCTTCTGTTTGCTTTCCAGACGGAGAGTAGTGACAAGACTTGCTGGGACCTGTGCTGACTCTTGCCACACAAGATGACAGCACGAGACGGGCCCCAAGATAGGTAATCACAGGTTCTGATGTAGCTGTGGGGGCACATCCAGGATACCAGGTGGTGAGGGAGGACACATCTTTTGGGGGACCCCTTCTCCTGCATGTGTACTGGGCTACCAAGCTGTCCCTTCTTTCTCAGCTTTTCCATTTGAAATGGGCTGTAAACATGCCTGGGGAGCCTAACTCCCTCCCAGATCTGGTGATGGATGCTGTATATCTGGGTGCCACATGCTGAGGAGCAGGCAGCCTCTCCCTGCCTTCATGCCCTCCCGGGGAGGGCCTCTGCAGTGCCACATCTCTGAAAGCCCAGACTAGCAAGGGCTGTGGGGCAGGGGCAGAGCAATAAATATTGTCTAGTACCTCCCACTGCAGGGTCAGGGACAGTCAGAAGCAATACCTGTCCCTCCTGCTACCCAGCTTCCCCTCCAAACCACTCTGTCCCTTTCACAGGTACAAGGCTGTCTGGCTGATCTTTTTCATCCTCGGCCTGGGAACGCTCCTGCCATGGAATTTCTTCATGACTGCCAGGGAGGTGAGGACTTCCCTCCTGCTGTTGTCCATGACAATAATTGTCCCCTGTTGTGTCTGGGGACCATGGTGTATATGTGGCAGTGTGGCACAGCATGCAGAGGACCACAGGCGTGTGTGACCTGGGTGTGAGGAGTGGTGCTGAGGGAGCAGGAGGGCTGGGCATGGATCTGGACAAAGAATAAGGGTGGCCTGGGAAGGCCTTGCACAATCTCAGTCCCACCAGGCTCCTTCCGTTGCAGTATTTCATCGGCCGCCTTAAGGACCCGAAGGAGATGAGCCATGTCACGAACCAGACTGGTGAGGACACGTTCACACCCTCCTACCTGCAGTCTGTGTTTGACAACTTCATGACTCTCTGCGCCATGGTGCCCCTCCTCATCTTCACCTGCCTCAACTCTTTCATCCACCAGCGGTGAGCCTTGCTCTGTCCTTGCTCCTGCCAGCCCCCACAGGGCCACCTGGCCCTGGCCTGTTCTCCTGTCCCAGCACTGAGCCAAGCTACAGCCCGTTCGGTCAAGTCAAAGGCAAAACACCAGTCTCCTGTCTCAGGATTTGGCTGGGATTCCTACACTTAGAGCTTGGTCCCAGCCTCACAGGTTTTTGGGGGGGGTTGGGTTTTCCTCACTGAGACCTTCTTTTGTAGGATTCCCCAGCAGATCCGCATCTCAGGCAGCCTGGTGGCTATTGGGCTGGTGTTTCTAGTCACCGCGATCATGGTAAAAATCCCCGTGGAGCCTCTTCCCTTCTTCGTCTTTACAATGATCAGCATTATCTTCATCAACTGTGAGTGAAGCAGTGGGGGAAGGAGAGGGACACAGCTCCATGGCTAGGGCTGATCCCTCTGGGAGAGAAGCATGAACCTCACTGTCGGAGAGCCAAGGGGGAGGGGGACTTGCCTTGCCTCACAAGGCAGGGGCCTTGGCTCCCTGCAGAGGTGCAGTCCTTCCTTGCCTTTGGTTTCTCATTTCTGCCCATCTTTCCCCTTTGCAGCCTTTGGCGCCATTCTCCAGAGCAGCCTGTTTGGGCTGGCAGGGCTCCTGCCTGCCAGCTACACAGCCCCCATCATGAGCGGGCAGGGTTTGGCAGGCACCTTCGCCGCTTTGGCAATGATCTTCAGTATTGCCAGTGAGTAATCCTTGCCTTGCAGGTGACAGGGCCTTCCCAGA
This sequence comes from Picathartes gymnocephalus, assembly GCA_013390045.1. Taxonomy (NCBI): domain Eukaryota; kingdom Metazoa; phylum Chordata; class Aves; order Passeriformes; family Picathartidae; genus Picathartes; species Picathartes gymnocephalus. Next base: position 437,740 of record WEKY01036108.1, read on the forward strand.
CCACTGTTGTCACAGTATCTGCCGAGGTCACGCTGTGTGGGAGATGGCACCAGGGCCTTGCTCCTTTCAGCTGTCATCATCTTCCTTTCCTTTCCTGTGCTCTCAGTTGGTGCCCAGCAACCCGAGAGCTTCATCGGTTACTTCACCACGGCCTGTGTGACGATCGTGCTGGCAATCGTCTCCTACGTAGTTCTGCCTCACATGGTGAGACTGTTGTCCTGGTAGGGAAGGGCTTGGGGACATGGGACCTCTGCGCATCCCAGCAAAAGAACCATGGCCCACTAGAAGCCCAGTCTTGGCTCCTACCAGCCTCCACCTCTTGTGTCACGGCAGGCTCTCCTGTGTCCCAAGGGAGCACTCTGGGATACTTCCCACCACAGATACCCCAGTATACTTGGGGTATCTGAGTCCCTGGGTGAGCAGGAAAGCATCAATATGGGGCATAATTGGAAGGAATACTTTGCCCATATTGCCCATATCTGCTGTTGCCACATAGCCCCTGGCAGCCTCCTTTCTGCACTCATGAATGAGTCCTCCCTGCTGTCTCTCTGCAGGATTTCTTCCGGTACTACTCCATGAAGGACAAGACAGAGTACCGTGTGTACAATGCAGAGCTGGAGACCAAGAGAGACCTGATTAAGAAAGGTGAGGGGCTGAGAGAAGGAAAAGAAAAGGCTAAGAGAAAGAGTGTAAAGAAAGAATGAGATAGAAGGACTGAATTAGATCTCAGCTTTCTGGGGTCTACTGTGCCCTACTTGTGTCTCTCCCTGCAGACGAGAATGGGATGGAACAGACTAACTCAAAGATCATCCCTATCCACAACCCTGATGAGCAGCCCTCTGTCATTGCTATTTTTAAGAAGGTCTGTGAGTTGCCAGCGAGCCTTGTCCTCCCCTTCCTTTCAGGATGGGCACAGGTGTAGGACAGCAGGGAGAGGGTAGACCAGCCCTGCACTGGTCTCTTGCCCTGTGTTTGGTACCAGCATTTTTCTTTCATCTGCCTAGCTCTGGGTCCTGGCTCTGTCTGTCTGCTTTGTCTTCACTGTCACCATCGGCGTCTTCCCTGCCATCACAGCTCAGGTGTCCACTGTCATTGGAGAAGGAAAAAAATGGGGTAAGCATGCCAGGGATGGGGCTGAGGTAGGAAAAACCTGAGAACAAGGTAAATGGGAGAAAAGAAGGTGGGGCTTGAAGGTATATATGGTGGGGTAACCCTGTCTGCATGCCAGGTGCCCACCAAAGCCACTCCAGCTGAACAGGGAAGAGAAAATATGACAAAAGGCTATTGGGTTGAGATAAGGACAGCGAGAGATAACTCAGCAATTACTGTCACAGGCAAAACAGACTGAACTTGGGGAAAATTAATTTAATTTATTACCAATCAAATCAGAGTAGGATAATGAGAAATAAAAACTAAATCTTGAAACACCTTCCACCCACCCCTTCCTTCTTCCCAGGCTTAAGCTTATTTATGACTTCTTTATCTCCTCCCTCTGCAGCAGTGCAGGGGGACTGGGAATGAGGATTGCAGTCAGTTCATCACACATTACCTCTGACACTGCTTCCTTCTCAGGGGGAGGACACCTCCCAGTCTTCCCCTCCTCCAGCATGGGGACCCTCCCATGGGAGGCAGTCCTCCATGAAGTCCAATGTGAGTGCTTCCCACGGGCTGCAGTTCTTCATGAACTACTTCACCTTGGGTCCCTTCCATGGGATGCGGTCCTTCAGGAACAGACTGTTCCACTGTGGATCCCCTGCAGGGTCACACATCCTGCCAGCAAACCTGCTTCAGTGTGGGGTGGTCTTCCACAGGCAGCAGGTGGATATTGACTCACCGTGGACCTCCTTGGGCTGCTGGGGGACAGCCTGCCTCACCATGGTCTTCACCAAAGGCTGCAGGGAATTTTTGCTCTGACATCTGGAGCACCTTCTCCCCCTCCTTTTCCACTGGCCTTGGTGTCTGCAGAGCTGTTTCTGTCACATATTCTCACTTCTCTCTCTGGGTGCAATTGCACATGTTGAGATTTTTTTCCCCTTTTTAATATGTCATCCCATAGGCTCTACCACCGTCACTGATGGCCTTGGCCAGTGGTGGTTGTTTTGGAGCCATCTGACATTGACTGTCAGACTTGGGGGAGCTTCTAGCAGCTTCTCTCAGAAGCCACCTCTGTAGTCCATCCCCCTACCAAAACCTTGCCACACAAACCCAATACAGAATGCCAGAAGAGAAGAGGGAACCACTGTGCATGATGGTTTGGATGCAGACACCGGCCTGGGTGGGAGGCTATTCCAGGCCTTAGTGGGAAACTGGTAGGACCTAGACCTGAAAGAGTCTCTGTGCAATGGGTATGAGGGGTTGGGGCACACTGAGCTCATCACTGACCTCCCCTTTCTGCAGGTCTCTACTTCATTCCTGTCTCCTGCTTCCTGCTCTTTAATGTCTTTGACTGGACAGGACGGAGTCTCACTGCCCTCTTCACATGGGTAAGTATGGGGCAGAGAGCAAATGACAGGCAGCGTCCATTCCTAGGTCCCTGAGCCACGGCTCTCACAGAGGCTGCCATCCATGGCTTGGAGCAGGAAGGAGGTGCAGAGCTAACTCCTGCTTTAAGTTCTAAGTGGAGATTTATGGGTCAGAGCCGAGAACCACAGTGTTGTTCTGTTCTCCCACACCTCTTTCAACCTGGCTAGGATAAAGCTGCCTCCTCCATTTCAGCCCCTCTGTAAACAAACCTTCACTCCAGCTATGCAAACGACGAGACAGGATGGCGACAGGGAAAGAGGGTGAAAGACAGGGCAGCCCAAAATAAAACCTCTGGCCTCAGTACAGGACACAGCTGCTTCAAAGACCCTTGTCCTAAGAGCAGGGCAGGGCCATGCCATGTGGGTCACAGAACTGTCCCCTGCCACATCCCCTTGCTCTCATCTCCCCAGGATGGGCAAGGAAGGGGCCTGTCCTGTCTGGGTCTCTTCCTGCCCCTTCACCCACCCTCCAAGCACTGTTTCCCCCTGTATTGTTCAGGTTGTTTGTTTAGAGAAGCTGCTCAGGACCACGTGCTGTGTGGGGTCTGCCTGGGCCTGCCTTCCCCACGGCCTGGAGCTGCTTCTCCCCTGGCCATCACTGCTTGTTGTCTACAGTCTTGGCCATGAGCCGCCTTGCCTGGTGTCCAGGCCACAGCCTCCATGGTGGGACGACCCAGCAGGAGACGTTTCCAAAACAAGGCTGTGTGGAAAGTCTGACTGCATGTGGTTTGGGCCACATTTCCCTGGTTGAGGCCTCACTCACTCTTTCTCCTCAAGCAGGAGAGGGAGCTGCTGTCTCCAGTTTGCCCCATAGACATGGCAGCTGGCCTAACCTCAGCTTCCTCCTGTGTTCATGGAGTTTCCTGTGGCCATGCCAGCCCAGCAGCTCCCAAGACAGTTGTGGGTCTCTCCTCACCTCAGACCAGTGAGCCCTGTCATCTGCAAACCTGGCAGCTCACTGAGGGGACCCCAGAGAGAATGAGGCTTGTCTCGTTCCAGGGGATGACACCTCCTTCTCTGTCCCAGCCTCAGTTGCTCAGAAACTGTGGTAGGATCCAAGGAGACTGTAACTCAGTCCATGCCTTTCCCAGCACATTTCAAAACAGCCCCAGCATAATCCCTTTCCCAGATTGCTGGATCTTGCCCTGCTTGGCTGGAGGATGGCGTAGGACGCTGAAGAGCTGGCTAAAGCCCAGTTTGCAGGCACTGAGGTGCCAGAGGGGATTTACCTCAGCCACCCTTGTCCTGCACACTGGCTCACTGCATGAGTGTGCACAAAGCTCTCTTGCCGGCCTGCCCGTTGCCAGCAAGGGCTTAACAGTTGCCCACAAGCCCAGCTCAGTATTTTGGCTCTAGTGTTGCTTCAAGTCACCTGCGACAGGGCTTTCAGACCTAGGAGAACCTAGTTATGACTGCAGGTGGTGATGCTGAGATTTGTTGCAGCTGAGAGTCTCAGCAGCTTTGCCATCTCTGTGGCTCCTCCACAGCCCTGACACAGTAGGGACAGCCTCTGTAGAGCCCCTGCCAGCATGCCATGGGATGGGGAATGTCCAGTTCTCAGCTGCTCAGCAATCTGTGTTTTTCTCCTAGCCCGGGAAGGACAGCTGCCTCCTGCCAGTGATGGTGGTCCTTCGTGTCATCTTCGTCCCTCTTTTCATGCTGTGCAATGTGAAACCCCGTTACTACCTGCCTGTTGTGTTCTCTCATGATGCCTGGTACATCATCTTCATGATCTTCTTCTCCATCTCCAATGGCTACCTGGCCAGCCTTTGCATGTGCTTCGGGCCAAAGTGAGTGTGAGCTGGGGACAAGGGAAGGGTTGGTTACGCCCCCAGATGCCAGCCCTGGCATGACTCCTGGAGTCTGGCTCTGCCCAGCTCTGGCATATGGAGAAGGGGCCATAGGCACAGAAGGGAATTGTCACTACCCCTGGTGTCCCATCTCCCAGGCTTGTGCCTCCATATCTAGGGGTGGGGAAGCTATTTGGGCTCTCCATTTTCCCCACCTGCCACACAGGGGAAGGGGCTAGATGCATTGGGGATCAGGAGGGGAGCAAAGTGTGGCACTGCACCCACAGTAGGGTGAGCAGCCTTGCCCAGCACAGGCAGCACGAGGAGCCCCACTGGGGCTCAGCCAGGCGGGAATGTAGTACATGGGGACAGGGGTCAGAGACGGATGTCCCTGGCACCAGGAGCTTCAGGGTGGCCTGCTTGATGGACTTTATGAGCCCACAGTGTGGAGACGTGGAGTTCTTGTTGCTGTGGGACCCAAGGTGGATTTCTTCTTGCCGTTTCTCTGCTGCTGACGAGCCTCCCAACTCCACTGGGAGGGCAGCTCCACAGCAGGGCACTGGACACGCATCCTGAGGCTGGATCTAACACCTGTTTGTCCCCTAGGAAAGTGCTTGCGCACGAAGCAGAGACAGCTGGAGCTGTCATGGCGTTTTTCCTGTCACTGGGTTTGGCCCTAGGAGCTGCTATCTCCTTTCTGGTCCGAATTCTCATCTAGCAGAGGCACAGAGAGGGTGCAGGGACACCAAGAGATGACTCCGCATCCTCCACTGAGGCCCTGGACAGCTCAGCACTGTGGGGAAATAACAGCTCACACCTGTCCCTGCCAAATCACACTGCCACAGCAGACATTACACCCAGGGACGGTTCCACTCCTGCAGGGTTGGCCTGGTTCCTGCCACGCTCGGCTGTGTGATGCCTTCAGGCATACGTGCCTTCTCCTTCCCCATGCTGTGTGTGTTGTGAGACGCCTGGGATCTCAGAGAGGTCCAGCTGCCTCCCATGTTGCATAACTTCCCTGGCTCAAGGCCAAAAGCCATTTTCAGTCTCTTTCTCTCTGACTGAGTGAAAGGCTGGTAACCAGTGTTACTCCTCTTACCTTTGTCTCCATGGCACCTAGGAGATTCTCTCCTCTCCTTCTAGGGGGCCTGGAAATATCCCACAGCCCTCCTCCTGCTGGTAAGACTTGTGAATGGGGAGGAGAGCCCTAGCCAGCCTTGCCATCCCTGCTCTCTGCTAGACGCACAAACCCCTGCCCAGTGGTATCCCAAGAGTGTAGACATCTGTGTCCCAGCCACAGAAAGAGCCAACACTGTGGCTAGGTTGAGGGAGGAGGATGAGGTCTCCATGGCCCACCTTCTCTCCTTGTCCTTGCCTCTGTTCCCTTTTTTTTTTTTTTCTTTTGGTGATTCTGCCATTGTTTTTTTTCAGCCTCCTCATTGTGTGACAGGGGATTCCACTGTGGGCTACAAAAGGAAAGACAGCAACTCCCTTCCCAACAAAGTTGTCTTCCCTCCCACCTGTGCTGCAAGGGGAGGCCTTGCCTCTCTCCCTTGGCTTTCCTGTCTCGTGTTATGTAAATGTGTCTATACAGTTGTCATTTTCTATAAAAAGACCAAAATGCTCCTTTGGGTATGCTTTTGTCTCTGTCGCCACAGGGGAGAGGGGCTGTGGAGGGACAAGGGAAGTGAGAAGGCACTGGCATTTCCTTGGTATCCTGGTCCCCTGTAACCAGCATCAGATGTGGAAATGGAGTGCATTCCCTGCACAGTCAGGCCCAGCTATGAGGGCACAGCCAGTGTGGGATGGGATCGTAGAACCCTAAATTGAGAATGGGTCAGGGGAAGGGGCCTTGAAGATCATCCAGTTCCAGACTCCCTGCCATGGTCTGCAACAACTTCCACTACTCCAGGTTACTTGGAGCCCCATCCAGCCTGACCTTGAACACCTTGAGGGGTGGGGCACTTTGTGGGGCACAGTTTCTCTGGGCAACTTGTTCCAGTGCCTCACCACCCTAACAGTAATAAATTTCTTCCTTGAGATTTAAACCTTCCCTCTGTTTGAAACCATTCCCCCTTTTCCTGTAACTACATACTTTGTCCCTGTCCATCTTTCTTGTGGGTCTGCTTCAGGTACTGGAAGGCCACAATTAGGTCACACCAACACCTTCTCCAGGCTGAACAATCCCAATTCTCTCAGACTTCCCCTTGGGAGAGGTGCTTCATCCCTCTGATTATGTTGGTGTTTCTCCTATGGACTATCTCCAACAGGTCCAAGTCCCTGCTGTGCTGGGGACCCCAGAGCTGGATGCAGCACTGCAGGTGGGCTCTCACCAGAGGGGCAGAATCCCCTCCCTGGCCCTGCTGGCTGTGCTGCTTTGGATGCAACCAAGGACACCACTGTCTTTCTGAACTGTGAGTGCACATGGTGATCTCATGGCCAGCCTCTCACCCACCGGACCCCAGGAATGCTGCCCTCGAGGTACACCAAGGGACCACCTCTGATAAAGAGCAGATGCACCTTCACATTTCGTGGTGTAGTGACCTCCAGCACAGTACCTGGGAGCTTTCCTTGTGCCTGAGAACAGCCGGAGTGCCACCTCTTGCTCCTGGGGTGAACTACACCAGCCTGCCAGCAGGAATCTCGCTCTCTCTGTCCCTCATCATTCACAGTCACTACCTCTTTGCACCACTAGGCACCAAAACCCACGTGGGAACTCGGGTCCTCTCATCCCACTTCCAGCTTCCTTTGCCAGTCACGGCTTTTGTACCCACAGCCTCAACACAGAATGGGTCAGGCTGGAAGGGACCACAGTGGCTCATCTGGTCCAACCCCACTGTTCAAGGAGGGTCATTCTAGACGACATGGCACAGGATTGTGTCCAGACAGTTCTTGAGTATCTCCAGTGATGGAGATTCCACAATCTCTGTGGGCAATCTGTTCCAGTGCTGGGTCACCTACACTGAGTGTAAAGAAGCTCTTCCTCATATTCAGGGGCATCAGTTTCTGGCCTCTGCCTCTTGTCCTATTGCTTGGCACCACCAGACAGAGCCTGGCTCCACCCTCGACACCCTCCCTTGAGATACTTACAGACATTGATGAACTCCCCTCTCAGTCATCTCGAGGCTGAATACGTGAATAGGCCCAGCTCCCTCAGCCTTTCCTCTTAAGAGAGATGCTCGCGTCCCTTAATCATCTTTTTTACCCTCCACTGGACCAGGTCCAGAGGCTCCATGTCTCTTGTACTGAGGAGCTCAGAACTGGACAGAGTACTCCAGATGGGGTAATGGTAAGGCTTGAGTTATCTTATTATTTCCCTTGGACACTGACAAGACAACGTCTCCAAACACTGGTTTGCAAGGGCGACACGGACCTGCCAACCACTCCGGCCCTGACACCTCCTGTCCCCGCCCCCTCACTCGCTGTGCGCAGGTTACACGCAGCCTCAGGCCGGCACGGCTACGCGGCTCCCGGCCTCGGGGACAGCTGCAGGACGAGGCTGGGGCAGTGCAGATTCCCGGTTCCCTGCCTTAGCCACGGAGCCGAAGAGGCGCCGCCGTAACCTCTGTGGAATACTCTGGAAGTGCATGGGTTTCTGCAGCTGTATTCCTCCGCGACGGGACGCGGAAAAGAGTTCCTCGCCGGGGCTCCGCGCCGTGCCTCGCCGTGGCGCTCGGACGTCCCGGTCCTGCGGCCCTCCGAGCGCCACGGCGAAGGGTGGCGGGGAGTTCCGGCTGGCGACCGCAGAGCAGGAGCACGAAGCCGAGTTCACATTGCACGCCGGACCCCGCCATGGCTGCCGCTAAAGGCAACGCCGAGGCATCCCATACACCATCCGCGGCTCACTGACCAAGACCCCTTTAAGGCGGAAGGATACAATGTGCCATGAGGCTCCCTCCACGCTCCGTGCCCATAAAAGCTGACCGGTGGATCGTGGAGCTCTTTCGCCGGTCCCTCACGCCCGAGACGGTAGGGATAGAAGGGGGGAAGGGGCTGGGCCTGGGCCTGATGCCCCCGCCGCCCCCTCCCTGGTTCGCGTGCCCTGAATATGCACTGAAAATAAGCCTATGCTTGCTTTGTAGATGCCCGAGAAAGTGCAACACGAGGAGGAGGATGCGGAGACCTTCGCCTTCCAGGCGGAGATCGCCCAGCTCATGTCGCTCATTATCAACACCTTCTATTCCAATAAGGAGATCTTCCTGCGGGAGCTCATCTCCAACGCCTCCGACGTGAGCCCGGGCGGGCGTGGGCTCCTTCCTCTGCCGGGGGGCTCGGGGTCAGGCTGGTGTCCTTCCGGGGGTGCCCGGGGAGAGGCCGATTCCTGGCTCTCTGGGAATGCTTGGGCAGGGGAGGGACGGAGGCGGCTCTCGAGTAGGGAGGCCGTGTAGAGCATCCCTCTCTCCCCTAGGCCCTCGATAAGATCCGCTATGAGAGCCTGACCGACCCCACAAAGCTGGACAGTGGGAAAGACCTGAAGATTGACATCATCCCCAACCCCCGGGACCGCACATTGACCCTGGTGGACACTGGCACTGGGATGACAAAAGCAGACCTCATCAACAACCTGGGCACCATTGCTAAATCCGGGACCAAAGCCTTCATGGAAGCCCTGCAGGTCGGTTGCCTTTGGCTGCATGGGTTCCCTGGGTCACAGGCTGGCACTGAATGTACAAATAATAATAAATAAATAATAAAAAGGCCCCACTGCCTCCTTTGCCGTGGGAACTGTTGGCCTACCTAAGTGTGTTTCCCCCACCTTTTCAACACCAGGGAGGAGCTGAGGGTAGAGCTGGTTGCCTGTTGGCACTTGCATGTTTTCCTCAGTGTGTGCTTGACCCAGTTCTTTGCTGCCATGAATCAATCACAGACATTTTCTATCTCCACACCAGTCTTAGCAGTTGCTCTCTGCTTTCACAGGCTGGTGCAGATATCTCCATGATTGGGCAGTTCGGTGTGGGTTTCTATTCTGCCTATCTGGTGGCTGAGAAGGTGGTTGTCATTACCAAGCACAATGATGATGAGCAGTATGCTTGGGAGTCATCAGCTGGGGGCTCATTCACTGTCCGAACTGACCATGGTGCGTATTATACAAAAAACCAAGCATGTTTTCCTGCCAGAAGCACCCCTTTTTGCTGGTGCCCTCTAGAGCTGTGCTGCACATACAGCTTGTCAGTCACACTGGTTAATGCTGGGTATCCTGTAATGCTTCGGCTTGAGGAGGTGGTCATGCTTGCTCTCTGCCCTGAAACACTAATGTTTCTCTCCCCATGCTGCAGGTGAGCCCATTGGACGTGGCACCAAAGTGATCCTGTACTTGAAGGAGGACCAGACTGAGTACTTGGAGGAGCGTCGTGTGAAAGAGGTGGTGAAGAAGCACTCCCAGTTCATTGGCTACCCCATCACGCTCTATGTACGTAAGGAAAGGGACCAGCTGGAAAGCTGGAGGCAGGGGTGGCTGGTGTTGGGAACAGGAGTACAGAAAAGGCCCAGTGTACAATCCCTTCTGGTTCCTTCTGTCGTTCCTGGCTGCTGGGTACTGAGCAGTGGTGCTCTCAGCTTCTGTGGCCAAAGGTGATTTGAAGCTGGGGGCTTACTGGAGGTGAAGGAGGTGGGTATCCAGCCACACTAAAGGCCTTTTATCTCTGCAGCTGAAGATCATCTTAAACCAGCCATGGAAAAAGGAGGGTTTCCTGCCACTTGTCTCTTCTCAGACACAGCTTTTGGTTGCATGACAAGGGGCTTTTGAGGACTGGTTCCAAGAGAAGCTTTGATTCCAGATGATGCATTTGTTTCACCTTGGAGGATACAATTTTTCTCATCTGGAGCAAAAGGATTTTTGGTAACTTGGGGCTAAACCTGACTACTGCTTGTTTCTTTATTCACAGCTGGAAAAGGAACGTGAGAAAGAGATCAGTGATGATGAGGCAGAGGAGGAGAAAGATGACAAGGAGGAAGAGTCAGTGTCCAAAGATGAAGAAAAACCCAAAATCGAGGATGTGGGCTCTGATGAGGAGGAGGAGGGAGACAAAGGCAAGAAGAAAAAGACCAAGAAAATCAAGGAGAAATATATTGACCAGGAGGAGCTGAACAAGACCAAACCAATTTGGACCCGCAACCCTGATGACATCACCCAAGAGGAATATGGCGAGTTCTACAAGAGCCTCACCAACGACTGGGAGGACCACTTGGCTGTCAAGGTGGGTGCTAGGCTACCCTGCCTTCCACAGGGAGGCAGAGGGCCCCTTTCCAGCCCTTACCCAGTCATCACATGGTTGTGCCTCTGTAGGATGGAGCACTCTCAGGCCACTTGGTGATGGAGCAGCCTGCACTGTGACTCCCATGCAGGTAGAAGGATTGGCAGTGCCAGTCCATAAGCAAGATAGGGGGGTGTGGGGTCTCAGAGAAACAGTGACTTCTCTGTCCAAGCCTACTGGATGCCAGAGAACCTTGGCACATAGGGGATAATGGGCCTGAGCAGGAGGAAAAATGGCTGCTTGGATGCTAGAGATGCTGCTGTGCCCCCTTGCCAACCCCAGTGCTGAGTAATGGCAGTTCAGCCTCCCTGCAGTGGGAACTGGGGAAGGGAATAGAAGTGAAGCACCCCAGCAGCTGTGGTTTTTTTTCCTGGCTCCACAGCACTTCTCTGTGGAGGGGCAGCTGGAGTTCAGGGCCCTGCTTTTCATCCCACGCCGTGCCCCTTTTGACCTCTTTGAGAACAAGAAGAAGAAGAACAACATTAAGCTGTATGTGAGGCGGGTCTTCATCATGGACAGCTGTGACGAACTCATCCCTGAATACCTGAGTAAGAGCGCCCTGCCTCAGCCTCCCAGTGCAGAGCTGGGATCCCCACAGCCTGTGGTACCACTTCCAGTACAAAGGGACTGGATAAAGGTGCTAGCTGGTGTGGATGCATAGCAGTCAGAGTTTTAGCTCTTCTCTATGTTGAAGCTCAAAATCCTTAGCCTGACACACCTGTTTCATTCTTTGTACTCAGACTTCATCCGGGGTGTTGTGGACTCAGAGGACCTGCCTCTGAACATTTCTCGTGAGATGCTCCAGCAGAGCAAGATCCTCAAAGTGATCCGCAAAAACATTGTGAAGAAATGCTTGGAGCTCTTCTCTGAGCTGGCAGAAGACAAAGAGAACTACAAGAAATTTTATGAGGCTTTTTCCAAGAATCTGAAGGTGAGTTGGGCACTCTGCACCCAGAGGAGGGAGGGGCCCATGACGCATCTGCCTGAGGAGCAATCTTGTTCCTATGCTGTTTCCTCTGCATGGATGTTAGGATAAAGGGAGTGGGTCTTGCAAATGCCTCCAAGTGCCTTTGTGGGCACCTGTCCTCTCTGGCTGCCCTAGGCCAAATACTCAAATGATCAGGAGCTGGGCAGATGGCTGTGCCTCAGGGGTGGCCAAGTGCATCCAGGTACCATCCTGGAGATTTCATGCATCTCTTCTGCCCCCAGCTGGGCATCCATGAGGACTCCACCAACCGAAAGCGCCTTTCGGAGCTGCTGCGGTACCACACGTCCCAGTCAGGCGATGAGGTGACTTCACTTTCGGAGTATGTGTCCCGTATGAAGGACAACCAGAAAAGTATCTACTACATCACAGGTGAGGCAGAGCTCCTCTCAGCCCTAGCAAGGCAGAGGCAGGTAACCTGCATACGAACCCCAATTTAAGACTTTTCCTGCTGCCTTCAGCAAGCCATCCCTGCTGAATTACAGCCCATTCCTGGGGGCTGCGGAAAGGCCACCAGGCCTAGAACCTTGGCTACTGCCAGTTTTATGTTAGGGGTCCCAAGTGACTGGTGCTGTTTGTCCTGCTGTAACAAGCTCTTACCTCTTGGTGATGTTTCATTTCTACCCTCCACAAACACAGGGGAGAGTAAAGAGCAGGTTGCTAACTCAGCCTTTGTGGAGCGTGTGCGGAAGCGTGGCTTTGAGGTGGTATACATGACAGAGCCCATTGATGAGTATTGCGTGCAGCAGCTCAAGGAATTTGATGGCAAGACCCTGGTATCAGTCACCAAAGAGGGGCTGGAGCTGCCTGAGGACGAGGAGGAGAAAAAGAAGATGGAGGAGAGCAAGGCCAAGTTTGAAAACCTCTGCAGACTTATGAAGGAAATCCTGGACAAGAAGGTGGAGAAGGTGAGATGGGCAAGGAGCTTAGTCCTGGGGCTGGAGGGAGGAGGGCTGGGTCCTCCGTGCTGCAGGTGAGGGCCCCCGCTCAATACATGCCTCTCATCTCCTGCAGAGGAGCCGGTAGAGGAAACTGGAGGTCCCAGCATGCACCATCTTGCTCTAAGCAGCCAGGCTGCAGGTGAGGGGCACTGACCCAAGTATGTGCATTGATGGGAGAGGGTAAGTGTGGGCAACATGCAGTGGTGCTCTAAGTGCTGACTGAGCTGTCCAAATTAGTCTGTGCAGCAGTCCTGGAGCTGCTTGGAATATCTCTGCTTACTTTGGGGTGTCCCCAGGTGAACCAGGGGCAAAGACTTGGGCTGTAGTATGCAGTGGATGGGCCCAGTCCGGGGCTTATGGGAGCCTTGCTCAGCTAACCTTTGGCTATATTGGCAGGTCACCATCTCAAACCGGTTGGTTTCGTCTCCCTGCTGCATTGTCACCAGCACCTACGGTTGGACAGCCAACATGGAGCGCATCATGAAGGCTCAGGCACTGCGGGACAACTCCACCATGGGCTATATGATGGCCAAGAAGCACCTGGAGATCAACCCTGACCACCCAATTGTGGAAACCCTTCGCCAGAAGGCGGATGCTGACAAGAACGACAAAGCTGTTAAAGATCTGGTGGTGCTACTCTTTGAGACTGCTCTGCTGTCCTCTGGTTTCTCCCTGGAAGATCCCCAGACCCACTCCAACCGCATCTACAGGATGATCAAACTCGGGCTTGGTGAGCATCCATGCAACTTCTCAAGCCTGGAGCAGGCCTGAAAGAAGGTTAACTGATCAGGCTAGTGTCTTGGGGCAGGGGGAAGCCAGTGAGTGAGCCATGCTGGTATGACGTGCTGAAGTGGCTCTGTACATAAGGTGGCCAGGAGAGAGTGTAAAGCTTGAACAAGGTACTTCAGCAGGGCTCAGGACTCTGGGTGGACTGCCCTGTCCTCCACAACACCAGGAGCCACAGATGACAAGCTGAGGCTTTTTATTCCTTCTGAGTAAATGTGAAAAGTCTGTCATGGGTGATGTGACCCATCTGGTGAAACAGCTTGTGCTTGAACACAGCCTTTTCCTCCAAATTCACTATTTAGCTAAAAATCAGAAGGTGCTGTGGCTTGGCACAACTAAGTTAGTAGCTCTATGCTGCCTAGTCTCAGTAGGAGTAGAGTCTTCTGTTAGTTAAACTGCAGGTAATGGGACTGTATGGTAGTACAATTTGCTGTTCAGAGTATACTGAAACAGCAACCTACAGTGTTGGAAACCGATGAACTCTAGGGTCTTGCAACTCCTTAAGTTGTGACTTGACTGGATTTACTACATTTTTCTCTAGAGAAATGGCTTTAACCACATTCTCCCAGCTTAAACTCCATGTTTAGTCATGCTGGGTGACAAGTCTTTTGTAGTTAATTTCTACTGGCTAAGGCAGTCTAATGGCATAGGTAGTACCCATACACTAGTCTAGATGTTATTGTGAAAGATGCTACTAATTCAGGATTAGTGCTGGAGTTGACAATAACTTGTAACAATGTTAACTTGCATTTATTAGCTTTAGCCTGGAGGAAAGGACACTGAGTGGAGACCTCATTGCTGCGTACAGCTTCCTCACAGAGGGACCTGCATTGGTATCTTCTCTCTGGTGACCAGTGATAGGACCTGAAGGAATGTCATGAAGCTGTGTCAGGAGAGATTTAGGTTGGGTATTAGGAAAAGGTTTCTCACCCAGGGAGTGGTTGGCCAAGGAACAGACTTCCCAGGGAAGTGGTCACAGCACCAAGCCTGCCAGCATTCAAGAAATGTTTGGACAATATTCTGAGGCACGTGGTGTGATTCTTGGGGCTGTCCGGTGTAGTGCCAGGAGCTGGACTTCAGTGATCCTAGTGGATCCCTTCCAAATCAGAATATTCTGTTTCTCTGAACTACTGGATGCTAACAGCACCATTCGTCAGGCTGGGGGCAAGAGCCAGGTTTACTCTGGGAGAGGCTGTACATCTGGGATCAGCTGTCATTTGGAAGCCTTATCTCTTCCTTTCCGCCCCTCTCCCAGGCATTGATGAAGATGAGATGACTGCAGAAGAGCCCAGTGCAGCGGTCCCTGAGCAAGTTCCCCCTCTGGAGGGAGAGGAAGATACATCCCGCATGGAAGAGGTAGACTAAAGGTCTTCCTTCACCTGCCAGACCTCTATCATGTCTGCTTAGCAGACGGTCTGCTCCCACCAGCTGCTACTGACTCCTTGGTGGTGTCTATTTTTTTGGCTCTGTTTGGTTGCGGTTGTTTTTGGCAGGGTGCAAGCGGGCATGATGATGTGTTTGTTAGTAGTGATTCAGGTAGCCTGAGGCCTATCTGTTCTGTGTCTTTCTGCTTGTGTAGAAACAGCTGATGGGGAGTGGAGGTGTGAGGAGGCATCAGGCTTCCCCTCTCTCCCCCTCAAGGAGTGTCCATGTTACCAGTAGGCATCAAACACTGTCCTTATTCCATTGGGGTGGGAGAGCCCTTCCTCTGAGCTGCTGCCTCCCTGAAGCCCCAGGAAAGCATAATGTATTTTGGCTGGGTTTTGTTTGATTATTTTTCTGGTTTTTTTGTTCTACTTGAATTAAAGAATTGATGATTTACGTGGCGGGGGTCCCTTGTGTTTTATGCCTACTCTACTGAGGAAAATGTCTAAGCCTGTGCCTGAGGGCATTGGACTGTTGGTCTCTCCTATGCCCTGACTGCTTTTCTGAGCCCTGCTTTAGGTGACCTTTACCTCTTCCGTGCCTTGGCAAGATGAAGTGGGTGGAAGGAACACATGACCTGCTGTGCAGGTGGGGCCATTTCCAATGAGCAGTAGTTCTCCACCTGGAGCGCTGCAGTGCCCTGGGGCAGCCTGGGACAGTGGGTCAGCTAGATGAGCTGTGCCAGGGCCTGAGCCTGGGCTGCTGCTAGCTTGATCTGAGCACCTCAGGGCAGGACAGTGGCAGGAGCCATCTGCCTGTTCATTTCAGTGTGGAGCAGGGTGTGGAGTGACAGCTCAGGACTGTAGTCAAGCTGCCTCTCTTCAGCTGTAGGGCCAAAGACTCAACTCCTTTCCTCCCACCTCCTCCTCCCTTACTGGCCTTCTGCAGCCATTGGGTGCTGGGCAGTATCTGGCCTCTTTCCACCTGTGTCCTAGATAACAAGCCTGGGACATCACCTCTCATTGAGCTGCCCCTTACACTGACCTCACACCCTGTGAGGTTTGTCATCCCTGGCCACAACGACCTTTGGGGTTTGTCAGAGAAAACTGACACCAGCATTGAGTTCTCTTGCTTGCCAGCTGCCACAGGCATAGAACAGAATGGGCTTCAGCCAGTATCCATCTTAAACAGGGAGGCAGAGCCTGCTGGAATCCCTTGCTGCACACTAAGACACTGATGTGCTGCCAGTGTGGCAGCTGTGTGAGTGCAGCCTGCTAGGCCAGTGCTGGAGCTGAGCTAGCAAATTGTTTGAAAGCCGGATTTCTCTCTGGATAGGAAGGTACTGAATTAATAAAAATTAACTTTTTAAGTTAATGTTCTGGGTTTTCTTTTTCTGCTCATGTTTTGTTTAAATCTACGTTTATGTTAGAAAGGTTATCCCACTGTATCCCATTCCTAACCTGGCAATGTGGGTTTTTGTTGTTTTGTTTGTTTTTTTTAACCAAAGGAAATCTCATTCCATTTGTCAGTAGAGGGTGGGTGCAGACATTTGGGCAAATTTGTAGGGCAGGATGAAAAGCTCTGAGGTTGCACAGGCACTTCCAAAAGCTCAGAGCTAGAAAAGGAGCACAGGTAAAACTGCTGGAGAGCCAAGTGCTCTGAAGCCTGGGCTGTGCTCAGCACTAGCTCTGGTATCCCTCCAGGCCCAGCTAAGTCACCACTGTGCCTATTCTCCTCTGTCACCTGAGTGTCCCCGTCCCTTGGCTGTGTTAGGCTCCAGTCCTGTCACTGACCCCAGACTCACCCTAGCCTACAGGATTTTTCACCAGGCCTCCCACACGTACCAGTAAGCTGGACCATTCACACACCTCAAGCCTCTCCTGGCTCTGGCTGCTTGAGCTACACCCCGCAAAGTGCTACAGCACCTGGCTGACAGGTGCTCAGCAAGCCTCTGCATCACCTCTCTGTAGCTACACCCACTGGGAATTCCTTAAGTTGCACCATGCAGGGAATCTTGGAGCCAAACTAGGCTCAAGCTAATGACTCCTTCTCCTGCCTACCAGCATAAGCAGCATTCCAAACCTGGCTGTGCTCCCCAGTTGTGTGTGCAAGGATCTCCTGTCAAGCCTTGCAGCTTTGAGTGCAAGCCTGGTTGATACCAGCCTTGGCAAAGACAGAGAGGCACCTGTGTTTGGAAACACAACTTTGCTGTCCCAGAAAGACTGGGGCCACAGGAAGAGTTGGAAGTCTCTTCCCATCTTCCAGGTACGTGGAAAAAAACCCCCACATTTATGCCCATGGCACTATATGCAGCATATTTTTAATTTAATAAAATAAAAAGAGAAAAAAGTTGCCTTGCAAAAGTACCAAAACCTGCTGGTTTGTCAGTCAGGTTGTGTTGATGAGAAAAGGATTGACCAATAAAACCCAGGCTTCTGGGGAAGAACAGCTTTCACTGCTCCATCCCCCGCTGTCTGTGGAGCAGGAACAAGGCACCGCAAGCGGGCTCTGCCCCATGTCCCAACCCTCCAGGCACAGACTCTGGCCAGCCCCTGGGAAAACCAGGGCCAGTGCCTCCAGGTGGCAGGGAAAAGAGGGGTGTTTGTGCTTGTCTGAACGGCAACTGCAAAGCCCAGAAACCATGGCACTGAGGGACCCCGAGGTGGTGCTGGGGCTTCTGGGCAGTGCAGCCTTTGGCCTGTTAACAGCAGCAGATATAACCAAAAAGCAACCTCGAAGGACTTGGCAAGCCTTGGGAACTGTCCAGCTCAGGTACTGCATAAAAATCAGCCTGGGCTGAGGGGAGCAAAGAAAAGTGTCTTGGAGTAGGGGCAAAGAATTGATAAAACCAAACTGGGAAGTACTGGCTTTCACTGCAGTGCCCTCCCGGAGCATATCCCAGGCCTGGGGTAGGACAGGCTGGGAGCCCTTCCCTTAGCTGTGCCTGTACTACCCAAAGCCCCTCCTGGAATGGAGGAAGAGCACTCCCCACCCTTGGATGGGCTCAGCTTGGGACTTGCCTCACTCAGAGGTGTTTCAAAAAGAAACCTAGTGTTTTGCTTGCCCTTTCCTCCTGCCAAGCTCTGTAGTACCAACAGAAATGGAGGAGCATTAGCCAGAGGCAAGACAGTGCCAGGGAAGAGTTCCCTTGTTCATCAGTGACTTTGGGGGAGAAGCCACAAGATAGAAATGGGGCAGGAATACCAGCAGCCCCATGCTGGTGTGCCCCCAGGCCTGTGCCTTGGCTCTAAGTCTTTGACCCATTAAGGCAAATGGAAAACTTTGGAGCTGCGTCAGCCCAGAGTGTTTCCTGGGCTTGTTCCAGCCCCTTTCCCAGGAAAAGCAGGTGGAGAACTGAGTCATTGGTCCTGCCTATCCATACCCCACTCTTCCCCTCAGTGGGTTCTGAGAAATCAAGCAAATACCCTCCAGTGGAGGCAGGACAGCAGGCATGGCTTAAATGCCATGGCCTCAGCTTCCTTAGACCTTTTGTACAGGGGTCTCGCCTGGCGGGAGCTTCTTACTGCGCTTCTTCATGCGGCTCCGGGCGTAGACACGGAGAAAGAGGGCCATGAAGACAACAGCTATGCCCAGCCCACCCACAACAGTGACAGTGTGCCCGTAGATGAGGCAGGAGAGGAGGATGGCAAAGGCCTGTCGGAGTGTCATGATGATGGTGAAGACAGCTGCCCCGAACTGGTTGATGGTGTAGAAGATGAAGAGCTGGCCGCAGGCAGAGCACACGGAGAGCAGCACGGCGTGGGCGGTGAACTCTGAGTGGCGGGCCATGAAGCGCAGCGACTCCAGCAAGGCACCCTGCTCCAAGAGCGAGCCCACGGTGAAAAGGCAGGAGAAGACGTTGACGCCAAACATCATCTGCACGGGAGACATCTTGTAGGTGAAGAGAGCGTCCTGCCAGTTGGAGGTGAAGCTGTCGAAGATTATGTAGCCAGCCAGGAGCACTATGCCAGAGAAAGTGGTGACGGTGGACACCGTCCTGTTAGGAGCACTGGAGAGCAGGAACATGCTGACCCCCACGGAGATGAGGGCAGCAGTCAGATACTCCCAGTACTCGTAACTCTTGCGCGACACCAGTTTGCCCATCATCATCACTGGGATCACTTTGGAGGCCTTGGCCAGCACCTGGGTGGGGAAGCTGATGTATTTGAGTGCCTCATACTGACACCAGCTGCTGAGGATATTGGAGAGGGAGGCAAAGGAGTATTTGTACATAGGAGCCCCATGGCGTGGCTGCTTGGTCAGGGCGCAGTACAGACCAGCCACTGTGAAGGCCAGGATGCGGTTCATGAACACTAGGAACTGGGAGTCCTTGAACTTCTCACCAGGGTCTGTTTCAGTGGCACCATACGTTCTTGTCATCACACGCTCCTGGAGGACACCCCATGTGAGGTAGGAAGCCTGCAAAGCACCAGGAGCACGGGGAGAGTCAGGACCCACAACAGCAGTTGCCAGCAACAACAGGAAGAACAGACTCCAGGAGATCCTTGCTTTCCCCAGTGTTGCCTCATCCTCTGCATGGCAATGCTTCCCTGAGACACTGGGAGAGGGGCCTAGCCTCCACTCCACCCATCTGAGGGAACCCGCTGTCCCATGTGGTTACAACCAGGAACATCCTGTTCCAAACAACACCTGCTCAGTGAGAGAAAAGCCCACAATGCAAACATCCTGGTGAGAGCGAGCAGTTATGCGTTGAGCTACTTTAAGCCTGTGGAACCAGACCGACACAATCAGGGAACATTACTGATACACAGCTGCGGTTTTGGTGCCAGCTCCCTGCGGCAGGTCCTGGCAGTTTTCCCAGTGGCCTCTGCATTGGTTTTCACTTCCAGCTCCCTAGGCCTGGTTTTTACATCCAAATCAATTCTGGTTTCAAACCCAGCAGATAAACTTGTCCATGAGGGATGATTACTGTCCTGGCTGTCATCTCCACTACTTTTGGTGCAACAACACCAAGCCCCTCACAGAAATAACACAGAGTTCATCTCACCACATATCTCCCAAGAAACTAAGACACAGAGAGATGGAAGAATTTGGTGGCCCATAGCAAGCCTAAATGGGCTGGAGGAGTAGGCCAGAGAGTGAGTTTTTCCTGGCTGCAGGACACCTGGGTTTTTCTATCTTAGTGCCCACATTGCTATTTTTTATCCTCATAGACCCAAAAAGCTGCCTTCCTAATGATGCTCAGGCTGTAGCTGGGACTAGGGGAATCTAAGATTTTAAATCCCTGTTTATCTGTAGCTGAATTCAGTATTTTCTCTCCAGTACTCAAATTCAGTCCATCAAGGCAGAATGCATCAGCCCCAGACAGTGACCCACGGGCGAGCCTGTGAGAAAAGAGGGATCAAACCATCTGCTGATCTGACATCAGGACCAGAACAAAAGCAGCCTTAACAATCTGCTGAATCACAGGATTTTCAGAGTTTTGCCTATCCATGGCTCTAGAGGACTGTGATCAGACAGACAGGAAGCTCCAACCCAAATGACAAAATGGACCTTCACAACCCTTAGAGGTGGACTATCTTGGTTGAGAGGCTGTCCCAGCCTCCAACCCTGCCTTGATCAAGGACAGCACTGCATCCTTGGTCTCCAAGGAACTGACAGTCACTAACCCACTGGCCATCTCCTCCTTCCAGAATGGGACAGCCACACATGCACAGGACCCCTACCTGTAGACCAGCAGCACAGAAGAGCAGCTTGAAGACCTGTCGGGCTGTGGAGGACTCTGTGGGCTCTGCTCGGGGTGGCAGGGAGCCATCGTCCTGGTGTACAGACTTCACCTCAGAGCCAAACACGCATGATTTGATGACAGGGAAGCAAATACCTCGGCCTGAACAGGGTAAGAGAAGAGAGAGACACAATTAACCAAAGCCTGGGCACCACAAGCTGCACCAGCTTGAGAGGTGAAGCCTCCCTCCTCCCTAGCCTCCAGATCTGCTGGCACAGGGGCCTCAGAGAAATTTGTTTCAGGATAGCAGCTGGACAGCACTGGGACACAGCTCCGTGAGTGGCTCAAGCCTGACAAAGCAGGTTGAGGAAACAACCTGAGTGGGGTAGACCGAGGTGGGGCAGAGAGCTCCAAGGGATGCAGGATGTGGAAGGGAAGCTCCCGCTCCTACCTGTCTCCAAGTAGTTCCTTCTCTTGAAGTACTGGATGAGGAGGAAGCCCGGCACCACAATACTGGCATAACCAGCAGCATTAACAAAGAAACGGAAGAGCCAGAAGTCCCCCCATGAGTCCTGCAGGGCAGGGGTGATCTCTTCACCTGTAGCCATTGTAGGCAGGGAGGCCAGCACGAGGGGACGGCAAAATCTGCGGAGAGAGAGGAAGAGGCAGGTGGTGGGCTACTGGTACATGGGCAGCTCCACTCCACATGCCTGTACTACCCACCACCCAGCCTGCTCCTCACCACCTGTGGTATTGCCAGCCAGACCCCACCGCAGCAATGACAGTGATGCTGGCAGCACACAGAGTAGGAAAAGTCCTCTGGAGCTGAAAAGCACAGGCCAGACATCTATGTTTGCTTCTGTTAAAGGTAGTTGCTCTGGAATATGTGGACTTAGAACCTTGGATTCCCTGGATTAGAGGGAACCATTTGGTTTTGACAACACTCTTACTCCAAATGCAAGGAGCACCTCATATCTCACCTTTGTAAGGTAAACTTTAGCACAGCTTTTGGGTGGAAAAGGTCACCGAATGGAAAAATTGACTCCTACCTAGAAGCTCATATTTCAAGCCTGTGGCCATGAGCAACCTTCCTCTGAAAGCAAACAGCTCAGAGCTTTCCCCTCCAGCTACACCAGGTGAGTGGAAGAGAGGCAGGGGTTGGGGCTGCCAGCCTCCCCCACCTCCCCATGCAGCCCTGGAAGTGTGCCAAGGCATTCCTCACAGCTCAGAGGAAATTACCAGGGTTTGACCGCTTGGCAAAACACAGCCAGAAAGCAAGGCTGGAAAGGAACTTTCCTAGCAGCTGTCTGGTTGGGATTTTACCAGGACTATCCACTGAGGTATAGCTTATGGTCTTCAGCTATAGCTGTAGGAAATGATCTAGCCAGCGTTAAAACAGCTTTAATAGTTCTTGAAGGAGTTCTTCCCTTCACTGTCCTCTCCTGCACAGAGGCAAATCTGCAGTATTCAGGGGCACCAGGTAGTCAACAGAATGAGCAACTAGGCAAGAACCTCCAACACCCAAGGCCACCTGCATCCTTGCCTCACACAGCAAGCTGCAGCTTCCTGCAGTAGGGTAGAAGGTTTCCCTGGTCCATGCTACATCCCTGCCCCAGTTTCCTCAGTGGAAAAAGCCTCCCAGTTGCCCTGGGGGCCAGCTGAGGGTGCTGTGGGCTGGCTACAAAAACACACACCAGAAAAGCTCCTGTGACTGAAAGGGATAGAGATGTTAATTCCTCCTCCCCCAGAAACAAGCAAGTTAGAGGAATTTATGCCCTCTTTAGGGGTGTACCTGGCCCCAGTATTGTATAGCTGTGACCTCTAGTATTCCTCACACGAAACTCAGACATTTACAAACCCAAGTGTTTTAAAGGCAAGAAAGTCCCCTGCCATCTCCTGAGCAAACACTCCCACCAACCTCTTGTCCCCCTGAGAAAGACCTCAGGGACTTTTCTCATTCTCAGCTGCTGTGGCCAGGCCCTTGGACTTCAATAACCTGACCAAAGCTGAGGCTGTGTTTCACCCAGAAATCTCCCTTCTGTGACTTAAAGGACACAGAAATTCCCAGCCCAGGGAGAGGTGCAAATGGCTAGGGGTGGATTTCTTTGCCTGCTTCCTACTCCTCTGTCTCTCTCTCTCTCTCTCTCTCTCGCCTAGAAAAGACAGTTTGACACCTCCACTCAATTTCTCCTGCTGCAGGGGCATCCTGGCAGGCTGTAGAGGTGCTGTGGGATGCAAAACCAGGGCTTGGTGCTGGAACCTGGGGCTGAAGTTGCCCATGTGCTCCTGGACTTGCCCATATTAAGTAACCCTGGCTGATGGTGGGGTGCAGAAACACTGTTCACTTTTGCGTAAGTCAGATATAAATGACAGGGTCTGTTGCCACATTTGCAACTTGTCAGGGACTGCAAGCTCCGTTCAGCATGATTGCGCCTGCTGTTACCCCGCCAGCTTCTGCAGCGCTGCCATGGGAGGACAATCAGCTCCGCTCTCTCACAGCGACCGTGAAGAGGAGGCTATGGAGGGACAATGGCTCTCTATGCCTGCGCTAGCAATTCCCAGGCCCCGGGAGCTGACTCAGTGAAGCAGGCCCTGCCCTCTCTGCCGAGGCTGGGAAGGAACAGGGACGCCAGTGTTACAGGTAGAAAGCGGGGGGGCTGAGCAGGCAACATGCTGAGGCATGAAAGGAGCCTTAGTCTGGGGCCTGCCGAACAGCCCAGGAGCGGAGACAACAGAGCCGGCCGCTGCTCCCCTGGGCACTGCAAGGGCAGCTCCCCAACGCACCGCTTCAGAGCCGGGCTGGCACCCAGCCCTCTGCCTGGGATGCACAATTTAGGTCCCGGGTCTGAGAAAGATCCCTGCCTACAGCCCTGATACTCTTGAGCGCGCCTCTAGCGCCTGCAAGGGCTGAGATCAAATGCAAGCTTGCAGCTGACAAGTCCATCCTAACAGCTCGGGATCTCGTGTCTGCTCCCCGTCCCTGCCCCTGCATGCAGCCGCGTCGCAGGGGGTGCCTGCCATTGTGCCCCCAGGGCCGACCGCCGCCCCTGCCCAGGACCCACGAGCAGAGGCACCAGGCTGCCGCTCCCCGCCGGCCGTGGGGCACCTCCGCCGCGGCCACGGCNCCGCCGCGGCCACGGCGCGGGGCCCCCGCGAGGGGAGGGCCCTACGCCTGCCGCTCCGGGGCTTCTCTGCCGGAGGCTCCGGCGGCCCCGCGGGAGAGACAGCAGCCGGCCGGGTGCGGAGCGAGCGTGGCCCCGGCGCCGCCTCCCTGCCCGGAGGCCACGTTCGCAGCGAGCGGGCCGGCCGCGCGGCAGCCCTCNCCGCCCGGCGGGCGCGCTCGGCGCCCCACAGCGCCCCTGCCGCTCCGGAGGGACCGCGGCGGGCGGGGCGGGGCGGGGCCGCGATCACAGGAGCACAGAATCAATCAGGTTGGAAGAGACCCGAGATCATCGAGCCCAGCCTATGACTGTGATCACGGTCTCAACTAGACCATGGCAATGAGTGCCACAACCAACCTTCCCTTAAACACCTTCAGGGAAGGCGATTTCACCACCTTCCTTCGCCTGTCTATTCCAATGTCTAATCACACCTTCTGTGGAAAAATTCCTCCTGCTGCCCAACCTAAATCTCCCGTGGCACAGCTTGAGGTTATGTCCTCTTGTCATGTTGCCGATTGCCTGGGAAAAGAGGCCTATCCCCCCCGGCTACACTTGCCTTCCAGGGAGGTGTAGAGAGTGACCAGGTCTCCCCTGAGCCTCCTTTTCTCATCCTCAGCTGCTCATCATAGGGCTTTTGCTCCAGACCCTTCAGCAGCTCTGTTGCCCTTCTCCAGACATGCTTCCAGTACCTTCTTGAAGTGAGGGGCCCAGAACTGGACACAGGACTCGATGTGAGGCCTCAGAAGTGCAGAGGGACAATGACTTCCCTAGTCCTGATGGCCACACTATTCTTGATTCAAGCTAAAAGCCCTCAAAGCTGACTCCCAGCATCCCCCCCATCCCTGCCCCCTGTCTCAGGGTAGCCCCCTCCAAGCTGCCAGCCCTGCCCCGGGCAAAGCCACAGCTGGTCCCTGGGGCAGGTGCTGCCCAGGGGCTGCAGGGCAGGATGGCACCTACTCCAGCCCCAGTCCAAATCCCCTATCCCAGCCCCAGGCATGGCTGCAGGGCCAGCTGGAGCCATCACGTGGCCACCCAGTAATGTTTTACAAGACATCTTTTTAAAACAAATAGTTTTATTCTAAAATAACAAAACAAACAAAAAAGTGCAGATCGCTTGTTTCTGCCTTTTCCCTTTGCTCCCAGCTACAGTCCTGGCCACACCATCCCACATTGCCCTGCAACATCTATCATTGCTTCTTCGGGCAGCCTGGAAATACCTCATGTCCCTTGCGAAGGTGTTCTTGAAACAGCCCCATGGGTTTGCAGCAGGGTTGAGGCTCTGCCAGAAGGTGAGAGACAAAGACTTAAAAGAAACAGAGCAATCCAGCTCAGGACTGCTAAGGAAACCAGGCAAGGTCCAGAGGCCTGGGGGTCTTCATGCTGCTTTCTTGGCAGCATTCCCTTACAAGAATGGAGGAAGAAGACAAAAGCTCACTTCAGAGCATCCTGGTCGATTGCACCATCCAGTATTTGTCCCAAACAACAGCAGCTGCTCCCAGCCAACAAGTGGGGAATTTTCCTGGCTGAGATGGAGTAAGGCAGCTCTGTGCCTCCATTACCATAGCACCTTTGGCTGACTTCCTAATGCATCGCATGTGCTTCTCTGGCTGGAGAACTGGCAGGGAAGGGTGGTGAGCTGAACAACAGAAGGGGTGGGAGGATGAGGCTGCCACCTCCTCCACTGTCAGCCTGGGAGAATCTAAAACCCAGGGAAGACCCATGCTCTAAGTTTTTTAACCCCCTTCCAAGCCAGGAGATGGGGCAGGATTGTCCTGTCCTCTGTGAAAGAGGAAACCTCACCACAGTAAAGTAGCAAGGTGTCAGCCACAGTGGCAGAAGCAGGGATGCACAACCTGGTCTTCAGCATGTCCTGTGCTCGCTCTTCAGCCCTGCAGCCAGATGCTCAGCAAGACAGCATGGGTATAGAGCACCATGCTGGGATCCCCCAGCCTCAGCCCTGAGCAGTGGAAAGGCTCTGCAAGTGGGGAAGGCCCTGTGCTCCCACTCACCTTCTGCGGTATGAAGGACCCGAGGGAACAGACAGACTGGGGAAACCCCTGTAGCCCTCACGTCCCCAAGTACCCACGGTGATGCACAACCTCCTGACGCTGTGGGATGGGTTAGATCACATGAGACCTCTGGTGCCCACAGCAACAACAGATGTTTATTAGAGTGAGTGTTGACTCTCCTCACCCCACGCTTATTCTGATGGGGTGCCAGAGGATGCTCTGTCCAGCCTACAGTATGAAAAATGAGTCCTCTTCTGCTCCTTCCCTGTGTATGCTGGAGATCCCCACAAGTCAGACCAATGGCAGGGAGGGGAAATACAGTCGTGCTGCAGTGCAGGATTCTAAAAGAACAGCCTCCCCTGTGTAGTGCTCATAATGCCACCTTCTTCCATCTGGGAAGGCAGCCTGAGGCAAACAAAACTTTTTCAAAGAGGGGAGGGGCAGTGGGATAAGTCTCCCAAAGTGTCTCTGCTCCCACTGAACTACAGGCAGGCAAGATCCTAGTGGGCAGCAGGGCAGCAGCACAGAGGAAGGAGGCAGCCCAATGAGCCAAAGGAGTCCACCTGCTCATTCAGAGCACACAACAGGCTTCCCTGAGATCTTCAGGTCATCGAAGGGCAGCAAGGCGAGGAGCTGCAAAGACCAAGGGTATGGACATGTAAGCATCCAGGGCTGTGTCTCCACTGAGATGGGGTAGGGGCCCGAACCTTCCCCCTACCCAGTCCTCCAGCCTCCCACCTCCCCAGGGAAGTGCCAAGAAACCCTGTCTGGGCTTCTCCTAGGACTTCCGGCAAAAGGCAGTTACCCCACACACCACAGAGCCAATGCCTACAATGTATAGGGAAGGATAGGAATAGCTAGAAACTCCCCCTAGGAGGTCTGCTCTAATCATCCAACTCCTGCACCTCCTGACACACATGCAGAATCACAGGGTTCCCCCCACAGAGACTCACATCATCGTTGCCATCAGCCAGGTCCTGAGCTGTCTCGTTCTCCATGTTCCTCAGCAGAGTGTCAGCCCCAGAGTGTGAGAGGATGGCGGCGATGGCAGCATCCTTGCGGCCCACGGCCAGGTGGAGAGGAGTGCACCCATTGTACATCTGGGCATCCACGTACGCCCCATTATGCAGCAGGAACTGGACAGCCCTGCGGTTGTGGCACTCCACAGCCAGGTGCAATGGGGTCTTCCCGCTCGTGCCCTCCTGCAACCCGCAGATCACAAAGGTGTGGGTGGGGGGTCCCCTCAGCTGGGCCCTGCAGCACCCACCCACACCCCTCTGATGGGGTGCAGAGGGCAGTCCCCACCTTGATTGCTGTCACAGCACCCAACAACCTCTCAAGGACCTTTACTCTCTGCTCCCTCAAAATTCAGTGCCCCCAAGCCTCACAGCAGTGCCTGCCCCAGGGTTGAAGGGAGCGCCCAAGGGAGAGACCCAGCATCCCAGCCTTTACGAAACATCACACCATGCCCAGTCTTACCCGAACATCGATGTTGGCGCCGCTCTCCAGCAGCAGAGACATCATTGGGATGTTCCCTTTCAAGGTACTGATGTGCAGACAGGCCAAGCCTGTGATGGGGAGGCAGAAGAGAGAGCCACAGTCAGCCCAGACCACCCTGGGGCACACCAATCCCAGCTGCATTTCCATTCTGCTGTGCTCCTGGATCCCTGCATACACATCTCATGGTCTCTGCCCTAATCTGGCCACCAGCTCTGCCACTGGGCTGCCCCCATGTCTCACCTTGCCAGTTCTGGAGTTGCAGGTCCTGGTGGTGCCCACGGGGCTGAGTCATGCCATCTGGTGAGGCTGTGCCTTCCAGCAGCTGCTGGGCACACTGCAGGTGCTGCTGCTCACAGGCAAAGTGTAGTGGGGTGTTGCCATTGCGGTCCTGCAGCCCAGGGTTCACTCCCTTGTGGATCAGTGCCTGGATCACACTGGGCTGCTCCAGGTACACAGCGAGGTGGAGCGGGGTCTGGAGAGAAATTAGGAAAGGGGAGGATGCCCCGCAGGACACCAGGTGTGATGAGCCCCACCAGTGTCCAGGAGCTAGCCTGGCAGCACGGGCTGACTGCCACGTAGGAGACCCCCATCCCTATCGTGACGTTGCATGTGGCTGACACAGGTGGGGTCACACGGCTTGCTGTTCCCCTGCACCTCAGCTCAGAGATCACCCATGGAGACAGTTCTCATTCTCCCAAGTTATCTACCCTGCCACATTCAAGCCATGCCTGTTCCATGGCCCTCTGCAATGTCCTGGGGCCTTGCAAAGGAACCCTTCACCCCACAGTGTTGGGAGCTCTCAGGGTATCTCCACCTCCCTTCTTCCTCTCCCTGCAAAGAGGCTGCTCACACTGGACGTTCACCACACTCTGAGGAAAGCAGGTGTGGGGTCCTGGGGAAAGGGCAGATGGATTGAGCAGCTATCCAGGGAACAGCCTGTGGCATTTCTCTTCCTCCCATCTACTGCCTATCACAACAGCGTACCTGGAAAAGATCATTTTGGATCTCCAGCACCTCCCTGGGTAGCTGAGCGATGCAGCAGAGTGCTACAGCTGGGACACAGTGGATAATGGCCAGATGAACCAACCTACAGGAAGTTAATGGTGACAGAAGAGAAACAAAAGAAAAGTAAGTCCCGAGTGCCATGCTCAGGAGTAGAGATCCTTCCCTGCTGCATGAAAGAATCATCTCCCTGCCTCTTCCAGTCTCCTTCCCTCCAGCCTGGAGCCCCTCCATCCTACCCTGTCCCTGGGGAAGCTCAGCAGAAGGCCAAGGCAGGAACATGGTCTGAGGCTCCACAGGGCAGTCCTTTACTCTGATCCCCATGGGGAACAGACACTCCTGTCCTTGCTAAGCAACACAGGGTCCTCCCTTGGACCTCACAGAACGTGTAGGATTTCAATCTGCCACTGCCCAAAGCCAGGCCTCCAACTGATATAGGTCCAAAGGGCCTGGGATGTCTTTTCCAGAGTCCAAGAGCTGAGTTTAGTGGCTGTGGAGGGAGATCTGGACTCTGGCAGCTGCCCGGGGAATTCCAGTTCCCTACTGCCAGCTGCACACTGTACTTCTGCTTTCCCCTCCACAAAGGCAAACAGTCAAAGCTGGGCAAGAGCTCAGGGCTGGTCCAAGATCACCTGCATGGCACAGTCCCTATGCCAGCCGATCTGCCAGTCCACACCGATTTCCTCTTCTCTCCCCCACATCCTTCCCTTTTAGCAGTGTCATGGCAGGGCTGGCATGCAGCCTGCCAGCACAGAGCGACACCAGAGATGCAGCTGTCAGAGCTTGGTGGCCAGCAGGGAGCTCTGGTCCTCAGGACTGTGGTCCCCACAGCCATGGGGTGGCCAGACACCCCAGAGTCCCCCAGCCCAAGGATAGGTTTTATTTCCAGACAGCCCCTGTACAGTCAGAAGAGAAGTGAGAGCACAACAGAGGCAGAACTGAGAGGGAATTTCCAGTCCCCCCTGCCAACCTCCTGTCTCTCAGGCCCCCTGCACCGAAGGGCCATCCTCCCACCATAGGGCAGGCCCCTCAGGGCAAACCTGGCCACCATGGTCAGCAGCGAAGAGCAGGCAGCAGCTCCCACTTTGCACAGCAAGGCAGGCATGAGCTGAGCTTCCTGCCCCCTCACCACTGCACGGGAGGCCCTGGGTGGCATCTGTCTCTGGAACAAATCAGCTCCAAACTGAAGGCTGGGCTCTGTCACCCATGCTGGTTTGATGGAGACTGACAGGGCCAAGAGATGGAGGGTGAGAGCTATGCCAGCCCTGGCAAGACACCCCACTCTCCAGACAGAGCAGCTGTGGGATGCCACTTGCAATGTGGGGGATAGAGAGCATCCCTCCACAGGCAGAAGAACAAAACCTGGCCCTAAAGCATTGCAGACAAGAAATGGGGCTGTGGCTGCCTTTTTGCCAGTTGTACCGGGACATGAGTGTGCTGAGAAGCTCAGAGGCCAGTCCCCAAAAATGTCCTTTATTGACCTCCTCCCAAGTGCAGCTTGAAGATCAAGCCAGCATCTGGGACCCCAGGCATCTTCAGTTGAAACCTGATTTTGAAGGCAAAACAAGGCCAGTTCCTCTCCACCCTGCTGCCAGAGGAGAGGCTGTGCCCAACAGGGGAGGCTTTGTCCCAGGGGAAGCCCCAGGTCATGCTGCAGCAGGGAATTCCCCACTGGAAGGGGAGGCCACCCACATTTGCTTGCCTCTGCACAGCCATGGGGGGCCCCTCACTGCCAGCACTCCCAGGGCAGGGGAGGGTGCTGCAAGCAGGGGCCACGCAGCCCCATGGGTTGGGTTGGCCATCCTCAGTGGACCATGCAGCAGCGGCACAGCCAAGGGGCCCGGCCCAGGAACAAGGCAACCAGCTGTAACAATAGCCCATCCCTCATCAGGCTTTTGCTGACCCCAGCCAAGGTATGATCCAAGCAGGGAGATTCCCTGCTGGGTTTGCATCAGGCCCCGAGTCCCCGTGGCAGCGCCTCCGCTGAGGTGTCCTTTGCACACTTGAAGGGACAGCCCCTGATTCTCCAAAACTGCTCCCAGGCACCACGTGTGGGAAGAGGCTGCAGGATCTGCCTTTTTCAGGTACAGCAGAGTTAAGACTGCTCAAATAGGGGACTTTCCACAGCAATTCAGCTTGAACTTTAAACCGCTGGTGCTTTCGCTTTCCAGAGCCACGCTGGGCTCCCAGGGGAGAAAGCAGTGCTCAGGGTTGTGTCCCACAGCAGACAGCCCTGGTGCCCCAGGAATCCCCCAGGCCCCTCTGTCACTACCCACACCACACTGCACTGTCATGTGGGGACGAGCGGGGCAGTCACCCGGGGGAGGTGGAAACCCCCGAGCAGCTCTCTGCCACTGCCAGCACCTCACTTTTCCTGGCTTGGCTGCCTCTGCAGCTCAACAAAGCAGTGGAGCTGCTCGGGGCTGGGCTGACACTGAGCTAGTTTGGGCATCCATGCTGCAGAGGTAACGGGGGTGACCATCCCCCCGGCCAGAGTTCAGGCTTTCACGTTGCAGCCGGGATGTGCCTGCTTTGAAGGACTGCTTTTCCCCCTCCCCCTTCCTTCTCCATCCGGCTGCAGCCTCCTCCTGGGCTTTCATTTCTGCATTCGTTCCCGCCTTTCCCCATTACCAGGCCTCAACTTCCTGAAATGGCTGCAAGAACCTGAGCTACTTGGGGGAATCATCACAAGGCCACTGGGCTGGGAGGAGCCCCCCATGAACACATGTGCACCGAGGCATTCTGTGCCACGGGCAGTGCTGCCAACCAGGAACTGGGATTGTCTCCTATCTCAGGAAACCTCTTACACCCAGGAGACCTGAGGTGCAGGCATCGTGCCAGTTTCCACTTTTTCTCCACCGAGGCTACAAGCACACCTCTCTCTGTGCCACGGCAGCCGCGTGGTCCAGCTCCTGATGGGCTGCTGCGTGCTGGCACATCGTGTGCCAGAGCCAGGGCATGGCGATGGAGAGAGACACCCGCTCGCTGCCAGAACCTCTCCTCGCACTACCACAGCAGTGTGCTCTTGCCAGAACAAGCCCGCCGCCCTGCCAGGCCCAGATCCTTGCCCATCCCGGGCGGCCTGCACATCTCTCATCTGCTTTCCTCTGCTTGCTGGCAGTGCTCCTGGCTGCAGCCACAGGGGTGGGTATCCAGCAGGAACTCTCAGAAGGGGCATGGGATGGAGGAGCTGTGGGCAAGGGACACACGGCAGGAATACAGACTGCTGGGTTCATTCTCAGCTTTTCCACTTGCTCACCAGCTCTGTCCTGGCATAAGGGGACTCAACACTCTGAATCACAAAGGCACAGGACATTCCTGGCACAAAGTGATCTACCCATCATCAGAGAGATAACACCCCTGGAGCAGAGAGGTTGGGGCTATCCCTGGGGATATCCCTGGGACTGATGCCATGACCAAAGTGGTCCTAGCTTAGGCACAGGAGAGCATCCATTTCCACAGTGCTGTCCATCTCCACCTTCTGAGTGACCTCAAGTGCCCAGTAGGAAAGTTTCCACACATGAGGACTGGAGGCAAGAGAACAGGGTAAGGGGTGACACCCAGCTCTGACATACAAGCAGGAACTGATGAAGTCCCACCAGTTCTCTGCCTATCCTTTTCCATCTCTCTAGAAATGGAGCTGACCATGCAGATCCCCCCATCTGTAGAGCAAGACACCTGGTCCTCAAAGCAGCTTCTCCCTTCACCGTCTCACTCCAGAAATCAGAGGATCCAGCAATCAACTGAATTTGCTTTGACAAGTTTTTCTCCCTCTCTAGGTAAGGTCCCTGTCTGCAGCAGGAACAGCTCATTCCCAGCTCCTTGTTTTGGCTGAGTAGAGCAGTAGGAAATCATGCAAACAATTCACACAAGAGAAACTTGTTCAGGGGAGGAAATGGCCCCAGCAGCAACAGAAAGGAGAGCAAGGGAGGAGGAAAACAGCAGGGGAATTCCACGCTTACCCTGCTCCCCTGCTCCAGCCCTGTAACCTGCACTGCTAACCGCTTCCTCAGCCATCAGCATGAACCTCTGCCAGCGGGCTCAGCAAGCACAGCTCGATCCTGCCCTGCAGCCCTGAACCGGCCCAGCCTGGCTCCCCTCCTTCCTCCCCACATACCAATGCAATGCTGCCCTGCTCCACAAAGCTGTTCCAGCTGCTCTCTGGCAGCTCCAAGGGAGCAGTGGATCTCAGCTGCCTCATCCCATGTTCCTGCCCTGCAGGTTTCTTCACCCTTTCCCTGGGAAGGACATAGCTTGAATTTGAGCGGACAGGGAGCTTGGGATGGGACTAGAGGGAGGTTGCAGCTAGAGGGATGCAAAGCCCTTTCAGCCACGTTGGGTTCAGCATTGCTGATCTGCAGACTGGGCAGCAGCCCACTGCTCCTGGGGCCAGAGTGAGGGGTGGGAACCGATAGGTGAGCAGAGGAGACAGTCTCACCTTTCCTGGGGTGCTCTGCAGAGGGTCTGGTCTGAGTGCTTGATGATGAGGGTGCTGGACGCTGACTGGCAGGAGAGGCATTGCAGGAGGGCTGTGGGCACCTCGTTTTTCAGTGAGGTGGGGATGAGAAGGTACCCTGACCCTGGCCTCACAGCCTGTAGACTCTGCACCCACACATATGAGAATTCTGCTCCAATTCTGAGCAGATGGTGGGTCTGGGATTGCAGAAGCATTAAACATCAGATGCATGCGGGCTGCTCCTTGCAAAACAAAAGGCCTGTCCCGTACTACTATTTATGCACAGATGGGCCAAGCCAGAAAACAGGTCAGCCCACCTGAGCAGGAGCCAGTCACCGTCAGAGAAGCATGATGAAAAATTTCAATAAAAGCAGCAAACATCCCAAAAGGTCCACAGACTGTGGTAAATCCATTTCAAACGGAACAAACCCACACCTCATTCCTTGGGAGGCAAATACATTCTATGGTTTCTGTACACAAAGAGGTATCTTGAGGTTAGAAGAGCGTCTTACAAGAGGAAAGTGCCTGGACTTTGCCAGAGCCTGTACAACACACCCTAGCAATCATTTACAACCCCACAGGTATTCTCACTGTTTCACGACTTTTTTTTAATGAGACACGAGCCGTGGGTCTAAGATACCTCAGGGTCCCCCTTCAGCCCTGGATTTGGCCCAGTCAGAGGGGCTTCCCAACCCTGTGACACAGAGAGCATCCCACGCAGCTCACTGAGAGGCACACAGTAACCATTCTCACAGCTCAGGGCACAACCCACAACCTCTTCCTACACAGTCAGGTCTGACTCCTCATTTATTCACATTATACTAAAAAAACCCAAACCCAAGCCAATAAAAAATAAAAAGTTTTGAGTTAAATTAGCTGAGCTCAACCCTTTCCCAGCAGCAGTCGAGCCTGCCTGCAGCGTGCAAGGACCTGAAGCCCTTCAGACCTTGGCTGATCTGTTACAGCCAGGCTTCTGCATCCCACGACATGGAAATTTCCAGCCATTCTTTCCCTTCCTCTGTGCTGAAGTTCCCTGTGTTTGTCCCCAGCTCCGAGGCAAACCTAGGCAGGTGGAAAGTTTGAAGAAACTTCCTCCAGGCCAGGCTGAAGTAATCCAAACAGGGAAAAAAAAACCTCTTGCATGCACCATCTCAGAAGTCTTCCAGGTCTTACCCACTTTACACCAAGGCTGTACGTGCGTGACCCCTGCAGCAGCCAGCAACTTGTGGGGCATTCCAAACCAACTTCTGCAGAGCTGCCTGGCCTTCCTTGGAGGGACACCAAGCTCTCCCATTTACCAAACTCCTGAGCACACACAGAGGAAGGGCTTAGAGTTCAGGAACAGGGAGCTGGACACAGGAAATTCTCTTCTCCCTCCTGGCAGACTCGTGTTAGGACTCACTTTCTCTAATGCCCCCAATAGGCAGCATGCTACAGAATAACTTGGGATGGACTTGAATCCTGCCAATCAAGCAAAGGTTCTGAAGACCCCCTGGTAAAACCAAGAGCATCCCCACTTCCCATTAACTATGGCCATCCCACTGCTGGACAGCTGGAAACAGCCCAGCCCAGCAAAGCAGGGGGATTCCCAGCCTGACCAGCAACAACGTGTGCTCTCTGCATCAGACTTCTTTAATCCTTCTCCTAAAACTAAGTCTCTCCAATCCTCTGTTTCTTTTTTCCTTCTTTCCCTTTCTTTTATTTTTGCTTTGTGACACTCTGAGCACTCCCCCAGGTACACAGGGCACAGAGGTTCACCAACACCCCTGTACAGCAGGGCAAGCAGTGAGAAAGCAGCCGGACTGGAGCAGACAGCCTGAATGGGGACAACATCTATTCCCCTGCTCAGGGAAGATCTCCAGCCCAGGACTACATGACTTGGGAGGGTTATGACTGGCACATGCCAGTGAAGGGTGAGAGGTGGCTCCTGGCCCCTTCAAGATGAGCCTTCATGCTCAGCAACAACCCATGCAGGCAAGGGAGGTCCTTCACTACCATCATGTAAAGGGTTCAGAACATCAGCTCCCATGGGGCCCAGATTTTACTCGATTAACTGTCCCTAAACCCTTGTTACGGCATTTCAGCCCACAAGTCACTGGCACGTGATTTCTTATCAGCAGACGGGGTACCACTTGTCTCTGGTGGTAGGAGGAAGTCAGGCTTCCTCTGCTCCCCTCCCTCCCTAAAACACACACCCAACCAAAACCACACAGTCCCATTTTCCACCTGAAAGAGGCCTAGGTCTCCCTTCTGTGATTGAGCTGGGGTCCCCCGACCTTCACTCCTGCAGAGGTGCTGCACTGCTTTGCACACAGAGCCCCATGGAGAAGACAGTCACTCTCCTGCAGAGGCACAGCCCCCAGCCATTCCATCTCCACAGCATCAGGTACCAATGTCAAGAAGTGGTGTGTGGCCCAAGGACCAGCATGGGCAGAACGGAAAACATGTTTTTAAGTTCAAGATGGACTATATAGCTCTAGAGAGAGGAAACTCTGCTTAACTTCATACACTGATGAATCAACTCTGCCTCTCCAGAGTTGGGAGAAGCTGACATCATCCCAAGGAAACGGGGAGGTTTTCTCTTGTGCTGGAACAAAACAGGTGATCCCTTCGCATCTCATTTCACCTCAAAGGATGTGGTCCCACACCCATCCTTTTCACAGGATGTTGGAATTGTGCACCTGCCAGGTGAGGCTGGGAAGGATGGGGTTTCCTCAGTGAATACTAACAAAGCTTGAGGTGGTCTGGAGGCTGGGGCACAACAATAAATCTCCCTGCAATCCGCTCAGAGGCAGCCAGGCCTACAGCTGGAAAGTCCCTCTCTTCACTTCCACACAGAGCAGTCCCATCAAGACCCAAGTCAGCAGAAAAGGATGTTGTTTACATGGAAGGGACAGATATTTGGAGTTTTGGGTCACAAGGAAAAGATGGATGCTTGGAGGAAACCATTTGAGCTTGAGTGCGCAGGGTTTGTTCTCCGCCTGCCCACTCAATAAGCAGGATACAGATCACTGCCCGAGGTGCACCCACCATCTTCCGCTTGCCACCCCACTCCTCATACTTGACTCCTCCTGCCCTCACAGCTGAGC
This sequence comes from Picathartes gymnocephalus, assembly GCA_013390045.1. NCBI lineage: Eukaryota > Metazoa > Chordata > Aves > Passeriformes > Picathartidae > Picathartes > Picathartes gymnocephalus. The sequence goes on from WEKY01036108.1 coordinate 473,286, forward strand.
CACTTTCTCTTGGGGACTAATGTGTCAGTGTCTGATTACTGCAGCTCTGACTTCCCTGAGGCAGGGGGGCTGCCAGGGGCACTAGGGAGCCATGGAGAGGATGACAAATAATTCTTGGAGGAGAGCACCCACGCATTTCACTGGCCATCACACTCCCATCTTTCCTGTTAGCCAATTTCCTTCCTGCCAAAGTGAGACTCCTTCTAACTCTGAGTGCAGAGAGAGACAGTTTTAGTCCCATTGCTTCATCCTGCCTGCTTTGACGCTCCTCTCCTGCAGAGGCAGGCAGGGAAGTATCCAAGGTGGATCCTGCTGACACTCCAACCGCCCAAGCATGTGCTCTTCACATCTGCCTCCATCTCCTGTGCTTACCCCACAAGTGCCAGGCTGACAAACACAGGCACACCTTGAGATGGCACAGGTGGGTGAGCCTGAGGGAGCTATGGACAGCGAAGATTTTTGTCAGATGTAGAGCCAAGACTTTTGCCAGCTCCCTTTGTGCCATCCCAGCTCAGTACCAGCCAGGGCATCTGGGGAAACAGGAACTACTTGGCCAAAACCCCTGAACTTCTTGTATTTTCAAAATTACAATTACAGGGAAGTGTAGTTGCCCAAGTCTCCTGAAATATAATGATAGTGTGATTTTAATTCTCTGCCTGGAGATGTTTTGTGGCAGACATTTAAAAAAGGCACACAAGGAAATGTGCTGCTGACAGAGATGAAAAGAAAAGATGGGTTTGTCTGGCCAGATGAAAGGGATGTAGCCTGTGGCCATCTGATCCCTTCTCTCTGGGGACTTTCTGTCACTGGATGAGCAACTGCACCATAGGCTTTAGCATTACTATCAGGCCTGACTTGTTTTCACATACAAAACTGGTGGCAGCTCAATGAGTTGCTGGGTGCTCATTTGCATTGACCTGAGTGGTGGATGTTCAGCACTTCTAAATATAAATGCCACCTACCTCTGCTGCAGGGTCAGGAGGAGAGACAAGAATAGCGGAGGCACAAATCCACAGCCTCACCACTCTAACCACAAGAATAGTTTTTTTTTTTCCCAGCAGTGGGAATAGATCCCAGGAAAGCTGTCTCCTGCGTGGACATGGCGAGCCCAGAGCTGTACAACCACCAGACCTATTGCTCCCTCCCTCATGCTTTACAGATTTCGTGTTCTGAACTGCACTGTGATAGAAAACAGAAGAGCAAAGGCAACTGTTCGGGGAGCTCTCTGAGAGCCTCTCCTGCCTACGGTAACCAAGGCACCACTGATTAATGTTTTCCTAGTTAATAAGATGTTTGCATTAGGTCTTTCCAAGCAAGTCTGACAGGCAGAGGGCTTTAACCACCAAACAGGACAGCCTCAAGCACTAAAAGCATCTCCAAGCAGTTGCATCTATGGGGCTCACTAATAAAACAGTAAGCAAGGAGCCCTGGGCACACCATGACAGACAAGCCTGGGGGAAAGCGTTACTTCCACAGCTCTGATTAAAAGATGTCTGGCTCTCTCCATGGGCACCTTGGCTCTAGCATTACAGCTGAGAAAACTAGCAAAGCTCCTCCATTCTAAGGAGTCACAGAATCAGCCTGTAGATAGGACAGGCCTAGAAAGCCTGTCTGGGGAGTGTGGGAGGCTGGGTTTAGTCTAACTTTGCTTGCCATGAGACTTCCAGCCAATCCTCAGAACAGATCCCACAGTCAGCATTAATGAACTAATTAGCAGATGCACAGATTCCTTCCTAACAGGGAAGTAAACGCTCAGCCTTGTCTCCCACCTCACCTTCAGCTTCAATCCAGATGTGCTCTGCCAGGCAAGGACAGGGCTTTCTTACTCCTCTCACTACTGAAGACATTTGCTTGATCATGTCAGCTCCTCTTAGTTTCTCTTCCTCTAGCACCATTACTCAGTATTAAACTCTAGCTTGAGTTTGGGGCAAAGCTGTGGCCTCAGCAGTGAGAATGCTTCGCTCATGCTCTGTGTGTACACTCATGATGAAAACCTTCCATCGAGGGAATGTACAACAGGAAAAAATGCTGTGATTAGCTGAAGGTAATTACCAGAAGCCAAACCAAATAACTCTGGCGTGATGCCTCTGCCCTTGAGAGGGCATTACGGATGTGGGAAGCCCCCCTCATTAAATGAAACACTTGTCTCCATCACAGAAGCTCAGGAGGCAGCCCCACATCGGGATGTGCGTCACAACTCTGCCAAAAGCCGTGGTTCTGTGGGCAAGCTGGCAAAGCAAGGCGATTCCCACCTGAGAACAAATAGTTCTTGGGTTGCTTGGTTGAGCAGCGTCTAACAGCTATCGCAAGGTCTTGCCCTGCATACACAATCTTGTTTCAGGACTTGCTTACGTGCAACCTCACGCAGCCAAGCCTCCCCCATTGTGGAGGAAACGCTGCATTCTCTGGGGCAGAGACAGTGGCGGGGGGACTTTTCTTCTACTTGCTAGCAGCCCTATGGCAAGCGGAAGCTCGCTTCCTGTGGTGAGTCCATTCTGTGCCATGTACCTTGGAGTGCATCTCTTCCTGCTCACTCCGCTGGACCTGGCTCAGATACCCCCCAGGCGGGTGAGGGGGGTCACCCACCCAAACCTACACCAGGATGCCAAGCACACACGCGCACGAAGGCAAGGCGGGAGTCTCTTAGGACAGGGGCCCGGGGAGTCCTTGACAACCCGGCTGAACGGACTCTCCTCCGGAGAGGGCTGAGGACCACGGCAAACACAGCCTGGCTTATCTGTAGGCACCGGCTCCCCGCCGCCGGCCGGCTGCAAGGGGAACTCCCCGGGGATCACTCACGTGTCTCCGTCCTCCGAAAGGTAGGTGAGGGCCTCCAGCTGCTGCCGGCTGAGCCCCTCGGGCCGGGGCGGCGGCTCCTCGGGGCGGCCCTCCGGAGCACCCGGCAGCTCGGGCAGCGCCTCGGGCAGGGCGCCGGAGCCGTAGCTGGAATCCAGCCGCTCCTCGGCGGCGGCGGCCTCGGCGAGGGTCTCCTCGAGGGCCTCAGGGGCGGCGGGAGGGCCCTCGGGCGCGGCGGGGGTCTCCCTGCCGCCCGGCAGCGAGCGCAGCGACTCGATGCCCGAGTCGCACTGCCCGTCCTCGCCCTCCCAGCTCGCCGCTTCCTTGCGGCACTCGCCGCCCTCCGCCCGCGACATGGCTCAGCGCCTGTCGGCCGCCGGCCCCGGCCCGGGTCCCGCTCCCGGCCCCGCTGCCGGGGGGCTCATGGCCGGAAAGCCACCGAGGGGCCGCCGGCGCACAGTCTAAGGCGCCACGGCCCCGCCTCCGCCACCTCCTCCTTCTCCTTCTGCCCTCACTGACTCAGCCGCGCCTGGCCCGCCTGCCCGGGATTCCCCCGCCGCCGCCCCGCCCCGGCACAGCCAGGGGCTGCCTCTCCCCGCCCTCTTTGTCTGGGGGAGGGCGGAAGCACCGGGAGGGAGGAAAGTTACGGTGGCGTCGGCAGCGCGGGCGAGGGCCGGCACCCGGGTTGCGCAGGGGAGGGAGGTGGCAACGCTGCACTTCCCTAGGCCGGGCAGTGCATGCCGGTCTGTCCTGGGCCTGCCTCCTCCCCTACCCGGTTGGTTTGGGTTCTTTAAATAGCAGGCAGGTTTGCCAGGGGAGGGAGAGAGATCTTGTCCAACCAGGCGGTGTGTGGGTGAGGATGCTGTTGCGTGTGCAGGTGCTGACTGAAGCCACAGGCTCTGTGGGAAACAACATGGTAGATGTCACTTGTAGCAGAGGTGCGAACAAGAAGTTTGCTTTTCCCGTGTGCATTCATTAAACTGTTCCACCCACTAAGACACCTTCTCATCCGTTCTGCCTTTACAGGAAAAGCCAGGAGGTCACTGTAGCTGGCTGTACAAGCCTCTTGGTCCAGCCTCTTCCTACCACCTTTCTGTGTTGCAAAGAATCCTTTCAAAGCCCAGAGTGGCTGCCAGGGCTCACATAAAAGCAGCCAAGACACAGAGATCAAAGCTGAAAATAGCAGGTCGAATGAAGGCCCAGCTCATTGCCTGTGAATGATTGACCAAACTGCATTTCAGTGCTTTCCTCCCAATGCCAAAACTCCAGTGGTGTTTGTTCCTCGTGGATCTGCACAGATGTCATGTAATTACTTTCCAGTGTCTGTCCCAAGCAGTGGGCTTTCCTCAAAAGACAACCGAGATAGCTCTGAACACTGCTGACACTTTAAAATCAGTTTCACTTTTTGCTTTTATTTCTTGAGATGACTTTCTGTCTCCGCAGGATGCCCATACTTCCAGTTCATCTGAGCAGGAGGGGAACAATCTCCTGCAAGGAAGCTTACCTGGGAAGAGCTTGGTGATGGACAAATGTTTCCCTATCCCACACTGCAGGTGTCACTTTGGATTTGTAGGAAGAAAGGTTTTGGGGTGTGAGGGGAGCAGCAGGGAGGCAGGTAAGTCTCTTTTGGCATCAATGACTTCCAGTCACAAGTTTTCCTCCCACACTCAGGATCTGTTCCAGTGTCTCTAGTAGTGTATCTAGCACTTTGTAGCTGCAAGATTACAATTACTAAGGGAAAGGAGCTCCCACACCTGTCAGCTCTGTCCAGTGCAGTCTGGGGATCTGGGCCATATATCCATGTCCCTCTCACACCCTGGTGGTGGCTGCATTCCAGCTGCACCTGTAGCTGTTGTTCCTGATCCCCACACTGAATTCCTATTCTTTCAGCTTACCATAACCAACTGCTACTAGGTTACCCATCAATTGCCTTCCTAAATGCCTTTGCCATTTTCTCTGGTAACATAATAGATGCAGTTCCATCATGGAATGGTTCCTTGTACACTTTCCTATGGATAAAATGGTCAAATTGACACAAACCTGTGTGGTGATACACAAAGATTTAATTTTTCTGTGAACTAGCTGCAGCTTACCTTTGCATCAAGCATCAGTCACATCTTGGTGATATTGTGATGTGCTGTTCCAGTGGGGGAGTACGTGTGGATCCTGACTAGCACATGTCCAGGAACAGGAGTAGTAAGCCCTGGACCAGCTCTGCAAAGAGGCAATTCAAGATCCACTACTGAGGACTCTACAGTCCAGTCCACTGCAAGCTGTCTACACCTCTGGCTATCAAGTAGCCCCTGGAAGTGGCCTTCTATGGCTGCTAACAGATTGATCAGAAAGCAGCTTCTCATGAGAAACCCAGCACTGCCCAGAAAACTCTCACACATTCTAACAAAAACAATGCTGTATTCTGTGAGAAAGCTACCGTCAACATAGAGCAAGAATTATAAACACCAGATAAAGAAGTGCACCTGCATTTGGGAAGTTGTTTATTCACTTAGGATTAGTTTAGAATGAGTGTTTTTAGCACATAGCCAATGGTGTGAGGGGTGTTAATTTAATAGCCAATGAAATATAGCTTGGGTGCGATCTACACTATAAAACAAGTGTTGTTTTAATAAATGCCGCTTTTTGCCTCTCACTTTGTCCACTGGATTCTGTGTCGTTTTGTCTGTCTCAACAGCGACAGCCTTCCTCTGCTGCTGATGTGAATTAAGCTGGAGCTTGTGATCTTGCAGCTTCCTTAAGGTGAGCCTTGAACTCTTTTGAGCCGGCTAGTGCTGTCCCAGAGCTGTGTTGCCATGGTCTGCTGCAGCTAAGTTGGGGAGACCAGGCGCTCCCCATGAACATCAGCTGTGCCCCCCAGGCATCCATGGCCAGCCACTCTCTGCTCTGACCTTTCAACTACATCCACTAACACCCAGCTCAGGCACCATCTCCTGCCATCCCTCTTCTGACTGCCTGGGCTTCTATTAAACTTTCGGACAATTTTACTGGAAAGTCTGAAAGAGGAACTTGGCCACTTTGCCCCATTATTTGTCTTCTGTTACTCATCCTGCAAGGCTTGGGCTCCCTTTCATGCTGTCTTCCTAACAGAGAACTTTTCTGCCTGGCTGTGCAAGTTTTGGACTTCCGTTATTTTCAGACGCTTTAAATACACATGCATAAATATCTGTATATAATGTATTGAAGGCAATGGTAGAGGGATTAAATATAATTAAATATAATATGAGGCAAATCTTGATGTTCTGATTTGGTTTTGAGTGTTTTAAAAATGAAGCTGTGATTCTTGGCTCCCTCCAGTCCCTTTTCATATGTGTCACTTAAAATGGTTAAGACTGCAGGGAAAATCTAAAGAGGAAGGGTTCTATTCCCACTAGAGGTCAGTGTCAACACACGCTGCTCAAGGCATCAGCGCTCTCCTAGGAGCATCAGGACAGAGCATGGACATGGGATGGAATCCCTAGGCTACCCAGACCCCCGGGTATTGTCCCTGATAAAGTCCTGTCCCCAAGAACAGCCCTCTGACTGACTAAATGAAACGAAGGCCTGGCGTGGCACCAGCATCTTCTCTGTTCTTTGAGCTGTTAACTGGGTAAAATAAGGGAAATGCAGCTGAGAGAGATGGAGAAAGGGAGATTATACCTAATCTGTGTCTGGTCTGAAGAAAAATAATGGTCCTTTAATTACCAGCTGTGGTCCTGTCATTTTTAAGCAACATGGGTTACCTGAAATTGTTATAAGCAGTTATTGCCACGATAGTTCACACCAGGCAACGTGACTGGTGCTACCTTTCCCCCATGCAGACTGTCCACTCCACAGCTTTGGTCCCACATGAGCACTGAGCTGCTCCATTCCCTGGGGATGCAGCCCTTTTCCCTCATTCCCAGAATCAGAAATGCAGAGTCCATAAGAAAGGTGCTAGATCCCCATTTGAGGAAGCTCCTTCTGCATTCTCCCCACCAGAGATGTTGCTGGCCATCCCAAGCAACAACCTGGACCTCTGTCTGGAGCTCCAGCTCCAGCTCAGAGAGCTTAGTCTGTGCGCTGGGCATTCAAGGGAAGCAGAAGCCCTGGAAGAGCGATGAAAGTTGCAGCAAAGACAAGAGACTCTCTGCTCTGACTGTGGTTCTGACAGCAAACCAGTTCTGTAGCACACCAAACTGGGTCACTTCACTTTCTGCCCCAATAAAGGAAAGGAGGAACATGACTTTTCAAGATTCAATGCCCAAAAGCAAGGCCAAGCTTTCCCACAGAGCAATGCAAAGCAGGTCCTCCTCAGGTACCTGTGTTGTGGGGTAGTCAGCCCAGAAAGCACTGGCTGCCCTCTCCTGGTAAGTCTGGCTGAAGGTCACAGGGTCACTTTGAATCTCTCCAGGGATGTTGCTCCGGGCATCTGCTTGCTTTTTCAATAAGGGATTATTTCCAGACTGAAATTTTTCTCCTTGCAGTCTGTGTTGGACGCCTCTCATCCTTCCATTGTGCACTCCTATATGTATGGGAGCCATCATGCCATTGTGGTGACAAAACCCAGAGCAGATCAGGTTTGTCTACATGTGATAGGTGGTCGGCAAGTTGCCCAGCTAATGCCCTTCTTGAGAAGATTCCCACTGTTACTCAGAGTCCCACAGTGAACAGGGAAATGTCTTCCTTCTTCTGTAGTTCACTGTGTATATGTGTGTGTATGATGTGTAGGAAGTTGGACAAGAGGATTAGTTAATTCCTTGCATGGGGATCACACCTAACTCACTCCATTCTCGGCCACGGCATTCACTTCTGCAAACAGAAAGTGATCGGTATAAAGATGCACTAAAAAATCCTTGACCTTACAAAGTGAATGAACAAAACCCCTAGATATTTTAACAAAGCTTCATTCTAAATTATATCACTCTTGTGTAATTCCTGTCAGCCTGGTGGCTGCAGCAGCAATGCTCTCTGCTTGCATCTGGGCAAATGCATGGCTGATAGGCCTTACTATGTATTTATGTGTGTGTGCGTGCTCAGAGCTCTCCCAAAGGAGATGGCAGATGTGGTTATGAATGGGGAGGGGGTGGCAGATGGTCTTGGAGAACTGATGCTTAAATAGATGGTGAAACTGTGCCCTAGGTGAGAAATCTTGTCACCTGGGGCTCTCTTTATGGCTGGTGACAAGACAGACTCACTTCAGAGGGTGGCTCTGATAACCTCTGTCTGGCCACATCACTATAATGAAGAACGCTCCTCTCTCCCCATGGAATAGCTGTGGAAGACTGCTCCATCAACGGGCTATCATTTATTCATGACTCTCTAAGTACAGTTCATCTGGAAGAGACTACCCAAGACAAAACAAAAACCTCAACCCACCCAAGCGTCCCTCAGCTCACCTTGCCAGAGAGCGCAGGACAGATGCTGCCAGTGCTGCATCCTGGGCTTCAGCATTGCCACACTGGACCTGATGGCTGGTAGAAGGGAGGATGGGTTAACTCAGTTACTATAATTTTTGAGTTGATTCTGCTTGAGTTGGTTTCCACATCACCTCAGCCCCTCACCGCAGCCCTGCACCCCCACTAGCCCAGTCCTTGTCTCCTAGCAGTGCTCCAAGTGGCTAGGTATTACTCATGCAAGCTCGGCTCTGCTCTCAGGAGAGTTAAACCTCCCAGCTGCCAAGCTGAATTAGAGCTTGTGTCTCTCCACACTTGCATCAGAGTGAGTTGGGAACAGGCCTGGTGGAGCCACACTACTGAAAGCAAGTGAGGAGCCCAGGCAGGGGCTGGGAGAGAGGGGTGAGCAGGGTGGCAGGGAGGGGAGTTGGGGGTGAGTGAGCTGTTTGAAATATTCAGGTGCTGAGCAGGAGCAGGTGGCCATCCCATTGGACAGAGCAGCTCTGACACCATGAAAAAGTGTTGACCAAGTCTGCGTTGCCCAGGGGATGGGGCACACAAAAAGTAGGATTGCAGGCATTCCCCAGGACCTTGGCCAGACTGACAGACCTGGCCTATACAATGACCCCTAAGCATGCAGTGGGTTTTAGCCTCTTCCCTAGAACAGCAACTTCCCTGCCTGCCCGGTCCATAGGGAGAGCTTGGTGGGGCAGGCATGCTTCTCCAGATCAGGATACGTCAGCTCCAACCCTTCAGTGTGGGGAAGGCAAACTGCAACAGAAACCTATTTTCTGCTTTTAGGGAGACCATAACAAGAGATAGACTAAATTCTCTGAGCCATTAGTTTCTGTGATTTATTCCTTTCTGGGGGTGATAGGCCAAAAATTTGAGTGAGAACAATGCATTTGCCAAGGGAGGATTTGGCTCACTTTCCAGGCACTTGGGGTGGTTGCTGCTGCTCTGGAGTTATATTGGACAAAATGTCCTGAGGACTGTCAAACAGCATCTGGGCAGTGCTGAATCCGCTTTTCATTTCTATGGGGAGATGTGAGGGAGGGCCCTGGGTATCCTGCTGGGCTACTGCAGAGGAGAAAGTGATTTAACCTGACCCAGAAACCTCTGTGGAGCCTCACAAAAGCTGTGATGATGACAAAATAGACTTTCATGAGGCTGGATGGAAAACAAACAAACTGTATACAGGCAGCGTGCTGGAAAAGAAAGGATTAGAGCGGGGATCAAAGACTTTTCAATGACAGCAATTCTATTCTGTGAAATGTGCCCCAGAGCAGCAGATACAAACCCACCTACTTTGTGACGTTTAAGATTTTGAGTGTTTGGGGACTGCAGTCGTGATGTATACCCCTGTTTGCAATGCTAAACAGAAATGAGCTCCCCAGTCACCAGTTAATGACCCCCAGGGATTTCCTTCCCATAATAAAAAAGGCACACCTGGATCTCCTCCCAGCAGACATGAAGTCTGAGTGTAGCGGATGAAAACATAACTAATGGCACATATTTCCTTGAGGACAAAGCTTGCAGAGGGAGATGACACCCAGACAGTCAACACCACTGACCAGCAGTGGCAAAGGGATGTTGTTTAACTGGAGCAAGAGGCGCCTTCCTTCACCCACACTCCCCTTATTGCATTAATAAGGAGTAATTTAATTGGAGTGACACATTCTGGAAGGCTCAGGCAGCCAGCACAAAGTATCCTTGAAATTTCTAAGTTGAATAGGCGTTAACTTCTGACCACAGAAAATCCTGCATCCTAACACGAGAGGATTCTCTGCCACACATCTTCTTAGGAGACAAAAAGCAGCACACCACTAGGAATCATTGATTGCTTTGAAACAAAAGACTTGAGTTTTGATCACACTTGGTCTATTGGAAAAAATAAAGCTAAACATACTGATATATATATCTATATGATGCTGTTAAATCAATTTTTATATTTAGGCTACAAATACCAGCACAAGGATAGGTTATCTATGGCCATCTGGTTTCACAGCCTCCATCAAAATTTTTTCTAGAAATCGAACACAAATTTGCTGCATGGGTAAGAACTAATAACATATTTAAGCAGGAACTAAAAGGCTATTTTCTGTAACTACCAGAGACAGAAGAGTGAGACCTTTTGCGGTTTGATGCATTATGGTAAGTGAACGAATCCTGCTAATATGATGTCATGCTTTATGCCTGCTTGGAACAGATATGAATGTCTCTGCAGGGTGGCAGATACAGGGTTTCTGAAGAACAAACCTATTGATATCCTGGTAAGGGCACCACCTCGACTTCAGTTGCTGTGTCTTCTTAAAAGCTTCCCTGCTTCTTTCAACCATTTTGTCACATCAGAAAGGCCTCCATCCCAGAAATGTCCCGCTTTCCAGCATGATTTTCCAGTAGAGCATCCTGAAACCTACAGGAATAACTGGAGAGAAATCTCACATATTTTTGTCTCTTGCCCCCAAGAGAAGGAGGGTTGAGTGGATTAGGCAGTGTGTTGTAATTACAGCTGCTGGGTTCTCCCTCTGATGATAACACAGAACACAGTCTTGGACACTGTCCATCTTGCTTTAGTTTCTGAAAGGCCTAGGCATCATATAGTCTAATTTCTCCCATTCCTAGGAGTCCTGTGCCCTTTGTAACACATTATCAGCCATGCCTTTGGGTTCCTGCCCAAGGGTTGAAATCTGCCATGTGCCTGTTTTCTTCAGAAAGTGGCTGAGAACTTATACAACTTCAGTTCAGACAAAGCAGGCCACAAAACTTCTTTTGTGCCACCTCATCTCAAAAATAGCACAGCTGGTGATGTGTTTGACAGTGTTGTCTCCAAGATATGCTGCCAGGCCAAGTATCAAAGATGCCTGACACAAAAAACTCTACCTCTGGCTCACCAGTAGCCACTGACTCCATCAGTGGAGGATAAATTACGTTGTGGGTAGCTCCACAGGGGTGGCAGCAGCCTGCTTCCCAAGGGCTAGTCCTAGTGGCTAAAAAGCCCAAAGTGGGCACACCAGAGGAAGCTCCTTGAGTCTGTGGGTGAGCTGTGAAACTCTTTGCCACAGAATGCATGAAGCATCTACAAGTCCAAAATGAAAAAAAATTCAAAAGTAAATGGACAAATTCCTTGGAGAAAAAAACACCATGGGATATTAAAAGCAAAGACATAAACTCGTACCACCTTTCCCCCCTCTTCACCCTTCTGCTTTGCTCTTTTTGTGTGATATTCACATATTTGAGATAAAACCAGTGCTGTTCCTGGAGGGCAACCATCCCTCAGGTGCCTTTTGGTCTAGCTGAGGTCACATCCTATAAAAAGCAAAAATGCATACAGGAATGCAAATTATTTACAACTGTCTATTAGTGTGCATGGAATAGCATCCAGTGCTGCAACGGGAATCGTGACAGCTCTGGGCTTGTGCCTCTTTGCCTTGCTCTGCCATGACACACATGCATCGGTGAGTTCTCCTTAGAGGTATGGGATCCACTACTTGAGGGTGGGTCTGAAACCCTCAAGAGCCAAAGTCTGCTGGGATGATTGGGCAGGGGGTGTCTGAGCGGTAGGCAGTGAAATTCCAAGCAGGCTGCTCCTGCTTGCTGCTGTTCCCATGGAAACAGGGGAACGGCGAGAGGAAACACATCCCCAGCCTCTTTTGAAGATGAGCTCCTTCAGCAGCACCCCCGGCCATCACATCTATTCCCATAAGAAGCAGGGGTTGGCAATTCCCTTCGGATGCACCCCCTTGAGTGAGACCATCAGGCTTACACACTCTTCCTTCCTCATCCCAGGCAACAGTGGACAAGGGCATGCCAATCATCCCATCGCCGAGGCTGAGCCTCAGAGCTCAGAAAAAGAGAAGAAATTTCTAGCAAATTCTGCAGCTTATGCTTCTCCTCAGTTTGGATCTGGGGAAGCACCTGATTTCCTGATTTCCTGACCGTCAAGGAAGCTGGGCTGTACTTGCAATATCTGGACCTTGACAAGTATGGACCCTTCCCAAACTCTGTGTGTGTCCCCCCTGTGAGTTTAGATTGAGGGTCTGAGGAGACTTTTCTACTCTCCCCTGTAACCAAGCAGGTTGGCTCTGTGGGAGAAATACGCTACAGCTGGCTCTGCAATAGCTAGCTGAAAACCTTTGGGCCCGGTGGAGATCACAGCAGGGAAGATCCTGCCCAAACTAAGGTTTTTCCTGAGTACCAGCATCAGCACTGACGGTCACCACTACCCCACTTCCCCCGACCAGCTGGGGTGCCCACGGATTAGAAAAGCAGACGAGGCACATGCAAAGTGCTTCTGGTTCTCCCGCTTCATCCCGAGGGAAGGAAAATCCCCGGGACTCCTCACCTCTCCATCAGCTGTCCGGCTGGGACCGAAGCCAGCCTGACGACCCCTCGGCGCGGCTGAGAGCAGATTTCCCCGACAGCGCCGGGCGGCAGCTCGGCTCCCGGTGGGGCTCTGGAGGGGCGGCTGCACCGGGCTGCCTGCCTCCCTCTCTGCTGCCGGCCGGCGCCTCAAGGTCACCCGCCGCTCCGCTCGGGCGGCCGCGGATGCCGCCGTGCCCCATCCCGATCCCATCCCATCCCATCCCATCC